>CP139501.1:147158252-147598765 GCA_021014915.2 Artemisia tridentata subsp. tridentata | reverse complement strand
CAGGTTGCGGCTCGGGTTTGCTAAGATTTTTCGTAGTGCACTAGACATGGTCCTTGCTTGTCCGGGGGATTTATCGGTGTGGGTGCAACTCCTTATCCTGCCATGTTGTGTCCTGACTACTTTTGTGCCAACTAACAGAGCTCATCGAAGATCTGGTGAGAGAGAACGGTGTCAGTTTGAAAGTATTTCCCGGGCTATTCTTAGATGGAAGGATTCCGCAGATAGGTTTGCTTTGGTGATGGATCGTTTAGCTGAAGTAACTCCATCCTTCAGTGGGGTGAAGAAAACCAAAGACCATGATGGAGCTAACCTTGCCCAATGTAAACGTAAACTGGGAGATGGGCACTTCACTGCAGCTATTAAGGTTCTCACGTCTTCTGGTGTCGCCCCATCTACTCCTGACACCCTGCTAGAGTTAGAGGCCAAGCACCCGTATGCCACACCTCCGACTTCATCTTCTTCCCTACTTGATGGGGATGCCCTTTCTGTCCATAAAGATTTGGTGTTGAACAGGATCCGCAGTTTTCCCAAGGGGACATCGTGTGGCCGCGACGGGCTTAGAGCACAACATTTAATGGATATTTTGGGAGGGGCTGCTGATGAAGAGAAAAGTGTACCGCTTTTAGGGGGTCATTTAAGCCCTAAATCGTATTTATTTGATCAAATATTGCCCTAAATCGTTCCTTTTGTCATTTTAGGTACTTTGGAGAAGAAATCTGGAAAAGGAAGCATTTTGGACGTTTTTGGAGCATAAAAGTGAAGAAAACGACAAAGTCTCAAAAATATGCTGGAAAGTACATGTGACGGCGTCAAGCTCTATTGTGACGCCGTCAGCCCTTGATAAGCCAGAGAAATTTTGGAAGATTAAAGGGGGACGGCGTCAAGAAGGTCGTCAAGCCTTGATAAGCCAGGGATGATTTTGGAGGATTAAAGAGGGACGGCGTCAGGAAGACCATCCGGGAAACCTAGCCACGGCGAGGTGACGGCGTCAAGACCTATAACGTGACGCCGTCAGCCACTAAGTTCTATATATAGTTTTGCAATTTTTGGTCATTAGTGTGCAACTTTGTGAGGAGAAACCCTAAGACGAATTTCTGCCATTTTTAAGGGTTTTTATACCCTTGGATCTCCCATGTTTAATTGAAGATAAGTAATCATTTAATCATTCAATATGTCTATGTGTTGTTTGATTATATCTTGTTCTTGTCTTTTAATTAACATGTTAGGCTAGATTTATCTTGTGTTTGCTTAGATCTAATGAAACCTAACTATTGATTATTAGTTGTTAGTGTGTTATTAATTGTATTGGATGATTGTTTATCGATGTTAGGCTTAAGAAAACTGGCTAACCTCCTATACGGTAACTTGCTTGAACGTCTTAAGAAACATGAACCAATGCGTACTAAGGTTTTTATGGTTGTATTTAATGCATGAGCGAATTCTAGTGATCCCATGTTAGGAGCTTCTTAGCCGGCTCGACATAGGAGTGAAGTAGGAGCTTGTAGAGTTGGGGAAGTACGTACGCCACCCCACGATTGGTATTAAGGAATACACCTGTCATCCACGCAATTAATACACACTAATCAACCGGTAAAAGATAGTTAGGGAGTAAGGAAATCTAAGTAAACACATTTCTCTCCATATAAGTTTCACAACCTTTTCATTTTCAGTTATTTTATTTTATTTGCATTTGTAGTTATTTGGGTTAGTTGACTAGCAACTAATTCCGCCCACTCCTTCAAACCCGAGATTTTACTTGCTTTCATAAAAAAATATAAAAATACAAAAAGAATCTTCCTCACCCTTAGACCTATTAGAGTAGTTTTTCAATCCTAACGACACTATTCCCCTAGAGAACGATCAATCCCCCGGTACTTGCCACTTCACTATACTACATCGGTCAGGTACACTGCCTGGTGGGGATTGCAAGCCTCTTGAGATCCCTCGAGAGGTAAAACCTATTGTAAGGTCGCAAAACCACGCATCAAGTTTTTGGCGCCGCTGCCGGGGAATAGTTATTGTTTAGGTTGAATTTTTATTTTATTAGGTCTACTCACTAGATTCCTTTCTAGTGAGATTTTTTATTTTATTTTTCTAGGATTTCTTGTAGTCTATCTTTTTCTTTGTGCCCTTTGTTTGTAAAACCATTTTCATTTGTCACTATGATGGATGAAATTCCATTTAGATCATTGACAATAGAGGAACAATTATATTTCACCAATAGATTTGTTTCCTATCATTCCTATGAATTTTTGTGTGATCTTTGTGATTTCCAAAAGGAGTTAGGGGTAAGGTTAGATGGGTTTAATGAATTCTATGCATGTGAGATTTCTATTAGACGAGCATTATCTGGATCAATTCCTTTTAGTCAGGTCCTTTGGATGAATTTTGAGGAAAGCTTCCTAACCATGACCCATAAGTGGAACGAATTGGTGGATTCGTATAAGCAAAGAGACCTAGTTTCTAAGAACATGGACTTAGAATCAAACCAAGATTCTGAGATGGTTAGTTGCATGAGTGGGATAGATTTCACCAAAACATACGACACACATGAGGGTAGAGTTGAGCCACCTAGCTGCATGTCATGGTTAGGCACTACCATAATACAAGATGAACACATTGGTGATCTTAATGTGATGGAGGATATAGTAGAGAAACCAAGCCCACCAAGTACCCCACAAGTCCCACCATTGTCTGAGGCATACACACCGCCCTTGACTTACCCGGAAGATATAGAAGAGACTATAGGAACCCCAATAGAGGTAGAACCCTTGGACCAAACACAACTAGAGGATGTAGGTTTGAATACTTGTAGTCATAACCTTTCTTTTAGTTCTATGGAAGTTCCTAGTTTTGATAAACCGGAGCCTCAACTAAAACCGTTACCTAATCTTCCATCTTTAGATGTGAATTTAGGAATTAAAAAAGGTCCTGATCCACCCATCAAACCATGTAGTCCGGGTAATGTTAAGATTAAGGTAGTAGACTCTAGGCCATGTGGAGAGGAAGCTGACATAGGAGTGAACCATAACCTTTCATACTTACATCACCCATTCATGATTAATCACAAGAAACACTATGGGTTTAAACTGGGTTTATTAGGTCAAGATGGATTCCCAACTAGGAATCTCTCGAAGTTGATAGAAGATGATCCCTTTTTAGGAGAAAACTTTAATTCACCCATTGACCAAAGTGAACTAGGTAAGGTTATGATGAAAGGAGCACACCCCTTTGAGTTTATAATTCATCCACCACTCTTTCCTCACGCGGCATACTTCCACCAAGATGGTGTGTATCGCTACTATCACCCGCACTTAATCCTAAGTGTAGGAAAAACCTCTCCTTTATCCGTTAAATAAGGGTAGAGTCAGGCTCGTGACTCGAACAAAAACAAGCGCTTCTTGGGAGGCAACCCAAGCTTTATTTGCTTTGTGTGTTTATTTATTTGTTTGTTTGATTTTATTTGCTTCCGTATGTGTGTTTAATTTTTATTATTATTGATTCATGTTCAAAACTAAATTGTGAAAATGCTTTATCTTGTTTTTAACTTCGTCTTAACTACATATAAAGGTATTTTGCAAAAGTTAAGTGTAAGGGAAATCGAAATCGGTTTATTAGAACAAATGAACATGAATCACAACAATATTAAATTAACATACATATTAGCAATTGTTTGAGTCAAATGCTTGTATCGAGTCATAATGATGTTTTGCAGGATTTCCAGGAAGTAGGGTAGAGGTTTTTCCAGAAATTTTCCGAAAACTTAACATGAGAATTCTGTCAGATCATTTCTGACGGCGTCAGGCATTACAACCTGACGGCGTCAGGTTTTAATTTTCTGAAATTTTTGAAAGTTTTGTTTTCATAAAAAGTTTTTATTAAATCTCTAACTTATAAACTCCAGGAATCTGCAAAATTATCATTCCACAAGCATTATATCCTTATCTAGAATTTATCCCGCCGATGTTATGCAGGTTTTCGTGTTTGTTTTCTCAGGTTTAACAGGTTATTTTGGACAAGGAGATGTTTGTGGAATCAAGCTTTTGGCGATGCTTTAGTCTTGAAGCTTCTACATTCTCTTGGAAGAAGATCTAACCATGTTACCTCTTTATCCACCAAACGAATCAGGGGAGTATTTGATTTCATTCTTTTACCTTATTTACTTTTACATCTTGTTATTTGAACATTGGGGACAATGTTCATCTTAAGTGTAAAGGGGGGTAAAGTATGATACTTTAGAGAATGCTATTACGCTTGATTTTTCGTTTGTTTAATGGTAGATGTGTAATAAAACTGAGATAAATACCTGTTAGGGCAATTTTAGTGCCAAATTTAAAATTTTTTACAACATATAGGAGTGAAACTTTGGTCTTAATGAGCGTCTCATGGATAGGAGTTATATGACTAGCACAAAAACCGTACCACTAAAAAATTTTTCCACCCCAAATATGTGAGGTTCGCCCCTAGAATTGGTAGGAAAAGCATTTATGCTATGATGTGTGTACCGGTAGCACTTAGATTCTAGAACTTGCGTTAGGATCATTCCGAGGCCACAAGTGAGACTACATTCGTGTAGTTAGATTTACTACATGATAAGAGGCATTAGGATTAACCCATTGTTTTACACCTGTGTTTTTGTTATAATTACGTTGGCTACATTGGTCAAGTAATTCTCCCACACCCTTTACGTTGTACTCATTTTTAGTACACGATACCCCTAGTGCACCCCTCAGAGCCTATCTTTTCGTTTCGACCTTTAAGCATTTTACTTAAAGGAAGAATTTGTTACACCCCACTTAAATGTATACCCAAATCGCCTTAGCCTACCTTGTATGCACTCATTTTTAGTGCATTATTGTGACAACATTTGTTTAAACCCCAAGTTAAATATCTAATTGATTACATGGTTGCTAAGTCGAGTCATATCCTTGTACATATTGTTTTGGGACGATTGGGACTCATGGGTAAAGTACTAGTGTAATGGAGTAATGGGGAAGAACAACATTATTACCCCCATATGTGCTAAATATTTTAAAAAGTACTCCAAGTGTTTCGATTATCTTAATTCGAGTCATTAGAATAGTTATTTGTAAAGTTATGTAAAAGTTCAAGTGTAAGGGGAATGCAACACCCCTATGATGTATTATTTCGGATGGTAGGGCAAGAGTGTATGAAAAAAAAAAAAAAAAAAAAAAAAATCAAGAAAAATACAAAAAAAATGAGAAAAAGAAAAGTAGAAAAAACATACGGACTACCATCCCGTTTCATTTTATGTTTATTTTATGTTTTTGTTATTTTGTTTTTAGCTTAAGTCGAGTCTAGTCTTGGCTTAGCAACCCATATTGTACATGTAATTAATCAAGATCTTTAACTCGCCACCAGTAAAATATCCCTTATCCAACAAATCCGTGTTTATCATATCCCTACACCTAACGTTATAACCCGTTTAAAAGCCCTCTTTGATAGTTTATCTTAGGTGCTTACGCCTAGTGGAGAAGGTTTTTGATCCTTTTCCAAGCCTATGGTAATCTATTTGCTATGACAGGTAGTGAGAGATATTATCCGTTTTCATTTATGAGATACACTTTTATGACACCTGAGAGATGTGAGTATCTAAACACTACTTGTGAGGTGCTAGTTTGTAATCTCCGTGCTTATTATGATTAAAGTGGAACGACTATTTGTTGTAATTACTTTTATATTAGCGTTAAATGACCCCTAACTTGTATTTTGATTAGAATAAAAGCGCATTTGCTTGAGGAAAAGCAAATCTCAAGTGTAAGGGTATTTGATGAAGCGAAAAGTGTACAACTTTTAGGGGGTCATTTAAGCCCTAAATCGTATTTATTTGATCAAATATTGCCCTAAATCGTTCCTTTTGTCATTTTAGGTACTTTGGAGAAGAAATCTGGAAAAGAAAGCATTTTGGACGTTTTTGGAGCATAAAAGTGAAGAAAACGACAAAGTCTCAAAAATATGCTGGAAAGTACATGTGACGGCGTCAAGCTCTATTGTGACGCCGTCAGCCCTTGATAAGCCAGAGAAATTTTGGGAGATTAAAGGGGGACGGCGTCAAGAAGGTCGTCAAGCCTTGATAAGCCAGGGATGATTTTGGAGGATTAAAGAGGGACGGCGTCAGGAAGACCATCCGGGAACCCTAGCCACGGCGAGGTGACGGCGTCAAGACCTATAACGTGACGCCGTCAGCCACTAAGTTCTATATATAGTTTTGCAATTTTTGGTCATTAGGGTGCAACTTTGTGAGGAGAAACCCTAAGACGAATTTCTGCCATTTTTAAGGGTTTTTATACCCTTGGATCTCCCATGTTTAATTGAAGATAAGTAATCATTTAATCATTCAATATGTCTATGTGTTGTTTGATTATATCTTGTTCTTGTCTTTTAATTAACATGTTAGGCTAGATTTATCTTGTGTTTGCTTAGATCTAATGAAACCTAACTATTGATTATTAGTTGTTAGTGTGTTATTAATTGTATTGGATGATTGTTTATCGATGTTAGGCTTAAGAAAACTGGCTAACCTCCTATACGGTAACTTGCTTGAACGTCTTAAGAAACATGAACCAATGCGTATTAAGGTTTTTATGGTTGTATTTAATGCATGAGCGAATTCTAGTGATCCCATGTTAGGAGCTTCTTAGCCGGCTCGACATAGGAGTGAAGTAGGAGCTCGTAGAGTTGGGGAAGTACGTACGCCACCCCACGATTGGTATTAAGGAATACACCCGTCATCCACGCAATTAATACACACTAATCAACCGGTAAAAGATAGTTAGGGAGTAAGAAAATCTAAGTAAACACATTTCTCTCCATATAAGTTTCACAACCTTTTCATTTTCAGTTATTTTATTTTATTTGCATTTGTAGTTATTTGGGTTAGTTGACTAGCAACTAATTCCGCCCACTCCTTCAAACCCGAGATTTTACTTGCTTTCATAAAAAAATATAAAAATACAAAAAGAATCTTCCCTCACCCTTAGACCTATTAGAGTAGTTTTTCAATCCTAACGACACTATTCCCCTAGAGAACGATCAATCCCCCGGTACTTGCCACTTTACAATACTACATCGGTCAGGTACACTGCCTGGTGGGGATTGCAAGCCTCTTGAGATCCCTCGAGAGGTAAAACCTGTTGTAAGGTCGCAAAACCACGCATCAGCTGCTTCCGCTATTGCTGAAGATTTACTAGGTTCTGTTACCGGTGTTGTCAACTTGTTTCTTAGTGGAAAGTGCCCTATTCTATTGGGAGAGTATATACCTAGCGCCCCCTTGACTCCCTTAGTCAAGCCTGGTGGTGGTATACGCCCTATTACTGTGGGTACTGTATGGAGAAGGCTTGTTTCTAAGGTGGCTTCTTCTTCTATTGGTAACTCTATGAATACTTATTTACAGGACTTTCAATTTGGTGTTGGGGTTCCTGGTGGCTGTGAGGCTGTTCTTCATTCTGTGAATAGGCTCATTGAGTCTAAGGGTAACGAGGTCGGGCTTTCTATGCTTTTGGTGGATTTTAAGAACGCTTTCAACCTTGTCGATAAGAGCGTTTTACTTCAGGAAGCCAGGGCGCGTTGCCCATCCATTGCTCCTTGGGTTGAGTTTTGTTATGCTCGACTTGCTAGGCTTTATTATGATGACTCTATCCTTTGGTCTTGTCAAGGGGTTCAACAAGGGGATCCGTTAGGTCCTTTGTTGTTTGTCCTAGCTTTGCACCCTATGGTTCAGACTATTAATCAGTCTTGTGAGCTTACCCTTCAGGCTTGGTACCTTGATGACGGTACTATTGTCGGAGATACCCTTATGGTTGCCAAGGCACTTGACATCATCATGACGGATGGTCCGGCTCGTGGTTTGTTTTTGAATGTTGATAAAACTGAACTCTTCTGGCCTGTGGAGGATCCTCGAAATAGGGTAGAGGGTGTTTTTCCTATAAGTATCTCTCTCCCAATAAAGGGTGTCAAGCTTCTTGGTGGTTCAGTCAGTTTGGATGATACTTTTTGTCAGGATTTGGCTTTGAAAAGGGTTTCTAAAACCATCGCCCTAATGGAGGCAATCCACAAACTTCATGATCCCCAATGTGAGCTCCTTCTACTTCGCAGTTGTGCCGGGGTTGCAAAATTATCTTATGCTTTGAGGACATGCTCTCCTTTGTATTTACAGGAGGCCCATATTCAGTTTGATCAGTCGTTACGTACTTCCTTGGAGAAGATTGTTACCGCCTCAGGGCCGGGGTTTGGCGATTGGCAGTGGCGGCTTGCCACTCTTCCAATCAAGTTGGGTGGTCTCGGGGTCCTTTCCGCAGGTGACATTATCCAGTATGCTTTTCTCGCCTCTCGTATGCAAACGAGGGATCTACAAGACAAGATTCTGACTAAATCTGGTAATGTCTCCTATGGTCCTTCTTTTCAGCAGGCTCTTGATACTTTCAACATTACTTGTAACATAGACGCTCTCGCTGTCACTAATGACTCTTCTGCCCCCCAAATGATGAAAACCTTGGCAAAGTGTTACTTTGGTGTCATTGAGAAAGACCTTGTTTCTAAGTACTCGCTAAGTCCAAGACAGGTCGCTGTTCTCAGTAGTATACGCGGCCCACATGCACAGGATTTTCTTTTCACCGTTCCTATTGACGGTTTGGGTCAGAGGATGAACCATCGCCAATTCCGATCTGTGTTGTGTTATAGGCTTACCGTACCTATGTTCTCTGAAGGTAGCCTTTTCCCGAGCTGTAATGTGCATCGTATGGACGTATGAGAGGATCATGCGGTCCACTGCTCCAGTGAAGTGGGTGTGAAGTTCAGGCATAATCTGGTGTGTGATATTCTTGTTGATATATGCTCTAAGGTTGGGATCACAGTGCGTAAGGAGGCTCCTATGGGGTTCCTTTCGGAGGATGGGAAGGGGCTACGACCTGCAGACTTGTTATTATTTAACTGGCTTCAAGGTAAAGATGCATGTTTGGATGTGACTGGCATCTCTCCTTTTGCTGGTACTGGGGCGACTTCATGGGCTCCTGGGGTAGCCTTGCACAATGCTGTGGAGAAGAAAAATAGAAAGTATGCATCCAAATGTGAGGACAATGGATACAAGTTCATACCTTTCGCCTTCTCTACATTCGGGGAATTTGATACAGAGGCTTTGAACACACTTTCACGTATTAAGTCTATTGCCAATAGTCACTCAAATAATGCTAAAAGTGGTGTTTTTATCTTTCATAGAGTTAGCTTCTGTATTCAGAAAGGAGTGGGAGCACAACTTGTATCTAGGCTCCCATCCAACTTTATGTAATATTTATTATGTTTAATGAAAATTTTATAATAATAATAATAATAATAATAATAATAATAATAATAATAATAATAATAATAATAATAATAATAATAATAATAATAATAATAATAATAATATGATAATAATAATAATATTTATTAAGTCTATAGCTAGAGGAGTGGGAGCCCAATTAGTATCTCGGCTCCCTACTAACTTCTTGTAAATCCTATTTGTTTCTAATAAAGTGATGTTTATAATAATAATAATAAAGTACGTGTCGATCCAGAAATTTACCTGCCTCTCCCATTCTTTAGTCGTCTTGTTCTCAGGACGCTTTTGCTTGATCTCGTCCACTTTCTCGATCCCACCTTGCTGTGTAAAATTTTTCTTTTTGTGCCTGTACTTGTTGTCATCGTATCGCTTTTTTAGGTAAGCTTCGATACTAATGACAATCTCGTCTCCATTTGGACCGGCAAGGTGGGGGCCGAGATCAAAAAAATGCTGCAATAAAATATAATTAAAATAAATATACAAATTTAAATAAAGAGACAAATTTAAATAAATAAACACATTAATTAAAAAAAATAAAAGATAAAAAAAAACTTACGTGGAGCTGGTTATCAATGTGTGCCTTATTGGTCTCGGGAACCTTATCCCACGAATCGTAATACAATGGAATCGTTTCCCGTATCAACGTCCCGACAAAGTTCGAGAACCACGAAGCATGAGTGCCAACATGCTCCCACATCCCTTTGACATTCTTATCGAATCTGATCGAGACCGGGCGACCAGTTTCATTCCTCATCGCGTGTAGTGCTTCGTTCTTTGTGGCACCACGAACCACCTTCCCGCCTTTGCCTATTTTTGAACCAGGCTTCGTAGGCCTAGGCCTGGGAGCTCTCGAATTAGAGCCTGCAAGTAATCAAATTAAAGTGATGGTGACATAAAATAACAAGTTATCAATTTCAAATAATGATCAAGTTTAATTAAAATAATCTAGAAATTCTTACGCTCGCAGTTAGCGCCTATCCTCCTCCCGGGACGGTGGGGTGGCTCATGACCTCCATCCCCACCGTGGCTCGTAGCTATGACATCCGCCATCTGTAAACGTACTAGTACAAGAACATAGAAATTAGTGAAGAAACACATATACGCATATATATACACACATTCAAATAAATAACAATATATACCAAAAAAGATAATAATAAATAATTAAATAAATAAATAAATAAACACATTTAACAACTCGATAACAATTTCATTCAAATGTCATTTAACAAATTACAATTTGAGATCAATCTCCTACATCACTAAGATAAAAATCATCATTATTAGTGTCAGCTTCATCTTCACCATCGACGTGGTCTTCATCATCAGATGCCAAATCATGAAGAACGTGGTCATCATAATCAATATCATCATCATCATCGTCGACATCAGTGATAATTGGTGCTGGTGGTGCCTCAACTTCCGCTGGCTGGACATCATTATTTATGGTGCTATAATCCAACTTATCCAACTCAGCAGAGAGTGTGACATGTGATGAGTTATTGTCATGTACAACATCTTGATTGTCTTCTACCACGATGATATTCGGGTTCCAAATCTTTCGATGATAAGAATCTTGGACGGCCTTCCAACTACCACGTTTACCCGGGAAATCAAGGTAAAAGACTTGTGTTGCTTGTGTTGCAAGAATGTATGGTTCATTTTGAAACGATACACGGTCTGTCATAATTTGTGTAATGTTATTTCTATAGGTACAACGTTTTATGCGACCCAGTGTCGAACCATTGGACTCTGAATAGCACAACCTTGAACGGAATATACAAAAACTTGAGAATTTCTTCAAGCTGGCCATAATACATACCTCCGCTAGGATTAGGAGTTGAAATTCCGCTGTTTTGAGTTGAACGACGTAAATCATGGTCGTGTACGATAAACTTCGCACCGTTGACTACGCAAGAGTCGACTGAGACTGCAGTCCATGCTGGTCCACAAGCCAAAGCGAATAACTCGGAAGTACAACTTGGGTCATTCTTTACTTTTAATTCACGAATCTATGAAAAAGTTAAGAATAGATATAGATGAGTAATAGTCGTTATTTTTACAGGGTAATACATACAATAAATTTACCTTGTTCCCAAACCAGCGAGGGAATCCTTCTTGTATGTCATTGCCAGGAAATGCCCTGTAAATGTTCATGATATTAGAATAAGTCATCGAATAATAACTTACGTAAAACACATTTTGAAATAAAACGCGTACCTCTCGTACTCGTTCACGTACGGGTCGATTTCATGACTGTTGTGTAGTACATACCATACTACTTTCTGCATTGTGTCTGGTTGAACCCGAATCAATGATTGTCTACCATTCAGTTTACAGATTGATCGAAACACCTGAAATTGACTTGTTGGGCTTGGACCGTCCTCATTCCGGTCAGGGCGATTAAATCTTGTCTCAACACCCCGAAAATAATGCGAACAGAAAGTTAATGCTTCATCAGCAATATAACCCTCCGCTATTGAACCTTCGGGCTTAGCTTTATTTCTGACATAATTCTTGGGCTTTTTCATGTATCTTTCAAATGGATACATCCACCTCATGTAAACAGGCCCGCCTTCAATAGCCTTTTCGGGTAGATGAATAACCAAGTGAATCATAATGTCAAAAAAAGCAGGAGGATATATTTGCTCGAAACTGCACAAAATATTGATGAGTTGTTCTTTAGCTTTCAACATGTCATCCACCATCAAAGTTCGAGCGCATATTTGTTTGAAGAATGAACAAAGCTCAATTATTGGTGTTGCGGTGGTTTGGTCCTTCAAGTAATTTTGAAGTCCAGCAGGAAGCAACCGCTGCATCATTATGTGACAGTCATGAGCCTTCAAGCCTGTTATGTTGCTATCATTGTCGGTCACTTTATGCTTGAAGTTAGATCCGAACCCATCAGGTAGTTTAACACCTTTGATGAATTGACAAAAAAATCATGATATTAGAGTATTTCGTCGAAATTAATACGCGAATTGAATTGGAACAAATAAATTTTGAAATAAAACGCGTACCTTTGATGAATTGACAAAATTGTTTTCTTTCTTCAGCTGTGAAAGAGTACGTGGGATGAGGCTTAGAGCACTTCCCGTTTCCTTTGTTGACGAGCCACAACTCTTCACAAATTTGCAAATTTTCTAAGTCTTGTCTTGCCTTGTTGGTGTCTTTTGATTTGTCATTCATTAACAAAGTACCCAACACACTCTCACACACATTTTTTTTGATATGCATGACATCTAAATTTTGTTTTAATGTAAGAAAAGACCAATACTTTAGCTCGTAGAAAATGGATACTTTGGTCCAATTTAATTCGCGATCAGGATCCCGTTTTTTCTTCGCACCCCCAAAACTTGGATGTTTCCCCGGGATACGTTTAGGCAATCTCCTAAGTTGATTCAAGATGACATCACTGGTAAATTTTCTAGGAGGTTGTCTATCATCGACCGCAGTATAGAATGCCCGTCGATTTTTCCGCCATTTATTGGTCGTGTTTAAGAATCTTCTGTGACCAACATAAGCGGTTTTGCTTAACACGCGAACAGATGGAGTGTCTATATTACATGTCGGACATGCCAAGTAACCTTGCCCACTCCACCCAGACAAACTACTTCGAGCGGGAAAGTCATTGATAGTCCATAAAAGCGCTGCTCTCATACAGAATTCAGTGCCAGTGACAGCATCCCTAGTCATGACTCCATCTTTCCATAGAATCTTTAGGTCTTCAATCAAAGGCCTCAAGTAAATATCTATGTCCTTCCCGGGTGATTTAGGGCCCGGAATTAACAACGTCAACATAAGAGAAGTCTCTCTCATACATATCCAGGGAGGCGTATTGTATGTTGCCGTACGGATTGAAACCATCAGCAGCCAACCCTAATCGGACGTTGTTTTGCAGTGTGTTTAGACTTGTACAAACGTTGTAGTCTAGGAATGATAGGAAAATAACGCAACACCTTGTTAGGAACTTTCTTCCCCAGTGTGTTCTTGTCTTTCCATCTACTAGCATCGCAGATGGGACAATTCTGCAAATCTTCGTTACCCACCCCCCGATATAAAAAACAATCATTTACACAAGCATGTATGGATTCGTATCCTAACCCGATCGTTTTATATGTTTTCTTTATTTCATAGTATGACGATGGGATTTTGTATCCTAGAGCGGGTGGGAAACATTCTTTGAGAAATTTTAGGGTTTCGTTAAATGTGGTGTCACTCATTTTACCTTTGACCTTGATGTTCGTAAACTTTGCCATAAAATCCAATTAAGACATCCAATTACAGCCCGGGTATAGTGGCTCGTTGGCAGTGGCGAGTAACTCTTAAAACTCATTACGTTGAGGAAGTGTCGTTGCTTGAGTTGGCTCGTTTCTTGTCTCGCCAATATTTCCTTCAGTTGGCTCATTTTGTTCGTTATTCGGACAAATATCATGAAGTAACTTAGCCATATCACTCCCATGATGATTCGTGTTGGGTACTATTGTCTGGACATCCGGTTCACTGTGATTATACCATTTCGTATAACTTTGGTCCCTACCGTATATGTGTATGTGACCAAACAAATCTTCGTGCTTTATCCAACCACCGTTATGACAATGATTACATGGACATTTTACATTCCCATCAATATTCACAAAGGACTTGCAATACTCGCAAAAAGCTTTAAGACCTTTTAGAAATTCGATGCTAACACGAGATTTAGAGACCCAACTATTATCAATTGGCATAACTGCGTTTTGATGATGCAATAAATAATTATTTAGAATTAAACATGTTCACAAAAATCTACACGTAAATACATAAAGGTGGAATCACGAGTTGTGCGTTTTGTTCACCTAATCCAACTATGGAAGGCAATCCTAACCCACTCTTTGAATGTTTCGTCTCATATATGAATGCGTATAACTGAATTTACTATTTGAGAAAATTTCGGCAGCATTTCCCCTCAACTCCCCAAATATGTGCATTAAAGACATATTCGTATGAGTAAAGGGGAAACACTGTCTAAATTTTCACAAATAGTAAATCAATTATACGCATTCATATCCTAAATGAGACAAAACATTCAAAAGCAGTCCCAAACAGGGGACTTTCCGAAATTAATTTCTAATAAATTAATTTCGGACGGGTTTTCTATGGGATGATTAACTTCGGATGGGGACTTTCCGAAATTAATCACTAAATTCCTAAAATCATTAACAATAGTCTAACACAATCAAATTCCATATAATTATAAACAAACGACTAACATCTTAAAATCAAATTCAGAAACAAACTATTATAATTCTAGAAACGTACTGATGAGGGAAAGTGAATGAATCCCGGCTGGTCTAACTCGCTCGACAAGTCGCAGGCCTAACACAAACGTACTGATGATATTAGTGAATGAATCTCAAAATAATCTACAACACTAAACTTGAATCTACAGACACTTCAAATATATTCAAGGGATTTGAGTCACAATTCCATTCAAGAAACATTTTAAAATGCTGATTTAACAAATATTTGTTAGAAAAGGATACAAAAAGGCTAACTTATAAGATTATAAACTATGTTCTGTCGTATGCTTACTAACTTGTTAAAAATAGCCGCAGATTGTTAAAAATAGCCACAGAAATATGACCTCCAATAGACCAATTTCACAACACTCATCAGGTTTAATTCATAGAACACTTGAATAGGACAACTCTTAGCTAATCGTTTATACTAACTGATAAACTAACTCATAAACTAACTCATAAACTAATCCAAACAGCCCTAGCTAGTCTCAACAGCAGGTACGTTGCATCAGTTTATACTAACTGATAAACAGCCAAACAGCCCCTATAGCCTAGCTAAAATAATACATAAACACAAATTAATCACTATAAACTTTTGGTGGCGATATGTCCCCGGTAACACATAAACACCAAAAAAAATAAAAATAAATAAATAAAACCTCGGTTGTGGTCTCGACAGCAGGCATGTTGTGCTATTGGCTTCGGTTCTCGGCCTCGATTCTTGGCTTGGTCTCGACAACAGACTGTACAAAAAAAATTAACACAAAAATTATAAAAAAAATAACAAAAATCAGAAAACACGATTATTAAAAAAATCAGTTAACATATATTGCAAGAATTTACAAATAACCAAAAAATAAAGAAATTTAAAAAAAATAATAAAAATCAATAATTAATAAAAATCAGAAAAATCAATACCTGGGTTTGTAAACGAGAGGGAGAACGGAAGAAAGGAGATGAGAAAAAGAAATAATTAAATGAGGAGGGGGTTGAGGAAAGAATTATATGAGGAGAGGGCATCGTGCACAGTGGTGCGAGTGTGGGTGTATTGTGGTGGAGATGATGGTGTTGTGGTGGTGGTGGAGATGGTGGTGCTGTGGTGGTGGTGGAGATGCGAGTGTGGTAGCGGAGATGAGAAGCAGAAGCAGAAGATTGAGATGAGTCTTTTTTTTTTTTTTTTTTTTTGCTAAGTGTTTACCAGATCTGATAATATGGAGGCTAGGTTTTAGCTATTACTTTCGGCGGTGACATATCCCCGTCGAATGTTAATTTGTATTTTAGCGAGACTTTTTGGCGGGGACATGTCCCCGCTAAAAGTTGTAATTATTCGCCAAAACCTTTGGCGGGATAAAGTAAATGCTACGAGGGAAAATAAATTTTTTGGTGAATTCTTTCGGCGGGGACATGTCCCCGCAGAAAGTATTTTAATTAAAAAAAAAAAAAAAAAAAAAAAAAAAAAAAAAAAAAAAAAAAAACTCTTTTGTATAATTGTAACTAACTAAAATCAATATTAATTATTTTAAATTTAACTAAAATTTTTCTAAATCATATTTTATTAATTTAAAACTTTTTAAAATTATTTACATCACTTTTACCTAATAAAATTAAATCATTTATACTTAATTTAAATCATTTAAAATTATTTTTAAAACATTTTCATTAAGTTAAATCACTATTAAATCATTTAAATTCAATTTAAATATTTTGTAAATTATCTTTAATTAATTTAAAACTTTTAAAAAATATTTACATCATTTTTAACTAAGTTAAGTTATTTATACTTAATTTACATCATTTTTAACTAAGTTTAATGAATGAGCCGAGATGATATGGATGTATACGAGATGTTTAACGAATGAGCCGAGATGATATGGCTGTACATGAGATGTTTAACGAATGAGCCGAGATGATATGGTTATACACGAGATGTTTAACGAATGAGCCGAGATGATATGGTTGTATACTTGATGTTTAACGAATGAGCCGAGATGATATGTTTGTACACGAGATGTTTAACGAATGAGCCGAGATGATATGGTTGTACACGAGATGTTTAACGAATGAGCCGAGATGATATGGTTATACACGAGATGTTTAATGAATGAGTCGAGATGATATGGTTGTACATGAGATGTTTAACGAATGAGCCGAGATGATATGGTTGTACACAAGATGTTAAACGAATGAGCCGAGTAATTATGGAACTCTTGCTCAACAACAAAGTTTCAGCTTATCTTGTTCTAATTTGAAAGATGCAATTCCTAACTATATGGTTGTAAATGAGCCGAGCAATTATGGAACTCGTGCTCAACAACAAAGTTCCAGCTTATCTTGTTCTAGTTTGAAAGATGCAATTCCTAACTATATGGTTTAACGAATGAGCCGAGATGATATAGTTGTATACGAGATGTTTAGCGAATGAGCCGAGATGATATGGTTGTATACGAGATGTTTAGCGAATGAGCCGATATGATATGGTTGTACACGAGATGTTTAACGAATGAGCCGAGATGATATGGCTGTACATGAGATGTTTAAAGAATGAGCCGAGATGATATGGTTGTACACGAGATGTTTAACGAATGAGCCGAGATGATATGGTTGTACATGAGATGTTTAACGAATGAGCCGAGATGATATGGTTGTACACAAGATGTTAAACGAATGAGCCGAGCAATTATGAAACTCGTGCTCAACAACAAAGTTCCAGCTTATCTTGTTCTAGTTTGAAAGATGCAATTCCTAACTATATGGTTTAACGAATGAGCCGAGATGATATGGTTGTATACGAGATGTTTAACGAATGAGCCGAGATGATATGGTTGTACACGAGATGTTTAACGAATGAGCCGAGATGATATAGTTGTACACGAGATGTTTAACGAATGAGCCGAGATGATATGGTTGTACACGAGATGTTTAACGAATGAGCCGAGATGATATGGTTGTACATGAGATGTTTAACGAATGAGCCGAGATGATATGGTTGTACGCAAGATGTTAAACGAATGAGCCGAGATGATATGGTTGTATACGAGATGTTTAACGAATGAGCCGAGATGATATAGTTATACACGAGATGTTTAACGAATGAGCCGAGATGATATGGTTGTATACGAGATGTTTAACGAATGAGCCGAGATGATATGGTTGTATATGAGATGTTTAATGAATGAGCCGATGATACGGTTCTACCTTGATTGGCCACAAACCATTCTTGGACAAATTTATGATGTGTTTTAGAGTTGTAAAAATGAGAAGTTACCTGTACAAGGCTGATCTCTCATAAATGTACTGTTGTGTTAACCTCTTTTGGCGGGGACATATCCCTGCCAAAAAATGTAATATACTGTTTTCGTAAATTCTTTTGGCGGGGACAATAAATGATAAACATTATCCTCTTTAATATCCAAAAAATCTTACCCAAATCTACGTAAAATCCAAAAACTCTTATCCACAACAGCAAGTAAATGATAAACTCTCTCTCTCATTTGCAGACCCAATCTCTTATCTTCACACAGCAACAACATCACCTCCTTCATCCCCCATCACCTCCTGATAACACCAAACCTCTTATCTTCACACCAATTTCAAAATCTGAGATGCAGCGATATAATCCTTTTATGTGTAATTGTGGAACAGGAAATATAAAAAAAAGAAAATCACATCAAACAGATACATTTGGATGGGAATATTATGCATGTCCTCTTTCAAAGGTGAACAATTATACATTTCTTATTTATGTAGATATACAAACAATCATATAATTACATTATTTATGTGACAGGCAAGAGAAAAAGATCATGGATGTGGATATTTTATGTGGAAGAGTGACTTTGATGAGAAGTTACGAGTAACCTCTTCTGCTTCAACATCTCACGGTTCTGGATCTGCACCAACAGGGTGCTCACACTGTAATGAAAATGATCTTAGGATAAACATGTTGGAGGCACAAAAGCAGGTGCTAGAGACAAGAGTAAGGATGCTGGAGGCAAGACTT
Source organism: Artemisia tridentata subsp. tridentata (assembly GCA_021014915.2). Lineage (NCBI taxonomy): Eukaryota > Viridiplantae > Streptophyta > Magnoliopsida > Asterales > Asteraceae > Artemisia > Artemisia tridentata. The sequence goes on along the minus strand of CP139501.1, from coordinate 147,580,146 downwards.
GAAATGACAACGAATCCCGACGACCCCGACCACGCATGTCAGTCGGCTGCAATACTCCGTGAGCTGTTAGGTGACATGGACAATCTTCATATGTAATGTTGTTGTTGTTGTTTTTGTTGTTTTTGTTGTTGTTGTTTAATAAAATGTTATTGTTGTTGCAACCATGACCATTTTGGTTAAAAGAAGCTGGTTAACAGCAGCCCACAAGGGTCGTTTGGTTTATGCTGTCCAAACAGGGCCGTTTGGTTTATGTTGTTTGGTTAACAGCAGCCCGCAACGGCCGTTTGGTTTATGCTGTCCAAACAGGGGTGTTTGGTTTATGCTGTTTGGTTAACAGCAGCCCACAAGGGCCGTTTGGTTTACGCTGTCCAAAGAGGGGTGTTTGGGATTGCTTATTTCTGCACCGAAAGGGTGTTTGGGTTTATGAGCTTATTTGAAGGAACAATATCACAATTAACAAACACGAAGGCAAACATTTTATTTAAAACACGTAAGAGTTCTCAACCACATACATTTCATACAAACTCAAACGAAACAGATCAAACAAAACAACTCGACAAGCAAACGAAACAACTCAAACGAAACAACACACGATACTTTTTGCTTTGCTAGAACTTGCACGAAAGTATTAACAAACATCGCCCATTCACTTTTTTTTTTTTTTTTTTTTTTTTTTTGCTTCTACTTCCCGCTTTGCTAGAACCTGCACCATCTTTTCCCTTCCTTGCTTTCCTTTGCTTGATATGTTCAAACGTATCTTCGAGATTTGTTACCCTATTTCCCAGATCATCAAGTTTGGTGTCCAACGTGCTTTGAGCTTCATTGTTAGCTTGAGCGTCCAAATACTCTTTGTAGTACGGCTTTTTCCTCAACCATTCCAGAATCCGGTCTCTCATCCAGGGTGCACAGTTCTTATAAGAGCCATATTCATCAATAATTTTTGAGCCATATTCATTAAGAACTTCATCAAAGAGGAGCATCGACGATAAAACCTTTGACCACTCCTCTTTCGGCGTGTAACCATCCATTGTTATGTGTGTTTTGTGGGAATTAGTGATTTGGTTATTTGTGTTTTGCCGGTCTCTCATCCACGGTTAGGTTATATATAAGTAAAACCTTGGCGGGAAAAATTGGCGCCAGCATGTCCCTGCCAAAAGACAGAAAATATTGGCGGGATATAGCTAGCTTTTAGGAGGGAAAATGTTTAATACTTTCGGCGGGGACATGTCCCCGCCAAAAACCCAGAACTGTGCATCCTTACTTTCTTCAGGGACGTGTCCCCGCCGAAAGTGGGAGCGGGAAAAAAACGCGGGAACAATTAAGTTTTCTTAGTTTGGTCAATATTTGTCAAATGTTGGAATTACTTTCGGCGGGGACATGTTCCCGCCGAAAAGTAGCGTTGAAAATTTAGTAAACGGTCAGCGAGACTTTGTGCCAGCTCAGTACAGTTTTTGTCATTTAGCGACTTTCGGCGGGGACAAGGGCGTCCCCGCCGAAACTCTTCTCGCCCGTCCTATCTTTTGTTGTAGTGTAAAGCGTATGGTACCAAATATGTATATGTAAAATGACGTAAAACCTATCGCTAACGCTAACGCTAATCGCTTCTTTTATTAGCATTCAATATACAAACGCTAAACACTCATGGTCAAGCAAGCATTATAACGCTTCTAAATGCTCCAAAAAGGTTGTCACCAAACATAACCAACCAATAAGTTAACGCGGTTTATGACAAAATTGACATATTATAAACTTGAAAGGCCATATGTAAAATCTCATAGCTGGTGACTAAAATGAAAATATCAAATCTAAATGGACTAAAATCTCAGATATGAAGGGGGAAAAAAATGACAATGGCGACGAGCTTTTGGAGCGTATCTTAATCGGGTTAGAAAAGGTTATCTAGTTGGTTTAACGCGAACGTGATAACCAGAGGCGGACCCAAGCTTTGACTATGGGGGGCGGTGCCCTCCACGACTCGCCGTCGAAAAAGTTAAGATTTTAGTGTAAAAAAAAAAAAATTTGGACCTTTTTATTAAAGTGCACCCCTCCAAAAAATCAAATTGCCCCCCACCTTGAAGCCAAAAATATAAAAACCTTAGTTTTTAGTGTAAAAAAAAAAATTATGACATTTTTATTAACATGCATCACGAATTTTATCAAAAAAAAAAATTTTTTGCCCCCCGCCTTGGAAAATCCTGGGTCCGCCTCTGGTGATAACCCGATATTGTTATAGGTCAGGTTAGGGTTGATTTATTTATATTTTCTGGTCAACCCAACAAGACCCAAGAAATATTTTATAATTTTTTATTGAATTTTTTTTCCTAAGAACACCACTTTTTGCATTGGAATGGTTCGTAAAAATGGAAACAAATGCCCACTTCTTTTGCATGGGATAATTCATTGTCACCAAGACCCTAAGTCCATTAGGGAGGTTTGAATTTTAAACAAAGCAAAACCTCATAACCCCTTCCTTATAGGGTTGTCCATTTTTCTAATTAAAAAACCCCTGATCTAACCTCATGCCTTCCAAATTTGGCGATGAAGCGATGATACTCCTGATGCGGTCGTCCTGCTGCCACGTGGATGCAAAAGGTGTTGGTACGGTGGTACCCCATAGTAAGCAAATTTATCCACTGAAAATCAAAATGTAAGCAAATTTAAATTTGAAAAAAAAAAAAAAAAAAAGAAGGCAAGCTCAAATACAATAAGAACAATTTAAAAAACGCAATATTGCGTTCTTAACAGAGGAAAAGAAAAGAAATGATAAGAAAAGAAAGAGAACTACTCAATATTATCAATGAGTGTTCGGAAAGGAAAAGAAAGTGACACAATTTAAATTCTTGATTTAATAGGAAAAGAAACAGCAATGACACTTGTAAGTTTATGCCCTTCATATGTAAATACTTGAATTGTGAGTGTATACAAAACAAAAATTAAGAGACAAGTAGGTGTTATCTTCATCTGTAAGAAAAACTTGATTTTTGTTATACTCCCTATCTAACGAACCGGACGAACACGAACGGAGCCTTGTTCATGTTCGTTCATTTAATTTTACCCGGACAAATAAACGGACACGAACGTTTAAATAGACGAATTTTCTTGTTCATGTTCGTTTATTAAAAAAATGAGTTGTTCATGTTCGTTTATGTTCGTTCATTAAGACACTAAACGAACGCTAAACGAACATAAACAAACGAACGCTAAACGAACATAAACGATCGAACATAAATGAAAATAGACAAACAAACATAAACTTTAATGAATTACGCAAAATATATTGTTTTATAAGTGTTGTATTGTTTAAACAAACCAATTTTATAATTATACAATTAAAAGATATAATATACGAACATAAATAAATAAATAAACATAATCGGACGTTCACAAACATAAATGAACGGACGCGGCTTTTGTTCACATTCGTTCATTTAACTAAACGAATGTAAAATATTATTCATGTTTGTTCATTTAATAAATAAACGAAATAAACGAACTTTTTACCGAACGGTTCATAAAATGTTCATTGAACATTCAGTTCGTTTACAGCCCTACTCCCTCCGTCCTTATAGGCTTAAAATATACTAGTACTTGTTAGTATTTTGTCTAACATGCCTTGAATCTTTGATCCACATATTCACTTATTTTCATAACAAATTTTGATGTGAAACGTCTAAGCACAGACAAATAACCTAAATAAATAGTCTAAACAAGACCAAAAATTCCAAGTACCCCAAACATATGTCGAAAGGCCACAGATGTAGGTTAGCTAGTTGTTAAATCTGGACTATATTTTTCTAAAAATATTACCAATGACTATCATATTTTTCCACCTCAACAATAATCTTCTAGCTCCCCGCCTCCCCCTGACTACATACAGTAATTATAGGTATTTGTTTTTAACTGTGGGTTTCTAATCCCATTTAAAATCACGTCAAAATGTAAAAACTGATTAAAGCAAATGTGTAATAACTATTCATTATGTAGTCAAGGACTAAGCATATTATGAAGGTGGTAGAGACCACATGTTGACATCCTTTCTTTACGATCATTCATTTGTAACAAAGTCTTGGATTGAATCCATGAGACAAAAACCGAGAAAATGGAATTACTGAAGTAGTTCTGCAAAAATAAAACCCATAATTACCACATGAAGATGGTAAAACCGACAATAAATGAAGAAAAGAATGGTTTCACATCTGAAAAGTATCATTAAAATTCCATACGAAAACTGGTTTATGCAGCAAGAGATCAAAACTGTTTATTAACTATACAAACATACAACAAAACTTGAATAGTCAAAGTTAAATAACACAGTGAAAAGTTTTGTCAAAATTATGTTAGCCGACTTTTTTAATTAGCATTTGTAGCCTGTTAAGTCATGAGGCTTGGTCATGCCGCCACGCCATGCCTCAAGCTATTTATAACCTTGCTTGTTTCTCAATTTTGATATTTACACTCAATAAAGTCCCTACGGGATAAAATTACAAAAATTACAGTGTTTCATTTTCAAAAGCATACAAATAACCAAACTATCTTTCTTTTCATGAAGCTTCTGCTATAGATGAGCATAGTTGCTTCAGTTTAAAGCAAAACAAAATCAGTTTTGGTTATTTTTGGCTGGTCGATCACTTTAAAGTCACTTGTTTGCTTGGTTATCAAACTTTAATGAAAAATTATCCAATAACAAAATACTTCAAGAAAAGCCGTTTACATGCTATGGAGAACTAGTAAGCCGATAAACATAATACTAAATGAACTATCTAATCATAATTGTTAATCGGTTTATGTGTTCTTACCTGAATTTGCTATCAATAACCGAGATACATACACACTCAGTTAACCAATAATACTTTTCAGTTAAATAGAATTTCGTTTCATTTTTCTCTCCTTCAACCCCAAGTTGTCACTTTTTTTGGTTTCGTGTCACAGGATTGATATTTACACATTGCTTTTTACTTCATGCACATAAAATATGTGCATGAAGTGTGAGACCATTAGCTTTATACAAGCAAATTTTATGTACATGAAGTAAAAACCTATGTGTAAATATCAATCCCCCTTTTTTTAGTTTCGTGTCACATCTTTTAAATTTCCAGAAAATCCCAAATCATAATGTACAAACACATGTAATTACCAAACAGTACATATGTAAACTATGTGTCTAAAGTAGAATGTCGGCTCCATTACTTAAGTTAACCACTTATGTTTTTCAGTCGGTTAAATCATCAGATTTCGCTATCTCACTTTTTGTTTCTTGGCACTACTCTTTGCCACATCATCACTTCTCACTGAATTACCTAACCACTAACTCACCAAACTAGCACAGTTATCTACTAAGGCTATGTGTAATGGGGCGTGATTTGCCCAGTTTTTGCCCCTTTGGCGGGGGGGGGGCGCCCCCCCCCCCCCCCCCCCATTACATAGGGGCGCCAATTTCACAAAAAAACGAATTTGAATCGCGCCTTGCCCCTTTGTGATTTTCAAAACAATTCGACCGTTTTTTCAAGATTTTGCGCCCCCTGCCATTACATACATTTACATATGGGCGCTAAATAAGTTAGAAAGCTGATTTGGCATAAAGTTGGCGCCCCACCATTACACATGGCCTAACAACACTTACACATTTCAATATCGCATATAAACACATAACTAAATAATCAAACAGCATGAATACAAATCCTTACAAAAAAAGCATAAACATATAAACAAATAATCATATAGTGATTTTGATAAAACGATGATAGGGTGTGTTTGAAATCTGGTATTAGGATTTCATTGACATTAAAAATGAAGGAGGTTTAGCTGACCGGTCAAAGGATCCACTTAACCGGTTGCCTTCATTAAATTCGAGTTTGGAGTAACTTTTTACTTGACCGTATGTACGGGTCAAATGGCCCAACCCGTATTTGATCAATGCATTAAGCCATTAACCATCAAACTATACTTGAAGAGTGGAAATTAGTTGAATCTCTCTCAATATTACGACAAAAGAATAACAAAACAAAACTAAATGAAATGACGAATATAAATGCAAGTTTATTAAAATCCAACCCGGCCTCTTTTCACATGGATGTATGTTTATTAAAAGAAAATGATTGTCATCCATTATTAAAATCATAAGAAGTATTTCATTATCGAGACCACAAATTATTGTTTGTCTTATTAAACGTAGCCTTTTTTTTAGATCATTTGGAATAATGAATAAAGAAAACGGAGTATTATTTTTTGTTTCAAAATTAAACTTGCGAACTTCTATTTTAGATGGTTTAGTGCGATATTGTTTAAACTTGTTAGACTGTGGACACCTAAAATTAGTTTTCTTGAATTGATCTTTGAGGTCTAACAAAATATATATATATATATATATATATATATATATAGGGACTTTCTTATATATATATATATATATATATATATATATATATATAGATATTGGTTCTTGAAAAAAGTACCATTTGGTGGAAAAGTTGAAAAAGTGTACAAATCACCCCTTCCCCTTCCCCCTCCTTCCCCTCTCTTTTTTCACACCAAACTACAGGGACCTTATCGTATTTTTATTCATTCTTTAAGGGAGGGTTTTGTAAATCCACACCTTTCATATATAATGCCTAATTTTTTTCATTTTTTCTTTTTGTTCTTTCTCTAATTCCACGACCTGAGCTTTTTTTCTCTGAGTTCCAGATTCACGAAGATTCACGAAATCACGACCACGAAGATTCACGAAATCATCTCATCACGAAATCATATCGTGTTATCAAATTCAATAAGGTATGCAACTGATTTCGTGTTATCAGATTCAATATCATTTCATCATAATTTGTACCGATTATTGTTTGTTATGAGTTATGGTTTTGTTTTACAAGTTATGGTTTTGTTTTACGAGTTTTGATTCGGTAATCATAATGTTTGTTCATAGATGTATCGATTTTAAGAGTCTGTGACATAATGCACTATATAGATGAGTTATTTGAAGCAAATTTGAGAAAAAGAAGACTTGGAAACGTGTTTGCAAAACCTGCACGCAAGGTGTTTGATAAATCGCCTAAATGAAATTTCATAACTATGATGCACTGATTTTACACTATGTTTTGTGCTTCTGATTTTCAGGTGATTACTCTCGATATGGGTCTACTTGTTGCTGGCACAAAGTATCGTGGAGATTTCGAGGAGTGACTAAAGAAGCTGATGGAAGAAATCAAGCAAAGTGATGAAATAATCCTCTTTATCGATGCTGTTAACATCTTGAAGCCTGATCTTGCTAGAGGCGAATTACAAGCAAGTGAAACTTTAATACAAATCCTGAATTAAAGAACTTGAGCCAACGGTTAATGAGACCACACAAATCTTGAAGGGCCTCCTAGTTCTCGTGTTAGACTTCGTCATGCTCAAGTATATGTGTTCAATGTATCTTTAATTTGGTTGTTGTACTTTAATGAGCCATTAATCAATGATCGATGCCCTTCAGCTCCCAAAAAGAAGCCAGAGAGCTTGAGAAAGAACTTAGGCAAATAACTAAAGAGAAGAATGAAGTTGTTCGTGGCCAGGACATTGAAAATGTACTTTGCTTTTTGCTACAGATAGAAAAATGTATGGGTCAATTGGGTTGGATAGCAGGTCGAAAATGATTTGTGTCAAATAGGTCTTTTTTTGGGTACACTTTGGGTTAGTTTTATCTGAAACACAATCTGTACAAAATTTTTAAATATGTAATCAAGTCATCGTTGGAGGTTTTATGCGATAACGTAACACTTTGGGGATTTTTTACCTGTTCCCCCCTTTTTTCCCAAAATTAACATTGATGCACCTTTTTTATTAACATTGATGCAATTTTTTTTAAACAATAATTTTGTTTCTAATTACTGATGCGGATATTTCATTCTAATCATTTTTAACAATCATTTGATTGTTTTTACTTGAAAAATAATATATTTTTAGTTCAATAATTCAACTAAATTTGAATGATTTTTTTTCTATATGAATTATACCTTACCCAAACAGATATACTTTCTTCTGTGTACTGATCCACCTTTATTTTTAACACTGATGCACTTGTGTTCTCAAATTGATCTCAAGACACAGCTATCAGCTCTTGTAGATAAGAGCAAAGATACGAGCAAGGCCGGAACATAAGCAGGAGAGGAAGGCCCCAATGTAACTGAAGCTGACATTCAGAACATCGTCTTTTCTTAGGCCAACATACCAGTTCAGAAAGTCTCAATAGAGCAGAAAGATCTCAATCAAACCAAAGCCTCTTTAACCTGGATGCGTGTTTTTGCATTGCATACTAAACAAGGAACTCCACAATTTCATAAAAGAAGATTGTGAAGGAGTTGGAGGATTCATTGGACAAATGGTTGGAAATACATAATCACTAATAGAATGCTTTCTCATGCTTTAAGAGAATGTTGACCCGTTTAATATTTAACATTGTTGCACCTTTTATTATTAACACTCTCGCACTTTTTTTTGTAAACAATGATTTGTTTCTAACTAATCATTTATTAATAATAATCATTCAATTGCTTTCACTTGAAAAAATAATATATCTTTTACTTCAATAATTCAACTTAATTTGAAATATTTTTTTTACTATATGAAGTATACCTTACCCAAACAGATGCATTTTCTTCTATGTGCTGATGCATTTTTATTTTCAACACAGATTTACATGTGTTCATAAATATTTGATTCTGGTTGGTAGGTGAAGCAGATATTTCATTTCAATAATCTTTAAGAATCTTAAAAGTTATCTTGAAACAAAAATAAGCGCATATATACATAAAGCATCGAAGCATTTCATTTCCATATGACCAGGACAAAATGAAAATTGTAATCTTATTACATATAATGTATAATGTATATATAATCAATGTTTGGCTGCCATGCTTCTTATTAGCATCCTCGCTATCCTTCTCATTGGCTTCGACGGTTTCTTTATCTTTTAGAGTAATGAGAGAATTACAGGCAACTAACTTTTGTGCCATAAATATACGCCAGCACAACCACCATTTGGGCTCTAGGCGACTTTCAAACCCGTCATCCTAAGCTACATTCTACAGTTGATTTGTTGGAGCTAACATCTCGAAGTGATCCATAATCAATAAAAATTGTGAGTCCGTGACATCACCTTTGAAACTGGCAAATTACCCCCTAAAAAACTTCTTGAAGGGCTTCTTCAACCAACCTAGCAGCTTCCATATCTGAAAGTACAATGGTGTGAATGATTAAATCCATACCACAGCAAATGCGCAGTCAAGTAAGGTAGGAAGACAATAACTTACATGGCCAACATAATGACAGATTGCAGATTGAGTCAGCAAGCACCACTTTTGGTTTGACAAAACGGTTGTGGTGCAGATTTTTGTGAGAACTAAATGTTTCAATTAGGTTAGGGGTAAATCCTGAAACTTATGTGGAAGTTTACCGTCAGGACCACGATGCTTATCCAGAATTTTATCATTTAACATATACATTAACCTGCAAGTGAAAATAGATGCATTAAACATGCAAAATGGATGCACTAGTCATGCAAATAGATGCACTAAACATGCAAACATATGCACTAAGTCTAACATTGCACTAATCATAATCACTGACTTTCTACTAACCTATAAGTGGAAACTAAAAAATTAATGATTTAAACCTGAGCTTTGTACCAACACAAACATCAATAACAGAAAAGAGCAAACTAACGTGAAACAATGACATTAGACATATTCAATTTCAGCATCTTCAGCTATTAGAGAATTATTGATGGAATGTACATTGCTCAAAATGGATTTTGGTCAAGAGTGTCATTTTTATATGGGTCAAAATGGATTTTGGTCAAATGGGGTATATTTCACTTAATCACACAAGTTTTCAAGGTCAGCCTGGCCCGTACCAAAAATTCGTCATTTTGACCCGTGCCAAAATTCCTCATTTCCACCTCTAATACAACATATGAATAATGTACCATCTTAAGTGTTGAACTGAGTCAAGAACACATGACCACAAGAAATAGAATAAAATGCAACAGAAACTTTACTTATAGGACGAGAAAACATAAATAAGATTGCTTTACAGAGTGCAACTACAGATGGACTCACCAGTCAAAGGAAACAACTTATGATTATCGTGTGTAATACATAAATAAAAGAATAAGAGGCAAATTACAGTTTACATATATATAGCATGAATACAGAGGGCATACAATTAGTACAAATATCATAATGTGGCATTTTTTGCATGAAATACTATTTACAAATATCAGTAGGAGATGTTTACCGTTTGGGTCACTTTATAACCAAAAATGAGAATTTTTTATACCACTAAGTTATATTTATGTAAAAAAAAAATGAAAATACCTCAAGAACTTGATTAAAGCGGGTTATATCTTCAGGGCCCATCACAGGAGGACAACTAATAAAGAAGAATGGTTCAAACCACATGCAGAAGCCATTTGATCCATCACACCACATGGTGCTCCAACAACTGAGTTTTTTACCTGTAGATGCCAAAATGGTATGATTATTGACTGAAGAAATGTAAGGGCAAATGAATGCACTAATTTCCACCTGTTCGATGCACTAATCATACTCATAGATGCCCTATCTACCTTTTCGGTGCACTAATCATACTCATAGATGCCCTAATATTTTTATCGATGCACTAAATATACAAACATATGCACAAGTAGTTCCAACGATGCTCTAAACAGATGCACTAATAATATATTAACAGATGCACTAATATATTAACAGATGCATAAATCTGCATTGAAGTTTAAAGCCTTACCGTCAACTTAAAATTTGAAAAATGATAAACTAACAATACACGCCTCTCAACATTTCATTGAACAAAAGGCATACAGATGCAGCACTTACAGTAGATATATAACTCCTCCCATCTCCTTTTATTTTTAGTGCTATGGTATCATACGGATCTAAATTGATAAACCCATCAAACTGCAGCAGATACATGGAAATTACCAATAATATCGTGAGATTCCAAAATATAACAAGACAAAGTCTAAACGAGACACAGTCATGGCAACTGAATTTGTCTGTAATTATTAAAAGGTAATCTTAGGGGCTGTTTCTCTTTAAGTGCAGGTTGGATATGTGTCTGTATTGATATATACCACTGATTTGGACTGTAAGTTGTAAACATACATGTTCTTTCTTTTTTCTGTCTCAATATTGTTAAATGACCATTTAACCTGAACAACCAAATTGTGCAGAAATGAAAAAAACCCATAAGATTAGATCCTACTTGTTAAATCAAAGTCATGATACTTTGATGCCCTACTGTGATACAAACTGATGCACTAAAGTATCTTAAACGGATGCACTAAAGGTACTCAAATGGATGCACTAAAGTACCTCAAACGGATGCACTAAAGTACTTTGGAACCATATAAGATCAGTAACTAAAGTACCTCAAACAGAAAGCATCTCCTACTTTGGAACCATATAAGATCACAAACTAAATAGCAAGTTCAAATCTCTTGACATATAAAAAACAGACGAATCTTCATCGATAGCAACAACCGACTTCAAATAAATATATTTACACAACTGACAGCTAAATATTGTTCAGCAAAAATCCTTATAAAACTTTAAATATAATCTTGATGCAATAAAATTGTTCGTCACTTGTTAAACATTAAGCTGGTTGTATGATATAATGTGGTGTAGATTATCAATTAACAAAGGTCTTATTGTCATTCAAGGGTGCCTTATTATGGCCAACGATGCACTAAACATACAAACTGATGCACTAATACAAACGGATACACTAAATACACACTGATGCCTTATTATCTCTGACGATGCACTAATCATACTCACTGATGCCCTAATGTGTTTATCGACGCACTAAAAATACAAACAGATGCCGAAGTATTTTTAGCGATGCACTAAACATACAAATGGATGCCTTACTATGACCAACGATGTACTAAACATACACACTGAGTCTATGATGCACTAATCTTACTCACTGATGTAATCATAGTCACTGATGCTCTAATATGTTCAATGATGCAGTAATCATACTTATTGATACCCTAACATGTCCATCGATGCACTAAACATACAAACAGATGCCCAAGTATTTCCAACGATGCACTAAACATACAAATAGATGCTGAAGTATTTCCAGCAACCACAAACACAGATGCACTAATACAAACTGATGCCCTAACTTGTAATTCTGATGCTGCAAATATACACACAGATGCCCTAAGATGTCATAGCATTCAATATTAAGCACGTATACTGCAAATTAGTGCATCACAACTATAAAATCTTATTCAAACATTTTATCAAACACCTGGTGTGCAACTTTAATAAACACATTTTATATGCATTCTTTTTGTCAAATTTGTTCCAAATCTTATAGAAAACATGATGATATGATTCAAAACTTTCAATAAAACTTAAAAAATCATTACATCATAATTAAAAACTTACAGATTATAGACAATTTAAAACTTACATAATTAAAAGCTTATTCTAATTGCTGAAATTGATAATTATACACAATTATAGCATGTTTAAATCAATAATATGAACCAGAGATATTAAGTTAAACAAATGAACGGGAAGATGAATTCGTGAAGAAAACATACCGGATTGAGAATTGATGGTATGATGTTGTGGTGGAGGTATGGCGTTGATACCGTTATGGTGCGATGTTGACTGGCGGCGGTGCGGTGGTTGTGTGGTGGTGGCGATGGAGATGGTCAGATGGAGATGGAGATGGTGTGTGAGAGGAATCAGGACTGTGTGGGTTGGATTGAGTGAGCGTGTTTGGATTTTGAGATTGAGGAACCAGTATTTGTTTTCATTGTTTCAAAATTTACCTTGAAGTTTAAGATGTTTGCAAAATCTACCCTGTAACTTTTTTTCTCACTTTTCTATTTAAATATACTTTTCTCTAGAACCGGACCCTATATATATATATATATATATATATATATATATATATATATATATATATATAGAGGGACTTTCTTACGAGAACCATTTTATCTGCGAGAACTGAGAGAACCACAAAAAATATACATGCACGCCTTTTAAAATAAAATAAAAATACATGCAAATCATCAATAATCGTAAGTATCCACCTATGTTCTTCAATATCATCATGAACTCATCCTCTTTTTTCACAAAAACCTTATACAAGGCCGCAATATTATCGTTGCACGCCTTATAAGAACATACATGCACACCTTCAAAGAAAAATGTTGTATTTCCAATTTCTTATCAAATTCTTTAGAACAACTATGTTTTTTTAAAAACATATATGTTGTTTTTAGAACATATGTGCAAAAATACAATTATTGAAGGCATGCATGTATGTTTTTTGTGGTTCTCTCAGTTCTCGCAGATATAATGGTTCTCGCAAGAAAGTCTCACTATACATATATATATATATATATATATATATATATATAGCAAGAAAGTCTCACTATATATATATATATATATATATATATATGAACAAGAGGATTACATGCATAGCTATGCAAGTGTATACTGACGTTAATTGTGTGTGCAATTTCTTCTTATGTATATATGGTTGTGGAGTAAATGAAAGTAGAAAAAGTTAGTGGTTTAAATTGTAATTTGAATATTTAATACATTGCATTAACTTTTATAAGTTATAGTATTTTAGTCTAACAACATTATTCATTTATTTAAGTTTTCAAGTTTTAAATAAGGGCTAATTCCCAAAATGGTACTTTGAAAAAACTTTTTACAAAATATAGTAGGAAAATAATGGCTTTTCTCAAAAAGGTCATGTGCGAATGTGCGAATGTGCGAATCCATTAAATATGCGACACGTGTCTATTTTTTTAATATTTAAATACATTGGTAGGTGAGTGTGTCTTATTATAAGAGTAATAAAATGTCTAATATACCCCCACTTTAATAAATACATTCTCACCTAACTCACTCATACATTCATTACCAGCTCTTTCTCTCTCTCTAAAAAATTCCGGCCATCTCTCTCTCTAAAAAATTTCGGTCAAATGACCAAATTATGGTACCATTTTGCATCAGTAGCATTTGTTATTTTCACTTGTTTGTCAACAGTAAATGCCAATTAATTAGTTAACTTGTTTTAGTAATTTTTTTTTTAATTGAATTGAATTTAATTATTATGTGACAGGCTGATATTGAGTGTTGAATCAAGTACAGATGCTCTGTTACCTGTGTAAGAAAGACCCTTCTCAGATCTTAAACTTTACTTTTTTTGATCGATTAAATTCAGGGAAGATGATGGATCGAATTCAGGGAAGATGATGGATATTATTTGTAAGATCGGATCTAATTTTGATCAGGAATTCAGGGAAGATGATGGATCGATTATAATTTTTCTGGGTTTTTGTGGATTTTTTCTGGGTTTTTATTTTGCTTATTCATTTTTACTGTAATAGTGGTTAATGGATATAGTGATTATTCATTTTTATTTTGCTTAATGGATATAGTGATTATAGGTTTTGGTAGTTAATGGGGTTTGTTGTGGTGGTGATTAAGAGAGGAAGAAGAAAAGAGATGATGTGGTAGGTGGGGTGAAAGACTCAGGGAAAAAAATATGATTCGCACATTTGCACATTCGCACATTTGAACATTCGCACATTTATTGAACATTCGCACATTTGCACATTCGCACATTTATTGAACATTCGCACTGTAAGATACTGTAAAAATCCATTGTGATCACACTCGTTAATTAACAGTAATCTCAAATTACTGTCTATTGATTCCCATTTTTACGGGGAAATTTAAAATTTTCTTTTATTACTATTCCTACTAAGTCGCGTTATCACGACATTTATCAAATGACGAAATTAGTTCCCGACACGTACCTCGAGACATAACGATTTCACAAGACCTAATAATTCACAAAACACTATTTTCACTAAACTAAAATCTCACCAATTATAATAAGTACAAATAAACTTCATACACTACACTATTCCTAAATGACTACACTTAACAATTAATTACTCACTAATTACTTCATTAACTTTCTAAACTACAATCCAAACGGGCTGCAGTATTTCCCCAGCCCATCATCACCACCTCATGGGTTCCAGGCCCAACTCCAAGCCCACACACCTTTCTATTATTTCATGCATACCCGACCAGCCACACACCCTCCAAAACAGCCCGAGATCTTCCGATTTCTAATCGCAACCCTCGAATATTTTTACACACTCTTGTTCACCACCCACTAGACTACATGTGTGCCAAATTTCAGGATAACATGTCGCGTTTTGCTATAAATTTCAAGACCCATTCGTTTGTCCCATTTCACTAAATTCGATATATACAAAAATCACAAAACTCGACCATTTTGAAACCCGGTTGTTCCCACGTTCCACTAATGATATTTTAACATAATTGGACGTTTAGAGAATGGTTAGGACAGTAGGAAAGGTTTATGGTTCGCTAGTCCATTTCTGGCACTCGCTAGAAAAGAAAACATGCGTATAGATGTAATACCAACTAAGATAAGATTTTACCAATACCCATATCTTCCCAAAATCTCATATTGTCAGTAAAACAACTTAGGTGTCCTCTCCTCTACAGTAACCATCAATGATTGAAATGAAAAGAAACGTGTGAAATTTATCTCTATATATCCTACCATACATTTGGCAACCTACACCACTTCTATTACACTTCTTTCACTTTCACTAATAACCTTAGAAGCTCAGAAGTTCATATCTCTCTTTGGGGAGCAAACGGATAAAAGAAACCCAAGACGTAAAAACGTAGCTCGAACATAGCAAGCCTACTGTCTTCATTCTTGTGCCTCCATTCGACTCCCACAGATTCTTCACCACCTTTATAAGGTGTAGTAAGTATCCTATAACCTTCCTAGGTTTCATATCTCACGTACACACTCCATCCATGCATCATATAGTTTACATTCGAACGTATATCTTGTGTCTATATATTTCATACGTGCATTTCAGTTGGTGTAACCCACCAGCATGTGTCGAATCACCATTATGAAGGGTTTAGAGATCACTTTACAATATCACTCTCACGCTTAAAAGGCCATGCACACCCCACTCAAACGTATGAAGTTCCATTTAATTATTAACGCACGTATATTACACCTATTATATACGTATTTGATATTGATGCATGACATGACAAGTTTAAAAACATTAACAACCTCATAACAAGTCGAGTACAAACCCAGTTAAGACAAAACGAACCAAGAACCACTCATTAGTCAAACCGGGTACATGTGTAAAATGGATTCTAAGTGTTTTTCAAACTTATGAACTGTCCCGAACAGCCTATAAACCAAGCAGTCAACTTCGTATTCGTACATGTAACACATAGATGTTTGTGCATAAAATGATTGACGACCCAGCGGGCTGTAACTTTCATAATTGGCGACTTTAACCATAAGCTCTCAACAACTCTTAAAAAGCCATGGTTCTTAAGCTACTCGACTGGTATATAATGACTTAGAAAATATATAACATTTTTCAGATCTAAACTATGCGACCAGGCCACAAACCATAAATATATTTTTGGATTTTTAAACATAACACTTAAGTATCTTTGCACAGATCAAAAGAATACTTAGCTAACTACATGTTTCGTGCTTTAACATCGATCTCATAAACACTTAAACACGCTCAAATAAAACCATTTCGTTGGTTACCCACCATATACAACTAGAACTTGATTTTTAGAAAAGTTATAAAAATTCGGTATTGGACTAAACAAAAGCCCATTAAGAACTGGAGTTAGGAACACCCACTGGGCCCATGTGAAATATTTTTAGACTCACTAATTAAGCCCAAGTCCAGGCCCAAAACAGTTTACATGCCCACGCCTCTAAAATTCTAAATGGACCTTAAATTGATTCGTTAATTGGCCCACTAACACAAAAATAAGCTCTTTGCTGGAATAAGCACTTGAAGTAAGTTATAATGAACTTAATAAAGTTATAGGAATTTTCAGAATATTGTTTCCGTCATTTTTATGCACAAAGGACTAAACATGTAACGCGTTTTCACGTTAAGGGACTAAAACTGCCAAACCGATAAATGTATGGACTGAGGCTGTAAAAACAGAACATATAGGGTATAATTTGACATATCATTGAACTCCAAGCCTTATTTGTACTTTTGGACAAGTTATGGACTATTATTGGACTTTGGACTTAACGAAGGACTAACATGGTAACGCAAGCACAGTTAGGTTTAAAAGTGTAAAATCTGGAAAAGGACAAGGACCAACTGTTTTTACTTGACATTCTTATTTTATCTTCCATTTTCCACCCTCACTTCATATGCATTTTTACATTTTAGTTATGCATTATTTAAGTTTCGTTATTAGAAATCTAACTACTTCACTTTGCATATTATTTCATCATATTTCGAGGAGGTAATATTTTGAGTCGATTGGCATAAGAATCAAGATAATATCATATATGATATTATTTTTCTTAACTTGAGGCATTTTAAGCATATCACACTCATATCATCAAATCGTTATACGATTTCTCACTTTCACACTCACTGTTAGTAGTAAGTCAGAATCTTAGACTTCCCTCATATTCAGGTCTCGTATTGAAGACGTTTCCGTGATCGTTTCCATAAGTCTTACTTGATCTTATAATTCCATCTTGTCAGATACACTCCAGGTGAGTCGTGGCCCCTACTCTTTTAATACTTGTTTTTAATAACTCTTTTGGGGGAGATACATGCTTCAACTGTTTTAAGTTTACTTTATACTTTGAAACTCTCATGATCTACTCAAAATCATCAACTATTCTTTACATGTTTTGAATCACCCATTGGAAGGGATATATGCTCGTTATACTTGCAAATTGCTTGCTTAGCTGAAACACTGTGTTTGAAAGATAACATTTCAACTACTCGTTGTAACATGATATTGAGACTCATTATATGCATTCATATAGCAATTGAATGTACAGTTAACTTCACTATGATATTTCTACATTTCAATAGAAATAATTGCCAAGAATAAAATACGCATATTCCATGAACCCCTGAAACCTATATTGCCTAAGTTTACTATATTGCCATAAAGTCCCTCGATCATGAGCCATTAATCACCGCGGTGAACGCGAATATAGTGAACAACTTCGAAACCTGTTAGAGGCTGACAACCTATCCCACTAAATACTTGAACGGAATGCCTATATGGTTAGTCGTATTTAGTCGCGATACACTATATTTGAGAAAAATAGGAATTGGCAAATCACCTATTACATGAGGGCTAAACACCCATCAGTAACCTGATGTGGACTCCGCCATTTTACGGTACTCTGTTAACGTTTTGCGTGTCATGAGGCTTAGGGCAATATAACTTTTGAATATATGAATGTTTCATATATCTTTAGATACAGCTGTATTTAGTTAAACACCACTCCACACTGATAGATTTCAGACACTATATTATTGTTTTCACTATGTGTTAGGATTATGGATCCTGTACTTGAAACTTAATTGTTATCATATGTGACTTAGTTGTGACTTCTAATAAAGACAGCCCAAATTGCTTGATATATCATTACTTTTAAAAGTTGACTCAGTACTTCGTTTTGAGCGTATAACAACGTAACTCATCTTCATTTAAAACTTGAAACTTATGATCACTTGAGTTCATACATGATTTACCTGTGGATTTTTACCCAACGCAACTTACTATTTACTTCAGGATGTGCTAGTATTTATTTCAACTATCACTGTACATCTCTTAAATTCATTGAAAGAAAGTTATTTTCTATTAAACTCCACGAACTCACCAACCATTGTGTTGACGTTTTAAGCATGTTTATCTCAGGTAATTAACGGAGCAGGACAAGACACGGAGCGGGCATCTTATACTCTGATAAATAAAATGGTGTAAACTCAAATATGTCATTCTTTCCAAATTACCACACTTTTGTGGGATTTTCAAATCAGATATTCCACCTTTGTACCAAAACTATTATTTTGAATGACATATAACTTTCAAAACGCCTTTTCCAAGCCGTTTTCTGAAATTTTAACTTCGATCCTCACCGTAACACCCTAATTACTTTTTCGCTGCCACTTAACAAATTAAGGGGTGTTACAGATTGGCATCAGAGCCACAGGTTATAGAGAATCAAATGTTTTAAAACATTGAACTATAACTATATTTTCAAAATAAATGATTTTACACCTTATCATCTTATGCCTTCCGTGTCTGCAGACTGCCGTGCCCAATACATTACCTATTAAGATTATTTTGCACTAATCTTTACATGCTTGATGTTTACTCTTCACACATTATACACCGTATTATTTCACACTCAGTGTTACACCTTAAATGTATGAATATTCATGATTACTATTTTCGATTGCTACAGTACCATGTCTTCCAAACTAGATGATATCACCAAGACTGTCCCTCGTACTACCCATGCATCACCTACCTACCAAATTACACCAGATACTGAAGACCCTTATGTACAAATGTCACAACCCCAGCCCGACATAGAACTCACTCAGAAATCACCTCCGTCATCACCTAATCACTCACCTCCACGTCAGAAACTTAGGAGAGCAACCGAATCCTATTCAGATGAAGATTTGATTGGTGGTCAACCAACATTTGAATATGGACAGAGTTCACAACAAGAAATGACTTGGAAGAAGATCGAGCTAAATTCTCCCCTACCCAATACCTCAGATTTCTCCATGCCAGATGTCCCAAACAATGTATCCTCACCCAATTCTCCTGACTACAATGTAGACACCCGTGACTCCATATGGACTCGTCTTTACCAACACACCAGCATACTAGACGCTCACTCTGAACAGCTAAAAGAGTTACACCCATTACGATTCGAATGGTATGATCGTAACATTGATACCCTGTTTAAGAGGACAGATGCTGAGAGACGAGAAGTGTTTGGTTTAGGAGTGAATGTTGGTAACATGAAGGACAATTACGAGCAGGAACTTAGAAACTTGGATGCCAGAACCCGCTGTTTGGGTAGAGGCCATACCCAAACACACATTAGGATTGAAGACATTGAAAGAGCATTATGGTTGGCTAGAGACACAGCAAGAACCCAAAGCCAAAAGATTGCAGCCTTGGAAAACATGTCAGCTAATCAGATGAATGCGTGCCAGGAACGTTTCTCAGCCATGGAAGCTGCACAACTGGATCTTGAGGCGGAAGTTAGACGTCTACATCAGAGACGTAACTGATCTTAAGTATCGTTGTTGTACTTAATAAACCAAATAGTTTTGGTTAGTATTCCATGTATTTCACAATAATTCTGTAACTCTCAGGAATTGTAATCGACTTTTAAGCTATGACAGTCTTTTTTCTATTTTATCTTTCCGTTGTAAACAAATTCCTCCCACCAAACCCTATTATAATGCTATAAGTGCCAAGAGCCATGCAGAACCTCACCAATTGTTACTCTCTTAAGTAAACAAATAACTCAACATGAATCAATGAGACATTAATAAAAGACCTTGTGTTGGTTGTTTTGCAAAAATCAATCAAACAAATTATTAGAGTTATGTCGATTTTGATGATTGTATTCAAACTCATTATGATATTATCAGTAATCGTACATCAAATATACCACGACTAAACAATAACCCATAGAATTCCAAGAACAAATTTCCAAAAGAGAACTTGATGAATGAAGAGAAAGTTGTTGAACTTCAGCTTTTGTAGATGAATCCGTTTGTTCCTTAGCAATCCCGTATCAAGAGATGATTATTTTACGATGCTACCCAGACACATCATATTTCTATGATCCTCAGTTGGTTTTGATTTTGTATTAAGATCACATTGTTAGCAATAATATGCAAATAGTTTATTATTTGAAATTATTCTAATGATAAAGTGAATACTAAATCAGTGTTTCTTGTTGTAGTCATTGAAGATGGCCAACATGAGCAACACCCATACCCCCTCAGCACTTACCACAACCATGACTCCTAAAACCATCGGGGAATTTGAAAACAATATCGTTACAGTGATACACGAAGTGACTACAATAGTTCATCCGAGAGACAATGACATAGCCAGGAAAGAAAGAAGGATGGTTATACCTTGTAGACACAACCATGAAAGTTTCATGGGACGTAGGCCAGTTCGCCTAAAGGATTCAAGAAAGATGACTAAACCTATCCGCACATGTGCCCAAAGAATTAGGCAAGATTTTGCACTTAAGAAAAATAACCAAAAGCGAAATCTCGAGGAGAAAAGAACCTTTATCCTCGACGAATGCGAATTTCACAACAACACATGTACCCGTAATCACCTACAAGACCGCATTGATTACCATCGCCGGCAAAGATTAAGAAAGGGAGCTAGAAGAAACTGCATCACCAACCCTAGTAACGAAAACAAATACCATGGAAAGCAACCTCTCTGCCCAAAATGTAAATTGCATCACACCGGGCTTTACACTGCTAAGTGCGGGAGATGCAGAAAGACAGGTCACAAGACGAGAGATTGTAACGCTACGGACGAAAGGGAAAAGCCATCGTCCATAAAATGCCACGGATGTGGTGGAATGGGGCATTACAAGAGTCATTGCCCAAACTACAATGTCAATTGGAAGGCCAAGATGGATGCAAGAGAATGAAGACTCGTTAAAAGACTCCAATAGTGTCGAGAAATGACACCTATGTTTAAGCAGAAGAATAAATTCCTGCTGTAATAAAAATAAACCCTAGTTTAAGATTTTCTAAGTGGTATTTCCTTATGTACTTTGCCTTAGGTTTGATGGATGTAACCTAAGTGCAACAACTATCGTTCTACCGTATGAATCTCTACCTTGTAATATTTCAGTAATCGTCGTAATCTATGTCTATTTCCATTTCTATTACACTTTCCCTATTCATAGTTGAAACGTAACAATACCTTGATATCACCCTAAGAATTTGACTAAACACCATATCTGATCAAACAATAGACTAATACCACATTGTAAGGAACCTTCATCTAAAACCTAAGTTTATATCAAGGATATCCTAGTATCACTTTAGAAATACCTGACTTATCCTCGGAATATGAACAAAAACCTCCTAATTCTTTTGAAATTAATCAGAGGGTGTCCGACTTTGTGACGGAACCATTATAATTGAACCATATAAAATTCCTTGAAGAAATATAAATATCATAGTAACTGAACCAAGCATCACATCATTTGATCCTCAATTATACATAGCTTAGCTACCTATATATAATTTAGGAAGAATCATGTTATAAATGGAACAGTTATCTTTTCAAGGTCTTTAATAAAAATTTTCATTCCAAAGTAAGATTTTGAGATAAAATAAACGATTCATGAACATCACTTTTGGCAAGCCCCAGTAAGATCTACACTTATTACCTATTACTTTATTATAAGAAGTCGAGAAAAGTTCGAATTTAGAAACTATAAGAATTCACAACAATATGTGGCAAACACAAATAACATAAACTTCATTAAAAACCACGAAAATTAATACATAGCGAGACGACTAACATCGGAAGTGCTAATAATACAATGAACACAATAAAAGGCATATAATCTTCAATAGGTTGGCCCACCATAGCAACAAAAACCACCAGCAATAGCAAGAGCCACCACAGGATGAATCACCTTAATTATTCTGCGTCGTAAATGCAACAAAATATTAAAAGCCACAACGAAACTAATTCGTAAACATAAAGGTAATTGAGTTTTATTCCACACTTATTAAAGGTTACATAGAAACACAACAAAGAACCATTACAAACAACACTAGCTTAAAAGCTATTACCCCCAAAACTTATCCACAACAACGGCTAGGATTGTGAGGGGTACGACAACCAACAAGATCCCGATCAAGTGGTCGGAATCTTCGCCGGGGAGGAGAGCTAAACAAGCGGCGGCGAAGACGATGAACATAGTTGCGAAAATAATGGCGAACGGCGGCATTATTTTTTTTGGGAGAGATGGAGTGAAAAAGGTAAAGTAGGGAAGAAAAAGGGGAAAAGTAAATAGGGTATAAATAGGGAAAAACTAGCCGTTATTTTACTATTCACGACCATTAAGTTATAAATCACTACCATTAAAAAATCCACTAGTCTCGACCGCTAAAACACTAAACATTAAGTGTTAAATACTTCCTACTCTCGACCGTTATTTTCACTATTCAAAGCCTATGAATGCATTAGTTGACCAAACATTCAAATTCATTTCGTCTAGTACGAATAAATCTAGTTGGATCTCGTCTCCTTGATATTCAAATAAGAATCTCACGACAACATTCTTCCATAAACTCCCATTCCAGAACACCACATTTTTCAACACCTATCACGGACTGAACTTCGGGACGAAGTTCAAAATTGAGGGGTGGATACTTTAAGATACTGTAAAAATCCATTGTGATCACACTCGTTAATTAACAGTAATCTCAAATTACTGTCTATTGATTCCCATTTTTACGGGGAAATTTAAAATTTTCTTTTATTACTATTCCTACTAAGTCGCGTTATCACGACATTTATCAAATGACGACATTAGTTCCCGACACGTACCTCGAGACATAACGATTTCACAAGACCTAATAATTCACAAAACACTATTTTCACTAAACTAAAATCTCACCAATTATAATAAGTACAAATAAACTTCATACACTACACTATTCCTAAATGACTACACTTAACAATTAATTACTCACTAATTACTTCATTAACTTTCTAAACTACAATCCAAACGGGCTGCAGTATTTCCCCAGCCCATCATCACCACCTCATGGGTTCCAGGCCCAACTCCAAGCCCACACACCTTTCTATTATTTCATGCATACCCGACCAGCCACACACCCTCCAAAACAGCCCGAGATCTTCCGATTTCTAAACGCAACCCTCGAATATTTTTACACACTCTTGTTCACCACCCACTAGACTACATGTGTGCCAAATTTCAGGATAACATGTCGCGTTTTTATTATAAATTTCAAGACCCATTCGTTTGTCCCATTTCACTAAATTCGATATATACAAAAATCACAAAACTCGACCATTTTGAAACCCGGTTGTTCCCACGTTCCACTAATGATATTTTAACATAATTGGACGTTTAGAGAATGGTTAGGACAGCAAGAAAGGTTTATGGTTCGCTAGTCCATTTTTGGCACTCGCTAGAAAAGAAAACATGCGTATAGATGTAATACCAACTAAGATAAGATTTTACCAATACCCATATCTTCCCAAAATCTCATATTGTCAGTAAAACAACTTAGGTGTCCTCTCCTCTACAGTAACCATCAATGATTGAAATGAAAAGAAGCGTGTGAAATTTATCTCTATATATCCTACCATACATTTGGCAACCTACACCACCTCTATTACACTTCTTTCACTTTCACTAATAACCTTAGAAGCTCAGAAGTTCATATCTCTCTTTGGGGAGCAAACGGATAAAAGAAACCCAAGACGTAAAAATGTAGCTCGAACATAGCAAGCCTACTGTCTTCATTCTTGTGCCTCCATTCGACTCCCACAGATTCTTCACCACCTTTATAAGATGTAGTAAGTATCCTATAACCTTCCTTGTTTCATATCTCATGTACACACTCCATCCATGCATCATATAGTTTACATTCGAACGTATATCTTGTGTCTATATATTTCATACGTGCATTTCAGTTGGTGTAACCCACCAGCATGTTTCGAATCACCATTATGAAGGGTTTAGAGATCACTTTACAATATCACTCTCACGCTTAAAAGGCTATGCACACCCCACTCAATCGTATGAAGTTCCATTTAATTATTAACGCACGTATATTACACCTATTATATACGTATTTGATATTGATGCATGAAATGACAAGTTTAAAAACATTAACAACCTCATAACAAGTCGAGTACAAACCCAGTTAAGACAAAACGAACCAAGAACCACTCATTAGTCAAACCGGGTACAAGTGTAAAATGGATTCTAAGTGTTTTTCAAACTTATGAACTGTCCCGAACAGCCTATAAACCAAGCAGTCAACTTCGTATTCGTACATGTAACACATAGATGTTTGTGCATAAAATGATTGACGACCCAGCGGGCTGTAACTTTCATAATTGGCGACTTTAACCATAAGCTCTCAACAACTCTTAAAAAGCCATGGTTCTTAAGCTACTCGACTGGTATATAATGACTTAGAAAATATATAACATTTTTCAGATCTAAACTATGCGACCAGGCCACAAACCATAAATATATTTTTGGATTTTTAAACATAACACTTAAGTATCTTTGCACAGATCAAAAGAATACTTAGCTAACTACATGTTTCGTGCTTTAACATCGATCTCATAAACACTTAAACACGCTCAAATAAAACCATTTCGTTGGTCACCCGCCATATACAACTAGAACTTGATTTTTAGAAAAGTTATAAAAATTCGGTATTGGACTAAACAAAAGCCCATTAAGAACTGGAGTTAGGAACACCCACTGGGCCCATGTGAAATATTTTTAGACTCACTAATTAAGCCCAAGTCCAGGCCCAAAACAGTTTACATGCCCACGCCTCTAAAATTCTAAATGGACCTTAAATTGATTCATTAATTGGCCCACTAACACAAAAATAAGCTCTTTGCTGGAATAAGCACTTGAAGTAAGTTATAATGAACTTAATAAAGTTATAGGAATTTTCAGAATATTGTTTTCGTCATTTTTATGCACAAAGGACTAAACATGTAACGCGTTTTCACGTTAAGGGACTAAAACTGCCAAACCGATAAATGCATGGACTGAGGCTGTAAAAACAGAACATATAGGGTATAATTTGACATATCATTGAACTCCAAGCCTTATTTGTACTTTTGGACAAGTTATGGACTATTATTAGACTTTGGACTTAACGAAGGACTAACATGGTAACGCAAGCACAGTTAGGGTTAATGATGAAGCGAAAAGTGTACCGCTTTTAAGGGGTCATTTAAGCCTTAAATCGTATTTATTTGATCAAATATTGCCCTAAATCGTTCCTTTTGTCATTTTAGGTACTTTTGAGGAGAAATCTGGAAAAGGAGGCATTTTGGACGTTTTTGGAGCATAAAAGTGAAGAAAACGACAAAGTCTCAAAAATCGGCTAAAAGTTACTCTTGACGGCGTCACAATTTACTCTGGACGGCGTCATGCTTTGGCAAGAAAAGTTGGACGTGAAATTTACTCATGATAAGCCAGTGAAAATAGCATGTGAATTCTGACGGCGTCACGCTTTAACTTGATCAAGGGCGTCACGGCTTAAATCATAAGGGGACGGCGTCACGTTCATGGTTCGACGGCGTCAAGCCTTGATAAGCCAGAATGGATTTTTGAAGAGCTAAAGAGGGACGGCGTCAAGAAGGTCATCCGGGAACCCTAGAAGCGGCGAGGTGACGGCGTCACACTCCATAAGGTGACGCCGTCAGATCCAAAAATCTATATATAGTTTTCTAATCTTTTGTCATTAAGGAGAGCTTAGTGTGTGGAATTTTGGGATAAAACCCTAAGACGATTTTAGCTACTTTTTCAGGGCTTTTTGCCTTGAGATCTTCCATGTTTCATTGAAAGATAAGTTATCAAGTAATCATTCAATATGTCTATGTGTTGTTTGATTCTATCTTATTCTTGTCTTTTGTTTAACATGTTAGGCTAAATTTATCTTGTGTTTGCTTAGATCTAATGAAACTTAGCTATTGATTATTGGTTGTTAGTGTGTTGTTAGTTGTATTGGATGATTGTTTATCTATATTAGGCTTAAGAAAACTGGCTAACTTCCTATTCGGTAACTTGCTTGAACGTCTTAAGAAACATGAACCAAACGCGTACTAAAGGTTTTTATGGTTGTATTTAATGCACAAGCGAATTCTAGTGATCCCATGTTAGGAGCTTCCTAGCCGGCTCGACATAGGAGTGAAGTAGGAGCTTGTAGAGTTGGGGAAGTAAGTACGCCACCCCACGAATGGTATTAAGGAATACACCCGTCATCCACGCAACTAATACACACTAATTAACCGGTAAAAGGTAGTTAGGGAGTAAGGAAATCTAAGTAAACACATTTCTCCACACATAAGTTTCTCACCACATTTTATTTTCAGTTATTTTATTTTATTTGCATTCGTAGTAAATTGGGTTAGTTGACTAGCAACTAATTCCGCCCACTCCTTCAAAACCGAGATTTTATTTTCTTTCATAAAATTATAAAAACATAAAAAAAAAGGAATCTTCCTCAACCCTTAGACCTAATTAGAGTAGCCTTTCATACCTAACGAACACTATTCCCTGTGGAGAACGATCAATCCCCCGTACTTACCACTACACTATACTACATCGGTCAGGTACACTGCCTGGTGGGGTTGTAAGCCTCTTGAGATCCCTCGAGAGGTAAAACCTGTTGTAAGGTTACAAAACCACGCAATCAAGTTTTTGGCGCCGCTGCCGGGGAATAGTTATTGTTTAGGTTGAATTTTTATTTCTATTAGGTCTACTCACTAGATTCCTTTCTAGTGAGATTTTTGTTTTATTTTTCTAGGTTTTCTTTAGTCTATCTATTTTCTTTGTGCTTTTGTTCGTAACAGATTTTCATTAACTATTCAGTTTGCCATTATGGAAAACGCGAATCCACCCCTTACACCTGGCGAAGTGGCTTTGTTGCGTAGCCAACTTGAGAATGAGATTAGTGAGCTCAGGGAGCTCAGTAGAATGATTGATATAGAGCTTGATTATGCCTTGAACAACTTAGGGACCGCCATATACTCAGATAATTACTTAGAACGTAATAATCTTACGGTTGATAAGTTGATTGAGAAAATTGAGGAAGTGAAGGTAGATCCTAGGTTTGATGATTATTTCAATGAATACCCCACTAAGGAGGAGATTGCTTACTATAACAACCTAGTTGATAACCCTCGACCACCTTTTGTTAGAATTGACCCAAAGATTAAGAGAGGTGATCCCGGGAATGTGAAGATACCATGTATGATTGGGTACCAATACGTTGAGCATGCTTACATTGACTGTGAATCCCCAATCAACGTTATGTCCTCAGGCCTCTATAGCCAAATCATAAACACACCACTTGAGCCTAGGATGGACCCCAAGTGTCCAGGCGGAGTTTGTAACTTCGTTGGAAGAATTAAGGATATACATATCCTTGTTGGGAGCTTTACCTTTGTCACCAACTTCATGATTTTAGAAGATATGGCAAGTGTTGTTGACTGCCGCCTATCTCGCGTTGTGTTAGGTAAGCCATTTATCGAAGCATCCAATTTAAGGTATGACCGTTTGAAAGGCACGGTTCAGTTTTCTAATCACATAGATAGGATCACATATAGGATGCCTTATCGGGTTAATGAGTTTCGTTTTGTGCCTCGATTTGACATGGACAACATTGGTGCGATTGAGGACATCAATGAAGAGGATAAAGAAAAAGGCATGGACCATGTTTGGAATAGGAGAAGCCTTTATTATAAAGATTGCTTAAACCTTGGACCTAAATACAAAATTGATATGGAGGTTGTTAGGATGATTAGAGGGGCAATTGAGAAGCAAAACGGAAAAACGTAGACCCCGTGACTTAGAGTCTAGCTACAAGACTCGTTAATAAAGAAAAGCGCTTCTTGGGAGGCAACCCAAGCTTTATTTGTTTTATTTGCTTTATGTGTTTATTTATTTGTTTGTTTGTTTTTATTTGTTTCCGTATATGTGTTTAATTTTTATTATTATTGATTCATGTTCAAAAGTAAATTGTGAAAATGCTTTATGTTGTTTTTAACTTCGTCTTAACTACATATAAAGGTATTTTGCAATAGATAAGTGTAAGGGAAATCTAAATCGGTTTATTAGAACACAAATGAACATGAATCGTAATAATAATAAATTAGCATACATATTCGTATTTGTTTGAGTCAAATGCTTGTATCGAGTCATAATGATGTTTTGCAGGATTTCCAGGAAGTAAGGTAAAAGTTTTTTTCAGAAATTTTCCGGAAACTTAAAATGAAAATTTTTGTCAGGTCATTTCTGACGGCGTCAGGGGTTATAACCTGACGGCGTCAGATTTAATTTCCAGAAATTTTTGAAAGTTTTGTTTTCATAAAAAGTTTTTATTAAATCTCCAACTTATAATCTCCAGGAATCTGCAAAATTATCATTCCACAAGCATTATATCCTTATATATAGATTTTATCCCGCCGATGTTATGCAGGTTTTCGTGTTTGTTTTCTCAGGTTTAACAGGTTATTTTGGACAAGGAGATGTTTATGGAATCAAGCTTATGGCGATGCATTAGTCATGAAGCTTCAACATTCTCTTTGGAGGAAGATCTAACCGTGTAATTTCATTATCCACCGAGCGAATCAGGGGAGTATTTGATTTCATTCTTTTACTTTTTGCTTTTACATCTTATTATTTGAACATTGGGGACAATGTTCATCTTAAGTGTAAGGGGAGGGTAAAAGTACGATTTTAGAGAATACAATTACGCTTGATTTTTGTTTGTTTAATAATAGATGTGTAATAAAACTGAGAGAAATACTTGTTAAGGTAATTTTATTGCCAAATTTAAAATTTTTTACAACATATAGGAGTGAAACTTTGATCTTAATGAGCGTCTCACGGATAGGAGTTATATGACTAGCACAAAAACCGTACCACTAAAAAATTTTCCACCCCCAAATATGTGAGGTTCGCCCCTAGAATTGGTAGGAAAAGCATTTATGCTATGATGTGTGTACCGGTAGCACTTAGATTCTAGAACTTGCGTTAGGACCATTCCAAGGCCACAAGTGAGACTACATTCGTGTAGTTAGATTTACTACATGATAAGAGGCATTAGGATTAACCCATTGTTTTACACCTGTGTTTTTGTTATAATTACGTTGGCTACATTGGTCAAGTAATTCTCCCACACCCTTTGCGTTGTACTCATTTTTAGTACACGATACCCCTAGTACACCCCTCAGAGCCTATCTTTTCGTTTCGACCTTTAAGCATTTTACTTAAAGGAAGAATTTGTTACACCCCACTAAAATGTACACCCAAATCGCCTTAGCCTACCTTGTATGCACTCATCTTTAGTGCATTATTGTTACAACATTTGTTTAAACCCAAGTTAATTATCTAATTGATTACATGGTTGCTAAGTCGAGTCATATCCTTGTACATATTGTTTTGGGACGATTGGGACTCATGGGTAAAGTACTAGTGTAATGGAGTAATGGGGAAGAACATCATTTATTACCCCCATATGTGCTAAATATTTTAAAAGTACTCCAAGTTTTTCGATTATCTTAATTCGAGTCATTAGATTAGTATTTGTAAAGTTATGTAAAAATTCAAGTGTAAGGGGGATGCAATGCCCCTATGATGTATT
The DNA here is from genome assembly GCA_021014915.2 of Artemisia tridentata subsp. tridentata. Taxonomy (NCBI): domain Eukaryota; kingdom Viridiplantae; phylum Streptophyta; class Magnoliopsida; order Asterales; family Asteraceae; genus Artemisia; species Artemisia tridentata. Next base: position 147,549,764 of record CP139501.1, on the reverse strand, counting down.
ATTTTGGATGGTAGGGTAAAAGTGTATGCAAAAAAAAAAAAAAAAAAAAAAAAAAAAAAAAAATCAAGAAAAACACAAAAAAAATGAGAAAAAGAAAAATAGAAAAAAACATACGGACTACCATCCCGTTTTTATTTATTTGTTTGATTATTTCTAAGATGTTTTTGTTAATTTATATCATTAGCATTTAAATCGCCCCCTAGTCTTGTGCCTTATCAACTTTATAACGTGTTTGATCACAGTTTTAACTCCTACACCTAACATCTTATCAACAACCGATCCTTACTACACCTACTTATAACCATTTAAAGCTCTTTGATAGTTTCTTTGGCTTACGCCTAGTGGAGGAGGTTTTCGATACTTTCCCAAGCCTATGGTAATCTATTTGCTATGACAGGTAGTGAGAGATATTATCCGTTTTCATTTATGAGATTTATTTTGATGACACTTGAGAGATGTGAGTATCTAAACACTACTTGTGAGGTGCTAGTTTATAATCTCCGTGCTTATTATGATTGAAGTGGAACGATTATTTGTTGTAATTACTTTTATGTTAGCATTAAATGACCCCTAACTTGTATTTTGATTAGAATAAAAGCGCATTTGCTTGAGGACAAGCAAATCTCAAGTGTAAGGGTATTTGATGAAGCGAAAAGTGTACCGCTTTTAAGGGGTCATTTAAGCCTTAAATCGTATTTATTTGATCAAATATTGCCCTAAATCGTTCCTTTTGTCATTTTAGGTACTTTTGAGGAGAAATCTGGAAAAGGAGGCATTTTGGACGTTTTTGGAGCATTAAAGTGAAGAAAACGGCAAAGTCTCAAAAATCGGCTAAAAGTTACTCTTGACGGCGTCACGCTTTAACTAAATCAAGGGCGTGAAATTTACTCATGACGGGCCAGTGAAAATAGCATGTGAATTCTGACGGCGTCACGCTTTAACTTGATCAAGGGCGTCACGGCTTAAATCATAAGGGGACGGCGTCACGTTCATGGTTCGACGGCGTCAAGCCTTGATAAGCCAGAATGGATTTTTGAAGAGCTAAAGAGGGACGGCGTCAAGAAGGTCATCCGGGAACCCTAGAAGCGGCGAGGTGACGGCGTCACACTCCATAAGGTGACGCCGTCAGATCCAAAAATCTATATATAGTTTTCTAATCTTTTGTCATTAAGGAGAGCTTAGTGTGTGGAATTTTGGGATAAAACCCTAAGACGATTTTAGCTACTTTTTCAGGGCTTTTTGCCTTGAGATCTTCCATGTTTCATTGAAAGATAAGTTATCAAGTAATCATTCAATATGTCTATGTGTTGTTTGATTCTATCTTATTCTTGTCTTTTGTTTAACATGTTAGGCTAAATTTATCTTGTGTTTGCTTAGATCTAATGAAACTTAGCTATTGATTATTGGTTGTTAGTGTGTTGTTAGTTGTATTGGATGATTGTTTATCTATGTTAGGCTTAAGAAAACTGGCTAACTTCCTATTCGGTAACTTGCTTGAACGTCTTAAGAAACATGAACCAAACGCGTACTAAAGGTTTTTATGGTTGTATTTAATGCACAAGCGAATTCTAGTGATCCCATGTTAGGAGCTTCCTAGCCGGCTCGACATAGGAGTGAAGTAGGAGCTTGTAGAGTTGGGGAAGTAAGTACGCCACCCCACGAATGGTATTAAGGAATACACCCGTCATCCACGCAACTAATACACACTAATTAACCGGTAAAAGGTAGTTAGGGAGTAAGGAAATCTAAGTAAACACATTTCTCCACACATAAGTTTCTCACCACATTTTATTTTCAGTTATTTTATTTTATTTGCATTCGTAGTAAATTGGGTTAGTTGACTAGCAACTAATTCCGCCCACTCCTTCAAAACCGAGATTTTATTTGCTTTCATAAAATTATAAAAACATAAAAAAAAAGAATCTTCCTCAACCCTTAGACCTAATTAGAGTAGCCTTTCATACCTAACGAACACTATTCCCTGTGGAGAACGATCAATCCCCCGTACTTACCACTACACTATACTACATCGGTCAGGTACACTGCCTGGTGGGGTTGTAAGCCTCTTGAGATCCCTCGAGAGGTAAAACCTGTTGTAAGGTTACAAAACCACGCAATCAGTTAAAAGTGTAAAATCTGGAAAAGGACAAGGACCAACTGTTTTTACTTGACATTCTTATTTTATCTTCCATTTTCCACCCTCACTTCATATGCATTTTTACATTTTAGTTATGCATTATTTAAGTTTCGTTATTAGAAATCTAACTACTTCACTTTGCATATTATTTCATCATATTTCGAGGAGGTAATATTTTGAGTCGATTGGCATAAAAATCAAGATAATATCATATATGATATTATTTTTCTTAACTTGAGGCATTTAAGCATATCACACTCATATCATCAAATCGTTATACGATTTCTCACTTTCACACTCACTGTTAGTAGTAAGTCAAAATCTTAGACTTCCCTCATATTCAGGTCTCGTATTGAAGACGTTTCCGTGATCGTTTCCATAAGTCTTACTTGATCTTATAATTCCATCTTGTCAGATACACTCCAGGTGAGTCGTGGCCCCTACTCTTTTAATACTTGTTTTTAATAACTCTTTTAGGGGAGATACATGCTTCAACTGTTTTAAGTTTACTTTATACTTTGAAACTCTCATGATCTACTCAAAATCATCAACTATTCTTTACATGTTTTGAATCACCCATTGGAAGGGATATATGCTCGTTATACTTGCAAATTGCTTGCTTAGCTGAAACACTGTGTTTGAAAGATAACATTTCAACTACTCGTTGTAACATGATATTGAGACTCATTATATGCATTCATATAGCAATTGAATGTACAGTTAACTTCACTATGATATTTCTACATTTCAATAGAAATAATTGCCAAGAATAAAATACGCATATTCCATGAACCCCTGAAACCTATATTGCCTAAGTTTACTATATTACCATAAAGTCCCTCGATCATGTGCCACTAATCACCGCGGTGAGCGCGAATATAGTGAACAGCTTCGAAACCTGTTAGAGGCTGACAACCTATCCCACTAAATACTTGGACGGAATGCCTATATGGTTAGTCGTATTTAGTCGCGATACACTATATTTGAGAAAAATAGGAATTGGCAAATCACCTATTACATGAGGGCTAAACACCCATCAGTAACCTGATGTGGACTCCGCCGTTTTACGGTACTCTGTTAACGTTTTGCGTGTCATGCGGCTTAGGGCAATATAACTTTTGAATATATGAATGTTTCATATATCTTTAGATACAGCTGTATTTAGTTAAACACCACTCCACACTGATAGATTTCAGACACTATATTATTGTTTTCACTATGTGTTAGGATTATGGATCCTGTACTTGAAACTTAATTGTTATCATATGTGACTTAGTTGTGACTTCTAATAAAGACAGCCCAAATTGCTTGATATATCATTACTTTTAAAAGTTGACTCAGTACTTCGTTTTGAGCGTATAACAACGTAGCTCATCTTCATTTAAAACTTGAAACTTATGATCACTTGAGTTTATACATGATTTACCTGTGGATTTTTACCCAACGCAACTTACTATTTACTTCAGGATGTGCTAGTATTTATTTCAACTATCAATGTACATCTCTTAAATTCATTGAAAGAAAGTTATTTTCTATTAAACTCCACGAACTCACCAACCATTGTGTTGACGTTTTAAGCATGTTTATCTCAGGTAATTAACGGAGCAGGACAAGACACGGAGCGGGCATCTTATACTCTGATAAATAAAATGGTGTAAACTCAAATATGTCATTCTTTCCAAATTACCACACTTTTGTGGGATTTTCAAATCAGATATTCCACCTTTGTACCAAAACTATTATTTTGAATGACATATAACTTTTAAAACGCCTTTTCCAATCCATTTTCTGAAATTTTAACTTCGATCCTCACCGTAACACCCTAATTACTTTTCCGCTGCCACTAAACAAATTAGGGGGTGTTACACGCACATTCACACATTCGTACATTTGCACATTCGCACATTCGCACATTTGCACATTCGCACATTTATTGAACATTTGCACATTCACACATTCGTACATTTGCACATTCGCACATTCCCAAAGGTCATGTGCGAATGTGCGAATCATATTTTTTTCCCTGATTCTTTCACCCCACCTACCACATGATCTCTTTTCTTCTTCCTCTCTTCATCACCACCACAACAAAACCCATTAACTACCACAACCAATAAATAAATCCGATTGATAAATAACAATCAAATCTGATTGATAAATAAATCCGATAGATCTAAATAAATTCGATAGATCTAGTCTCGATCTGCCTCCTCTATTTCTTCATCTTCAGGTACACCTCGCATAGAGAACATTATTACATCTGCAAATGAGAAACAGAGACATCAATCTTTAGCCAAGTATATTATAATTGAGTCACTATTTTTAAAAGCCAAAACAAAACAGCAAGAATAAAACAAAAATAACAAATGCTACTGATGCAAAATGGTACCATAATTTGGTCGTTTGACCAAATTTTTTTAGAGAGAGAGATGGCCGAATTTTTTAGAGAGAGAGATGCCGGAATTTTTTAGAGAGAGAGAGAGCTGGTAATGAATGTATGAGTGAGTTAGGTGAGAACGTATTTATTAAAGTAGGGGTATATTATACATTTTATTACCCTTATAATAAGACACACTCACCTACCAATGTACTAAAATATTAAAAAAAATAGACACATGTCGCATATTTAATGGATTCGCACATTTGCACATTCGCACATGACCTTTTTGGGAAAAGCCATTATTTTACTACTATATTTTGAAAAAAAAAATTATCAAAGTACCATTTTGGGAATTAGCCCTTTAAATAAATGTGCTTATCACTGGTATAGATAATACTTAAGACTTAAGAATTAAGAGGAATAAGTGTATTTATTTGTATGAGTTCGTCTTTGTGTTTGGGATGCTCATAAAATGTTCATCTAAGTAAAAAGATTTGGGTTGTGTTATGCTAACACCCCCTAATGCTGCAACCCTACTACCCCCCCTCCCCCCCCCATTATTTGTGTACTTTGTACTTTTTTTGTCTTATTAGGTTTTGTACTTTGTACTTTTTTTTTTTTTTTTTTTTTTTTTTTTTTTTTTTTTTGTCAAGGTTTTTGTTAGACAAGTTTTTTGTCCTAAGTTTTTTTTGTTTTTTTGTTAGACAAAATTTTTGTCCAATTTTTTTGTTAGACAATAAGTCCAGTCCTTTAGTAAATTCACGGGTTTGTCTAAAGCAATTTTTGTCAAAGTAACAGTCCAGTCCTTTAGTACGGGTTTGTCGTTGAAGCGACATTTTGATTCTTTCTTTTGATTATAAACACGAGCATCACAACATGCAGTTTCAATAACAAGCACTTTCACAACAAGTACAAAGCAGTTTCACAACAAAAGCAGTTTCACAATAAGCACTTTCAAAATAAGCAGTTTCACAATAACAAGCAGTTTCACAACAAAAGCAGTTTCAAACATAAGCCGTTTTACGATGAATACATCACCGTTTTACACGAACGAGGTATCATTTTATGCTATTACTTTCAAAAATTAAATGAGTTTCAAATTTTAGTAGTTTCAAATAAGCAGTTTCACATAAGCAGTTAAACATAAGACGGCTCAGATTGTTTTTTTTTACACATATGGCTGCAAATTTGAAGGTTGCAAAAGTTTTGCCATCCATTCGGTTATGCCACGCCAATCGACAAGGTTTTTTTTTTTTTTTTTTTTTTTTTTTTTTTTAAATCATCATTGCCATCAAAACAGCTATTAGATCATAAACTACTTAAAGTTTCAACAAGATCAAAAACTGCTTAAAGTCTGTGATAAACACCAGTTTCACATAAGCAGTTAAACATAAGCAGTTTCACAACAAGCACTTTCACAACAAGCATTTTCAAATAAGCAGTTTCACAATAAGCACCATCAGAACCAATAAACCATCAGAACCAACATAAACCAATAAAGAATCAGAACCAATAATCCATCAGAACCAACATAAACCATCAGAACCAACATAAACCAATAAAGAATCAGAACCAATAATCCATCAGAACCAACATATAGGGGGTGTTAGAATAACACAATTATGTGAACTGCTAACTAGACCCTTTTTTTAGATCTAACCACCATCAGAACCAAGCATCACGCGGGGTTAGATCTAAAAATGTGTCTAGTTTAGATCTTTTAGATCTTTTTTAGATCTAAAAAGATCTAAAAAAAGCACCAACATAAGACTTACCAACATCAGAACCAACATAAGCCCCAAAAAAGGCGTTTGTTATCCTAACACAAAACCAACCTAACAAGAAACCAAAAAAGGCGTGTGTTATCCTAACAAGAAACCAAAATAATTAACAAGAAACCAAAAAAAATACATACATCAGACTTACCAACATCACAGATCTTTTTAGATCTAAAAAGATCTAAAAAAAAGTTACAAACATCACACTTACCAAAATCACAGATCTTTTTAGATCTAAAAAGATCTAAAAAAAGCACCAACATCAGACTTACCAACATCAGAAACAACATAAGCCCCTAAAAAAAGCACCAACATCATCCCTTTTAGATCTAAAAATATCTAAAAAAAAAAAGTCAAAACCGCGTATGATACCACTCCCACCACCACAGAGCCTTTTTAGATCTAAAAAGATCTAACAACAACCACAGTCTCACCATCAAAACCCGTCTATCCTAACCCCCATCAAGAACCACAGTCTCACCATCAAAACCACAAGCAGTTTTTAGATCAAAACTGCTAAGAACACAGTTTTTAGGAGAGAGTATTGATGGGGTGGGTTAGACAGAGGAGAGAGTATTGAGGTGATTGAGTGAGAGAAAAGAGAGTCAGAAGAGATAAGTGGTCAGGGGTGGGGTGGGTTAGTAAGTCTATGGGTGGGTAGTGGTATTCTACGCGGTTTTAACTTCTTCTTTTTTTTTCGCCTAAGATAATGTTAAAAAAAAAAGTAAATAAAAAAAAATTGTAAAAAAAGTTAGTAAATAATAAAAGTTGTTAAAAATAATAAAAAAGTTGTAAAAATAATAAAAATTTGTAAAAATAGTTGTTGAAAATAATAATAAAGTTGTAAAAGTTGTTAAAAATAATAATAAAAGTTGTAAAAAAAAATAAAAAAATCAAAGTTGTTAAATATAATAAAAGTTGTAAAAATAAAAAAAGTTGTTAAAAATAATAAAAGTTGTAAACGTTGTAATGTATTTTCAAGTGTTCAGTTCTCCCGAGCAACTAACTGATTGGGTGCAAAATATAGCTCGAGGGATCGGTTTTATTATTGTTAAAAAAAGAACCAAAACAGATAAGGGGTATTTGTACGCAATCCAGTATGGGTGTTCAAAGGGTGGGAATTATGAACGTGAATGTTTAGAAGAAGAAGTTAAACGGCAAACCAATACCTCTAAAACCGATTGTCCATTCAGATTAGTGGCTAAATATTCACAAACACAAGGTTTTTGGAGGTTGAGGGTGAAGGAGGATAGGCATAATCATGACTTTGCAGAGTCGTTGCATGGTTTCCCATATGCAATGAGACTAAATGATGATGAGTTCAGTTTTGTGCAACAATTGACAGAGTATCACGTACCACTACGTCATATACTTTCGTCAATAAAGGATCGTAATTCGGATAACGTGTCTAGCATTAGAACTATATATAATGCACGTAATAAGATCCGCGGAGCCCTAATAGGCGATAGAACTCCAATCCAAGTCCTTTACTCACATTTGATACATTCAGGGTATACATATTACGAGAGGGTAAATGAGCATAATGAGCTTGAGGAGCTATTTTTTGTTCACCCCACGTCATACGCTCTATGGTGTACATTCCCTGAAATCATGCTAATGGACTCAACATACAATACCACGTTGTTTAAATTGCCATTTTTTGAAATTGTCGGATTAACTTCAACAAACAAAACATTTTCAATGGCGTTTTGTTTTTTGGACAAAGAAAAGGGGCCTAATTTTCAATGGGTATTGCAATGTGTGAAGGAGGTGATAGAGGAAAGATATTACCCGTGTGTTATCATCACTAACAGAGATTTAACGTTGGTTAGGTGTAACGCCCCGTGACCGTTTTGATCAAAAACTTTGAACTTTACACGCGGAAACGCTTAACTTTACTTTACATTCCGTTACTCTTTTGACCATTTATAAAAGGGGTAATTTTACAAATAGCCCGGTCTAGTAAAGTGTTGGGCTTTTTTGGCCTCAAAAAAGTCGCTTTCCCAAAATAGCCCAACACTTTAAGCGACTAAATCTGGGTGTGACATGTGGCGGAAAAAAGTCGCTTAAGCGACTTTTTGTAAATTAAGCGACTTTCGATTAAGCCCAGCAGTAGAAACAGATGCACTAGCAGTAGATTGAAAAAAAAGTCGCTTAAGCGACTTTTTTTGAATTAAGAGACTTTTTTCCGCCACATGTCACTCCCAGATTCAGTCGCTTAAAGTGTTGGGCTATTTTGGGAAAGCGACTTTTTTGGGGCCAAGAAAGCCCAACACTTTACTAGACCGGGCTATGTCTATATTTACCCCTTTATAAAAATCCACATTCATAACCAAGATGAACATTCCGACTCATAAACGAGATGACCATTTCATAACCAAATGACCATTTCATAACCAAGATGACCCTTTTATAACCAAGATGAGCATTAACTGTCCCACCTTAAGGTCTGGATTTTGAACCAAAAGGGGGATCCCAGACAGAACTATTTCATAACCAAGATGACTACCTTGATCCACACTTAGGTCCAGACTTTGGAACCTAAAGGGGGATCCCAGACTGGAATCTGGATCCATACTTAGGACCACAATTTAGAACCAAAAGGGGGATCCAAGACTGATGGGTTATGCATAACACTCATTTTGACCCATTTCACTACATACCACCCATACGACTTCCGTTTTACACCAAACTTTCCAGAAATATTTATACTAACTTACTAAACATGTTCCAATAACACTTGACCCGTTTGCAACCCAAAATGGGTAAAAACACATACAATCCAAACGCCCCTTTTACTTTTACTAGAGACACATAAAACATGCTTTGACACACCGTTAGACTACCAAATCGTTATACAACTCTTGGCATACCATTTGACACACGACTACACTTTACAATTCAATAAAAGACCAACGGGGGTACAAACTTTATACTTGAGCTCGGTATTCTACCTAAGCTCCTAAATACAAACTACCTTCATTCTCGCCTAACCAAATCCTTATTTCATCATTCCAAGCCATCCATATAAACATGTCAACCTATAAAACGGTTAGACAACTAAACCGTAAGCACAAAGGCATAGTAAGTAAAACAATAATAACATACCATTATACTTCAATCAAACATACAAGCATCACATATATCCAAACTCTTACTTGGCGGCTCAACATTCTAATTCTTACTTTAACACATGACATCAACTTACTCTAACAACCATAATCATTACTTAGGTCACATTCCTCATAGCACATAAGCACATCTCAAGTTCCTTATTACTAACCACAAAACATACATAACACATATACATTAGAAATCCATATAACACATGCTATCATCATTTTACTTACCTTAATCCAAGCTAAATAACATCAAAGACATCATCATCATCTCTTTCTTCCATCATCATCATTATCCTTCATAATTTACCAAAACCTAATAACATAATAATCAATAACATAAACAAGGGTTAACATAACCCATTAAACATACTCATCCTTCATTCTACATCATCATATGATCATAAGATGAAAACCCACTTAATCCATAATCTATAACTTCATTAATCATCAAGAACATAGATACCTACTTGTGGGAAGATCATTACTAAGGAAGACTATAATCATGGAGTCTTCATCTTCTTCATCTTAAGCCACCACTAGTCTTTTCCCTCTCTTTTTCTCCTCCTTAGAACCGGACCTCAAACACCTTATCAATAATGAGGGAATTCTCTAGAATTCCCTGGATATAACTAGTTAGGTACCATCTTTGGCCCTTTGACACATTAAGCCCCTCAAGTCTTATTCCTTCTATTTTGGGCACAACTAACTTATAATACATTTAGTCTATTACAACTTTAGTCCCTTGGGTCTATTCCTTTCCATTTGAGCCACATAATACTTTCCTTAACCATACAATACATTCTTTGACTATTAATTGACTTCGGGTTTGACTAAAACGTTACATTTGTTGACTGGCCAATCACATAAGGCCTTTGGTCCACTTTCATCTAGGGTGGGGTCCCAATACCCGGGGAACGGGTCTAACAATTCTACCCCCTTATTTAGATTTCGTCCCCGAAATCTCTCGTCTATTTCTAACCAAAAATTAGTCCCATTTTACTCCCGTTCTTAGCACTTTCCGTTCTTCATCCCTCTTTTTGATTGCACGATCTAAGTGATCTTGCAATTCTAAGTCCACTATACGTACATCATACCCCTAGCTCATTCCATTTCTAGCTTAACTTCTCAATTATTTCATTTCTTTTTAGTCATTATGTCATTTAAGACATAATTCTTGCCTCTGATATATGTCATCTAACCATTCTACGTCTATCGCATAATCTTCTAACTAGTTCCATTTAACTTTTCCATCAAGGACTATGTGTCCCATGAACATTACACACCCTTTTTAATTTCTTATAAGTCAATTATTCATTAACTTTCTACTTTTATCGCAACCTTACCATTATCTCATTACTATTTTACTATACGTTACATTCGCCTTTACTTTTCTTCTCAAAATTTTATAGAGCTTGTAGTCCATGTTAGCGTTTATTAGCATTCATTACTCCACATTTTCCTTCAATTCATATTGCAACCAAGCATATCGTTTCAAACTTTAATCGTTCAACTCACACTTAAACACCTAAGTCCCAGACTTGAATAAAGTACCATCCGTAGATCATCGAAGAAGCACAAATTCAAGATCTACAAAAGTCCCGGACTTGAACAAACATCCTGCGAGACATAGTTCTTACATGGGTCCTAGAGTTGAAAGAAGTCCCAAACACAGGTTATACGTTGGAAATACGGAGAGCGAGTATTTGATTAAGCAGATTCCACAGCTTTTCCGTCGACACATCATAAGTATCTATAATGTGCTAGCTGATGGAAATTGTGGGTTTCGGTGCGTTGCCCACGATATTGGTCAACCCGAAGAAAACTGGATTAATGTTCGAAGGTGGTTATTGCAAGAGTTGGACGTTAATCGTGACTTTTACATACGTATGTGGTGGCAAATGGACTATGACAATCTTCGGAGCACAATAAACTGGTTACATGATAGATCTTTCCCGGGAGACTACTGGATGCTTATGCCAAACACGGGGTTGGTTATTGCCACAGTGACTAACCGGCCTGTTGTATTTATATCCGAGCGACAAAGTCATACATGTTTTTCGGTCCACATCCAATCCAAGGAACTAGCCCCCTTGTGATTGCCCGTGTGGGGAGTGAGGATTGTGGTAACTTCATTCATCTGACGCTAGACGAAAACTCACCATTTCCGACTATTCACCCACAATGGAGGGCGTACAGAGCTGCCGATGCATCCGGATGGGAAACTTTATATTACGATCAACTAAACCTGTATAATGAGATTAGACAAACACAAACATAGTAAATGATTACTGATTTATGTTGTAAATAATTATACAGACAAAACATTGTAAATGATTACTAATTTATGTTGTAAATAATTATACTGACAAAACATTGTGAATGATTACTGATTTATGTTGTAAATAACTGTTTGTATTTTTTAAATTAACAATACATTACTGATTTATGTTGTAAATAACTGTTTGTATTATTTAAATTAATTCTTTGGCCAGGTGGAACAAAATAATCCTTTCTTGTGTTGCTGTCGAATATGATTGATTATATTGAGGACATCCCGTACAGACACTAGTTATGGTGAACAGTATTATGCATGTCCTTTTTCAGTGGTAAATAATCATACGTTTGCTTAGTTATGTAAATTATTTGTTTGTTAATAATACATTTCTTATTATTTTCTTAACATGTAACAGCAAGGAACAGATGACTTTGGGTGTGGGTACTTTATGTGGAAGGATGAGTTTCAAAAAAAGTACTTTAGTCAAGCCTCTTCTTCAACGCAGTGCTCAAACTGCGTAGCTAAAGATAAGAAAATTGACAAGCAAGCTAATAAGATTGGCCAGCTTGAAACAAGAAACAAGATGTTAGTGTAGTGTTCAAGAATAAGAGTGGTTGAATTTCAAGAATTGGATAGGCATGCATCGAGGCATTACTGAATGGCAAGTGAATTCCTGAGGATCAGGATGTAGTTTGGTGCAAATAATATGAGCTTTTAGATGACATAAATAATCTTCAATGTGTAGGTGTTGTTGTTTTTAAATAATGTGTTAATGTTTTGTATAATTGAATAAAACATTGTTTTTGTAGTTGTTTTATGTGTTAACGTTAACGTGTTATTGTTGTTGTTTAATTAAATAGAAACACATTAAACGAATACATGAGTTTAATGTGTAACGTTACGTTTATATTGTTTAATTTAAATAAAACATAACGAATACAATAACATAAAAAAAACATAACAAATAAACACTAAAATAAACATTACACAAAATAAATAAAACAAATACATACTAAAAAAAAAAAAGTTCAAAAAGGACGGCCTACCCCACTAGGGGGTGCCTCCTTTGTAATAATAGGGGGTGTTAGGATAACACACGCCAAAAGATTTTGGTTGTTATGATTTAGGCATCTATAATAATTATCATTCAATGAAACTTATTTTTGGTAGCTTGAGCGGGTATGCGTGTATTTGAAGTTTTTTTTTTTCTCTATTTTTTTTAAAGCCATTTGGAGTATTTTTAAATGATAGAAAACGGAAAAGGTTGATGAACTTCTATTTTAGATGGTTCGTGCGATATTGTTTAAACTTTTAGACCGTGGACACCTAAAATCAGTTTTCTTGAACGGATCTTTGAGGTCTAACTAAGAAAATGTCAAAAGAAAAAAAAAATCATGAATTATGAATAAGATGAGACGCTGGTGTATAGTAACGTTAATTTTGTGTGTATATATGGTTGTGGAGTAAGTGAAAGCAAAAAAAAAAAAATAGTTGTTTAAATTGTAATTTGAATATTTAATACATTGCATTGACTTTTATAAGTTATAGTATTTTAATCTAACAACATTATTCATTTTTTAAGTTTTCAAATTATCTATATATACTAAAAGGCGGAACTTGGGCAGGCTTAAAACGCTTGCACCAAACAGTGTTTGGAACAGTGTTGTGCTGGAAATTGTTGTACAGATGCTTCATGGGGTTGTTCGAAACAATGTTTGGAACAGTACCCCGTTGTAAATGGTTGTACATACAACACATATATTAAAAAATTAAAAGACATTTAACAAATACAAACAAAACTAAATAAAGGGACGGCACTGTAGAAAGTGTATGTGGCACAATCCCTTCCGTATAAGGACTGCCCCAACAACAAAAAGTCCAAAATCCAGAAATTTCTACCACAGTGATTTTGCAAGTGAATCTAGCGTACGAGAAGGAAGAAACAAAAAAACAAGAGCTTTGTGTTACACAGGTATACACATAAGCTTTTTGTTGTATACTTTTTTGTTGTATATACATAGCTTGACCTGCCTTTTTCCCGCTCTTTTGTACAGTGATTACATCCCAATCAAGTATCCACCTGCAGGTAACAAATACTTCTTTAAAACTTCACTTTTTACATCAATGAATGTACTCTATTGTTTTTCCATACTGGATTTACTAACTTTTCCGATTGTATTGATATTCAAAAAAACTTATTCCATATACTTTATTATACATATACATTTATTACTTATGTTAATATATATATTGCATGCTTCATATAAAGTTAGATACAAAACTGTCATTATGCCTAAAAGAGTGTTAAGAAGTGATTTAAATAACTGTTTCGACAATTACGTATTGAATATTAGCGGTACCAATGCGTTAGGAAAACAACCATTTAGTTTAAGTGAAAATAGAGTAGAAGATAAAGGGAAAACAATACCTTACAACGGTTCAGCGCAACCTACGAGCATACTGTCTAATTGCTCAGTCAAAACTACCAAAAACCATAATGTTACCGCAACAAGTTCACTTGATCTGCCTTCCTTTGATGAAAACAACGCCGATTTACAAGTAGATGGACAAAAACCACATTTATCGACAGTATTTGAACACCGAAAGTTTCACAACCATTTGGTACCAACAATAGATGAATGCAACCGTAATCTGAAAGACGGTGACAGAAAACGCAAAGTTTCTGCATTGTGTGCAGCTGTTCATCATAATCAGAAAAAAATTAAAGGTAAAGTCAGTAAAATTTTTATTCTTATATGTGTTAATTATACTATTGCTAAATGTGTTCATACCTTATGCAGATACACCAAATGTACCTAATATTAGCTCCTTAGCTGAGAGTCAATGCCTTTTAAATGCAAGGAGTCGAGACTCAGAATTCCCTATAATACAAAACAACCTGAACATACGCCCAAATTTTCTATCCAATGTTAGTCTCCAAAATGACCTTCACACTGACAAAAAACATAACGGTAATTTAAACTGTTTCTTGCAGTTTTATGTGTTACCTTTTTCATATAATGGTTTCTCACACTTACCATCAATTTATTAAACCCTTGCAGGTATTCACATCAAAGAAGGTTCTGATAACACACGACAATGTGGTTCCTCTTCACAATTTGACGGTCAGTATACCAATTATTTAAAGCAAATATCAACCTATAAAAGAACATAGCATCATTAAATGCATATTAGTTGATTAAAAAACAGAAAATACAATATCGTTGAATACATGCTACTCAATAAAAGCTAATATTATTGCTCAGTTAATCAACTAATATGTAATTATTTTATAAAAATGTAAACAAAAACATGAAAACTACATGTAAATGACTAACCCTTTAAAAAAATATGCACAAGGAGTTCGTTTTACATGCGAAGGCAGTATAACAGGCATTAATGCGACAAAAGAATGGTACTACCCAGCATGTACAAGCTGTGCTTTTAAAGCTCACGATAATAACGGTATCTTTGAATGCAGAATACATGGACCACTAGACCATCCATCCTACAGGTAATTCTATATTATTACATGATACTCTTATAACAACTAACATTACACTACATGACTAATACATATTCACAAATATATCTTCAAAGCATACCTAACCAACAGTACAGCAACAACAACAGCAACAGTTACATTCTTTACTCCTAAAGCAGATGAAATTGTCGGTATCGACTGTAATTCACTGATCAATTCCCTCAACGATCCTGATCCACGAGATATTCCTAAGACAATACAATCAATCGTTGGAAAATCACACATCTTCCAATTCCATTATAACACTTCTTCAAAACAAGACCCACCAGAATTCATTTTTGATAACCTGATAGATAAACCAGAAGAGCCAAAACAAATCGAGGACAAACCATCAGGTGACAAACATACAATACTACATATATTATAACCATAACGAATAAAATACATTTAAACTACTAAATATGAACACCTTTTTTATGACAGCATCAGCAACAGCACATGAAGCATATGTAACAATTGAAGCAACCATACCTCCACACCAACAACCGTCTACTGTGATTGAATGCATTCGAGTTCCAACACCAACTGCTGACACACAAGCAACATCACCAATTGCAACATAGGAAGAATATACAGAAAGTCAGAAACTTTTACTAATTCAAAATATTTACAATAATATATTACATATAATCTTACATCCTGACCTACATTCCTTAACCCTTACAGAATTGGCACCACTACCATTTACATACACTGGTATGCAAACTAGATCAAGGACCGATATGCTGTCAACAACAAAAGAAGGAAAATAACCAATTGCAGAAACTACAGGTTACAAACTATACTTAACATGAACATATACTTATCAAATAATAACAAAAACATCTTTAGTCTAATATAGTTATCCATTTGCACTAGGTCAAACAACACCACCACCAGAAGATGCTATCACTAAGACATCATCCAAAAGAACAATGACAGACGGCGGTAAATCAGGATCTACAAAACGGCAACTCTTCCAAGACAAAACAGCAGATGCCAAAAAGAATAAAAAAGAATGACAATCTCGATGGAAATCAAGAAACTACATGCAACACCAACCCTTTTGTTAACCAAATGTTGTTAAACTATCAACTTAAATCAATCGTATTTTAAATATATATGTCAACCAAAAAAATGCAAGTATAAAACTGCATTTACTAATTACTAATAACATTAAAAATCCTTTTGTAACATGGTTCCACCATACTTAACCATAAATAATGTGTACAAAAACATCTTATCATACACCGTCATTAAAATGCAATATCCCTTTTGCATTTACTTGCATCATATACTCCTGAAAATATACTACTATAACATGTATTTTACATTTATACTTTTTGCCCACAAAAAAAAAATAAATAAAAAAAAAATAATAATAAAAAATTAAATTAAATTAAATAAAAAAAAAAGAAAAAACACAAATAAACAAACTAAAAAAAAATTGCAAAACACCAACACATACAAAAACCCATGAATTTTATTCATGAACTCAATATATCACAATCATGACCACACATTGTAACAACAACATCTCAAACAACAACATATCGCCCCAACACAAAACCTACATAACCTTCAACCAACAAACACAACACCAACAACCAATACTAATCACAATATACCTCCATAACCATCACATGACAACGCTTCTCAACCCCGGCTCATCCTATCCAAAGCTGCTGCATCGAAATGACTAACCATTTGCCCTACTTGAATCAACTCACCAAATATTTCAACCATCTCACGCAAACCAACATATCATTCATCACCCTTATTTATAAACATGATTCAGGATAAATTATTTTCACCAAAATTGCCCCTTTTCCAACTTTGATTAAAAACAACAAAACAAACTCAATACAACAACTGTATTCGAAATTAAAAATTTTAGACCAGGGTGGGACACCACGAAGGCCCAATCCGGCTATTCAATCCCGTAGCTCAAATACCAAGTTCATTCCTTAGCGTTGATAGCAACATGCCTTATTCAATAATTCGTGTATGACACTTAAAAACTTTCAATAAACTAATGCAAGTAGGTGTAAGGCACGCTGCTCACAAACACCTAATGCTAACCGCACTCAGACACACCAAAGCGCATGTAACGCATTCGCAATTACACCGCATCCACATTACTTTGTATTCTGTACAAAAACCAAAAGGAACTCACACACATTTTTTTAAACACAGATGAACCAAAAAAACCATTCTAATAAAACCTTCTTAATACCTATAAATACATGCCCCGAAATGACAAACAAAATTTACAGTATTCAAATAAAAACCACATAAAATGCTTACCAAAATATTATACCGTACTTGAAAACGCCATTTTTAAACCTATAATAATTCAATTCCAATAACATCTTCTTCACATAAACATGTATTTAAAAATAAATAATCAAATACACCATCCTTAAAATACGCAACTGCACTAACAATAAAAACCATAATAACTTATAATCTCATTCATACCAACACAAACATCTACCAAACTCCAGCTACACTACAATTTACATACACATTAATACAACTACATATACATCTAACACTTAAACAACCTTCTACCCACGGTCAAACTTCTAAGGAACCAAAAGACATACACCATAGTCAAATTTTTAACCACCCAAAAAACATACATCATACTACTTAAACGAGCTTAACACAACTACAGATGTGCTTACTTTTTTTAATCGACTATAGTTCAAAAAGTTAAACCACAGAAACAATACTTAGATGAACAACCTTATTTAACTATCTTCATCTTCTTCATCATAATTGATTTCTCGGTAGCACGTAAACAAGCAATATGACTCATCTGAACCAACCGTGCTATTTCACCCAAATCATCTTGCTCCGCTGCCTTCAAAACAGCCAAAGGCTCATCAACAATAGGGTCAAACCCAAGCTTCTTTAACTCAATAATAATCCTGTGCCTGTGATCAATTCTAGTTTGCACCTCTTCAATCCTTTCATTATACTGCCTTTCATCACATTGATACGCTTCCTTTTCTCGAGAAAAAATTTCATAAAGAACTTTATCAATTCGTCTATCACCAATCTTTTTCGCGATCTGTTGACACTTCACAAACCTAGGCGCCATGAACTTCAGATGAAAAAAGCGGCGTGATTCAATTTTAGACAAAGGTTGACCTTACAAACCCTAGCTCTACACTATCTGTCGATAACAACAAGAAAACAATGGTTTATCCATTTTTATTCTTATTGGGCCATCTATATAGACAATAAGCCCAGCCCAACAAAAAACACAAAAATGATGCTATAGCAATGAACATCGGGATGATACTAGGAAATATGGTCCGAACAATCTCAATAGTAGTTCCATGAACAATCCTTTGCGGGATTGGATTTTTTTCTTTTTCGAAATGCCATAAAGCGCGAACCAAGATCCGTGATACAAAAACCAAAATAAGAATGATGACACTCCATACTTTAATACATATATCCCAACAAAAACATAGAACATCTTAACAAACATTTTTATAAAACATGAAACATAAAATGTTCACACAAACACGCCCGTCGCAATGCACGGGTTTCCAACTCGTTTTAAATAAATGTGTTAATCACTACTATAGGTAATACTTAAGACTTAAGAGTTAAAAGGAATAAGTGTATTTATTTGTAGGATTTTTCTAACTCGTGTATTAGTGGCACAAGTTAAGCACATGAAAAGGACTCAGTGATTCACAAAAAAGGATTTAAAGACTCACACAAAAGTACACAGTGTATTTTTGTGTGGGTTGCTGAGTCCTTTTTCGTGGGTCACTAAGTCATTTTGATATGCTTAACTTGTGTCCCTAAGACACAAGTAGGACACAAGTTAAAAAACCCTCATTTGTATGAATTCGTCTTTGTGTTTGGGATGTTTATAAAATGTTCATCCAAGTAAAAAGATTTTGGTTGTTATGATTTAGGCATCTATAATAATTATCATTCGATTAAACTTATTATTGGTAGCTGTGAGAGTGAGTATGTGTGTATTTGGAGGGTTTTTTTTATTTTTTATTTATTTATTTATTTTTATTTTTTTTTGAAAGGCATTTGAAGTGTTTGTTTTTAAATGATAAAAAATGAAAAATGTTGAGTAAAAGAGAGAAGATGCCACACAAGTTGAACGAAAAAGTTATAAAAGTGTTTTTTGATGACGTGAAGATGATGTGTTGAAGAAAAACTCATGACGACACCTTTCACCCTTTACATGACCGGACCACACATGATTTTTCGTTACACCCAAATTCCAAACCACCATCACTCGTGGTGATGCTACATTTGCACTTAAGGAGGAATTGATTCATAACTTTTCTTGTTAAACATTGGTGGTCACGAACAACAAAATATTATCACGAACTCGATATTTACAACCACCAATGTCAAAAGGAACATAAAAACTGCAACATCTATATTACAAACACTAATATTTAAATATTATTTTAATCAGCTATGTATATAGAATCCATAAAACAAGACCAAAGTGTATATTACTACTAGGGGTGTCATTCGGGTCAACCCGACCCGATAAGCCTCTATCGGGTCGGGTCTATCGGGTTTTGAAAAATTTAAAACTAACCCGAAACCCGACCCGATAAGCTATCGGGTCTATCGGGTTCGGGTCTATCGGGTTTCGGGTTGTCGGGTTTGGCTTATCGGGTTATCGGGTTACTTGTTAAGGAAAAAAAAATTGGTAATAAAGAAATTGTAATGTTATCTCCAATGAAAATTTCATCGAACTAGTGACCATTTGGTAGTATTTTTAAGACCATTGTATAGCTCGTTTTATTACTTTTTTTTCATCCATCTAGCGACGTTTTCAAGAACTACGTAGTTTTTAGTTGGTCTTTTGAAATCACTTCTCCATTCAATGAGTCCTAACACTACAATTAAAATTTCATGTTTTCCATATTTGAAACAATGTTTTAGAGATAAACTCACATATCTATCTGGTTAATGATCTTTTTATGCTAAACATATTTATTTAGTTCGATTTTAGTTTTAGTAGCTATTATTTTCATTTATTGGTTCCATTTCGGCTATACATTACAATTTTGTTAATATGCTAGTATATCTTATCGGGTTTATCGGGTCAACCCGATAACCCGATAAGAAATTAACTTGGACCCTAACCCGACCCGATAAGCCTATCGGGTCTATCGGGTTGACCCGATAAACCCGATAAGCTAGGTTGGACCCGAATCAACCCGACCCTATAAGGCCTTATCGGGTTCGGGTCGGGTCGGGTCAACCCATTTGACACCCCTAATTACTACCCTAAAGTAGGTAAAGTGAATCATATAGTACCTGAAGTATTAGAGATATAGCATGATACCCCAAAAACTAACTAAACATGTCACTTTAGTACCCCCAGCTCACTAACTAGCTATTTCCGTTAGTTTATGTTAACAATAGAACCATGATGCACGTGATCACCTCATTTTATTCAACCTTACATATTCATCTTTTGCCTAAGGGGTGTTTACTTTTTCTTTATGGGGGGTATGGAAGGCTTGGCAAGGCAAGGCAAATTTTGCCTTGAGAAATATGCCACCCCTTCATCCACGGCAAGGCAAGGCAAGGCAAGGCAAGGCAAGGCAAGGCAAGGAAAGGCAAGGTTTGCCGTGTCTTGCCGTTCAAATTTTTGGTCCGTTGGTGTGGTCCCCACTGGAAAAGAGCCATTGGTTTTTCATTTTGCATGGTACTGCTGGAGTACTTCACCACTGTTACATGGTACTGCTGGTGTCCTATCCTTAACCATTTTTACACAGACCAACGATGCAGACCAAATGATACATCCAAAAATGCAGACCAAGAGAAATCCAAGTAGAATCAACTTCTCAGCAGCATCCCTTTTCATTTTAATCCTTAACCATATATATCCTTTGCACTGCCCCTTATCTTCATATATATCCTCCATTTTCTTCTTGTCTCAATCATACGCATAACCATAAACCATCTCCATTCTCTTTAATAATAAAGATTTACGTGTAGATTTCCACATCAAAAGCCATCACCATGTGAAAACAGTTCGAGCAGCAGCTTAACTTCACCTTCATCAAAGGCAAAGTTTGCCTTGCCTCTACCACACCTTCATCAAAGGCAAAGTTTGCCTCCAACTTTTGCTTTGCTAGGTGTCAACATATCATTGGTGAATTGAAAGGCAAACTTTGCCTTGCCTCTACCATACCTATTCATCTTCACCTTTTGCCTAAGGGGTGTTTACTTTTTCTTTATTCTTTCTTCATCCAAAAAAACTTATTCCCTATTATATGGGAGACTTATAAATATCTATCTTCTGATTAAAAAGCTAATTAAGATATTCAAAACAGAGCCACTTAATTTAGTACTCCGTAATTCTTTTCTTCTTTTTCGATAGTACATGTTCCTCTTTTGTTCACAACTACAAACTTATGTTATGATCAAATACTTATTTAAGTATGATGTACGTTTATATGGAACGAATATACGTTACAGATTCTTTCGATGATACTCATTACTCAAGAATGATAATAAAAATTTAGAGCCTATGACATTCATTATAATAAAGAATACTTACATGGAGCAAAAGCATCACACCATCTTCGAAGTCTCCATTAGAGCAATTTATAAATCAAGTGCCATCAAAAGTTAAAATATTTAATAAAATCCAACATACATTTGATTTTGTTGATCCTAATTTGTTTTGTTTATTCTTTCATCATCATGTAAATACTCTAAAGTGAGATTTGTAGGAGTTGTGGAGGTTTTGGAATTCGGGGAGATGAAAAGAAAGAAGCCGTAAAGATTTAAAGAATATGAATTCTAAATTCACATAAGAATTACAAATAATAATAAATAAATAAATAAATAAGTTTAAAAAAATAATAAAAAATAAAAAATTCGCACGCTGATGTGTCAGGGAGTGATTGGTCTAATCAGAGAAAAGCAATGTTGCAAAAATTGTGAATCGGTAGTCGGGCGGTCAACCACCCTGTAGCGATTAATCGGTCAAGGCGAGATTAATCGGTGATTAATCGGATTGACATTTTTTGCAAGTTTTGTGTATTTCTGGAGACCAAACTAAAGATCTTACTGATTCCAAGCTTACTATGTTTCCAAAACTTAATAAAAGGCTCCAATTATGATTATGAGGCCCATTGTGCGTTATAAATGAAATAAACGATCCCCAAATTAAGTAGAATGCCTAAATCATTATTTTTTATAAGTTGCCCGATTCGGCCGATTTTTGACCGATTCGGCCGATTTTTGACTGATTAGTGGCCGATTTTTGCCTAGGCCTATTTTTTTCACAGATTTGAAAAATCAAAAAGGTACAAGGTCGATTACCGATTAATCGGCCGATTCGGCCGATTTTTGCAACATTGGAGAAAAATGAGAGAAAGTATAGCAAGACACATCAGCGTGTGGATTTTTTTTTTTAATTTAATTTTTTTTAATGTAATTCTTATATAGGTCTAGCATTCCTCTTTGAGAAAAGTAAGTCACGTGCCAAAGCTAACGCCGTTGACATAAACTAGCGAAAATAGCTAGTTAGTGAGTTGGGGGGGGGGGGGCTAAAGTGACCTGTTTAATTAGTTTGGGGTACTAATATACAATTTGGTGATGAAACAAATTCAAACCAATGTACATAGACGACCAACAACAACATTTATTAATAGAGTGAGTCTATATAGTCGGTGGGAGGGAGGGGAAACTATCTTCCGTACTTGGGGGCCATTGTCACATGCATCATTGAATCCTTGTCATTCAACAATCTCTATATTCACATAAATTTATACTAGTAGTACATCCACCATTTTTCTTTTCTTAAACTGCTGCTACTACTACTACTTCTTCACTTATTCACACACACACACATTCTGATTCAGGTATATCCCTCTATGGTTATCACATTTGAATTCATCATTTTTTTAGCAGGTCTTATTTCTACTATAAAACATTTTGACTTCATCAGGTTTTTAGTAGGTCTTATTTCAACTAGTATAAAACATTAAAACCTAATGTTAGTGACATAAAAAGTTATTTAACTTTTGAGATAAACAACTTTTTCCTTGTTACTACTAACGTTTTTGCCTTTTCAAAAGAGATAGCTGAAATGTTTATTAATTTGATATATCCATATAAAATTATTACAACTTTTGTTAGAGAAGCAAAAGTTGTGCAGTTGCCCCAAGTGTTTTTTTTTTTTTTTTTGAATGTGATATTATAATTTGGAGGAATATGAATGGTCCCCGGGTGACCACATTGAAAATCCCTATTGTTGTTTTGTTACTAGTTGCAGCTAGGTGAATTAATTCTTTATTGTTTTAAAGTTTTGGATAACAGTTTTTGTAATTGTTATGCAATTTGAATGTGCAGCTTTTTTGGGGAGAAATTTAATTAGTGATTAGTTGAAAAACAGGCAATGCAATGCAGGTCTGTTACTCACCACAGTTAGGATCTGTAAGTAAGAGTTCGGCTTCGTTTCGTAATTCGGGTGCTTATACGAGTCCCGGGACACCTGACTATGGAGATGGTAATAATATGGGAGCGTTTCAGAAGGGTTGGTGTTCTGAGAGAGTACCTTTAAGTAATAGTAGTAGAAGACATATCAGTGCTGCAGCATTGATGCCGTTTAATAGTGGGAGGACGTTGCCGTCGAAATGGGATGATGCTGAAAGATGGATTACTAGTCCTGTCTCGGGGTTTGGTGTTTCTAAGAGTTTAGCTCCACCAACGAATAGAAGGCCTAAGGCGAAGAGTGGACCCTTGGGTGGGACTGGGACGCCAGTGGTTGGTTATTTTGCGGGTTATTCGCCTGCTGTCCCGGTTCTTGAAGGTGGGAGTAATAAAAATTTTCTTGCGGGGTCGCCACTTACTACGGGTGTTTTAGTTCCTGATGGTTTGGCGTTTCGTCAGGGTGGTGGGATGAATGGTGGTCATACTGCGTATGGAATGGTTCAGTCTGGTAATGTACCTGGATGGTCTGAGCTGTTGCTTGAGCCTGCGTATCCTGATTCTCAAGGTATAAACTCCATCCTTTGGCGTTGGATGACTTCTTTTAGACTCTTTATTGGCTATATTATGTACTCCGTGTCAGATGATTACCTACTTGACATGGATTGCTGACGAAAGTTATGCACTAAAAGTTTAATATGTGGAGAAAGATTTAAGCACAACTATTATAAGACAAACATGTATAGTAGTAGTTGAATGTTAACAAGATTTCTATAGTAGTGGAGCCTAATCTTGTGGGTGGATTCTTTAATTAATGATCTTATACTAAATAGTTTTGAACACTTATGCTGATCACTATATAATAAAGCATTTAGTACTTAAATCATGAGTAAGCTATCTTAAACTTGAAATTATTTGACATTCTAAATACATTCCGCTGCATAACAAAGTTTATTTTTGAACTTTAAAAAAAATCATCATAGATTGTACCTCTTGTTACCAAAGACCATACATGAAAATAACTCGAATACTCGTCACACAACTCTAGTCTAACCTACTCTACGCCTATATTCAGTACTGGCATAGGCGGAGCCACGTTGTCTTCAGGGGTGTCAATTGAACCCACTCAAAATTTAAAAATTTTAAAAGCCAAGTATATAAATTCTGTTTTTTAGGATAAATAGCTCTATGGAACCTCCTAGTTTTTTTGATTGAACCCTCTGATTTTATTTACCAAACTTGAAAAACTCATGTGGTCACCATTCATGGTAAAAGACGATGTTCATTTTGAAGATTTCTGCATCCCATACTCCTATTGGGTAATGGATTTTACCCTTATTTCCAAGATATCTTCTTAATGGCCAATTATTTATTGTTTCCAAAGCCTTGTGTATTAATTGGTATTCAAGTTATCATATCTAATTAATAACCTATATATTCAGTATTGTGTGAAGTACTAGCTTTTCCTACAAGCGTTTGAATTAACATTTTACAACCCGATATGAGAATGCTTTTTACTTTTTTAGAAATAGCCCGAAAATGCTTTTTATGACACCGTATAATTAGAAAACTGAATATTACATGGTAGTTCGTATCCTTGGTAATTGAATTTAGGTTTTTAACTTGTTGTTTGGAAGTTGGAATGATTAGTACGCATGGTAGTTCGTATGTGAATATGACATGGTAGTTCGTATCCTTTTGGTAATTGAATTTATCTAACATGCTTTGAAACACACAAAGTCGTTATAATGCAACCAATCCTAAAAGCATTTAGAGCTGGTGCAATACCAACATGTACGTGCTTGTGAAAGCTCAAGTGCCAAGTTAGATAATGAATTCCGAACTAATCCATTTACTTGCATTAAGGAGTATGTACTTAGAAGTATATATAGTTAAGTGAGATGTGTCGTTTTCAATCTACGAAAACTAGTGGGAAACAATTTTGATTATGATGCTCTGTGTAAATATATAATTTTTTATGAACCCGGTAGTTATATTTTCTGGCTCCGCCCCTGAGTACTGGCCTATAATGTTTTGTATCCGCTACATCGACTGGTTTCTCCCCGACTCCATAACGGGATTTATAGGCTCACCCAATTTTGCTTTTGACATTTATTTGTCTTGTGCAAAGTTTCAGGATATTTGGTTAATGTAGTTTGGCCTGGTCAGCATTTAAAGCATGTCATGACAATCAAATTTTCCGACTTAATTTCATGTTAATAAAATATTTAAGGATTGAGATTTGTTTGTGCCTTCTGTCTCATCTTTGTGACATTTTTATCTTATGCTGTTTTTCCTAGATTTTTATTATAGTTGCGTCTATACCATGTAGCAGGTCCTATATCATGCAACTCTAAGTTGAAATCTTCTGAAATCAGTAAAGACATTTTTAGTTACCTGCATTCACTGATAGACTATTGCACCATCATTATATTATTACCTCGTTTATCACAAAACTTCCGCCAGCGTTTTTGTATAAGATGGCTGCTTGTGACTCATATATCAATTGTGCAGATGAGAAGTCGGATGAAAATGGCGTTTCCCGTATCGTCTCACGACGAGATATGGCGACTCAGATGAGCCCTCTGTGCAGTCCTGAATCCTCTCCTCCATATATAGCTTCACCTGTAGAACCTGGCAACCACCATTCTGCTAGATTAGAAATCAGAGATGTACAGGTAGACAAAGGAGCCACTATGACAAAGCACTCTAAAAGACACAGGAGAATGAAGATTAATCGATCGCCAGAGGCTAATGACTTGGCTTTGACATGGAATGCTACAGAAGGAGCAATGCAAGTGTCAAAGTATGTCTCGTACAATCCCCTTTCAAGTCTTTCTGTGAACATGTACAGCATTTTCATTTCATTGAGAAATCTTAGGTAGAGATAATGACCGTCAACAAAATCTAAGTTTATGGGAACTGTTTTCAGCAGCCAGTCAATTTTTTGCATCTGATGGACCATTTTGTCTCATGATGCATGACGATTATAAAAGAAGTGAACTAAATGCTTTATAAACTTGTTGCCGTATGTAAGAAATTCACTTTTTTCTGTTTTTCAGTTGCTTCACCTTCTATTCCTTGATGCATTTCCATGTAGTCAACGAAGGTATTGCAAGTTGAATGTAGATGTCAAGTCTTATCTGAACTCTGCAACTTCGTTGGATCAAATTCATTTCCAAAGTGTCGTTCAATAGAATGTCCGGGAACTCTGGTCTAGGTTTCTGAATTATTTTATTCCCAAATCCACCCATTATCTTAATTCCAACCAAAAGTGCATTGCCCAAGTGACCACCAGTTATGCTCTACAGATGTACATGTTCCCATCGACGGTCAACTTGTGCATAATGAGCGCACAGTAACATTTAATTCGCAAATGACACACACACACATACACACGCACATGTATATTTATATTAATAACAATCATCATAGTACCAATCATAACAATAAAAATCATGTGTTTGTTGACTTGTTCTCTTGTAATTGCAGGCTCCAGAAAGAGGAAGCAAGGATCACTGCTTGGGAAAACTTGCAGAATGCAAAAGCAGAGGCATCAATCCGGAAACTTGAGGTGTGTTCATCGTGATAATAAACGATAGACTCATTCTAATAGCAAAGCATAGTTAATTTATCTGCATTCTGGCTTCATAAATTATTCCTTCATCTTTGCGGACCATGAGAGTTGTATCGAAAAAAGACCCATGTGTTATACTTCAAAGGGACTAGCCGTGGCAAAATAAAAGGTTATTTTCACAACAACAAATTAATCAGTTATACAGACCTCATAAATGTAATAGTGTGTAACTTTATTAACAAGTGTGAGGAATGGTGCTTTGACTATTTGCTTCTAAATCCTTACAGTTAAAAATGTTGAGCAAGTGTTCACAACTCTTCAACTTCACATGCTTAGGCGTATATGTTTTCTCATCCATATGCATTTGTATTTGCGAACTTTCTATTTTATCTTTATGAACTTATAAGCGTGTAGTTTTTTACTATTTTCACAAACTTATACTGTAAGTACTAAACTATTTTTAAGCAACTCCTAGTTTGTAGATGATATAAGTTCATTATCCTGACGTGTCTGCAAGAAACTTCATATTTGTTGTAGTGCCTGCACTCACTTCCTGATACATTAAAGCCTTTTCATCAATAGTTTTCTGAACTTTTCTATTGAAGATCAGATAGGGTACAGTTATTGGACCAGAATTATTTTGGTTATGGACTTGAGTAATTTTTCTTTTCTAACAGATGAAACTGGAAAAGAAGAAGTCAGCATCTATGGATAAAATATTGAACAAACATAGAGCTGCACAAATGAAAGCCCAAGAAATGAGAAGGAATATGTCTGAGAGTGCTGCTGGGCAGGCTCCCAGAACTTCTCGCAAATTCAGGTCCTTACGCAGACATGTCACGGATTCTCTCACAGGCTGCTTCAGACATCATGACTCTTAGACCTCTAACATCATCCTTGAATCAGGTCATTCCCATATTTTCTTGTTCACCTTTCTAGATATTTGATCCGCCATTCTTGTTTTTATATTATTCGTCTCTTCTTTTACTGGTCTTTAGGAAACCTAAAACGTTATACTCACTTCACAAAAAGAAAGAAAAATACTTTATACTCTAGAGGTCAAATAACTTGATATTTAACTTGGGCATTTTAAGCCTAATTTTCTTGAGGAAACAATATCAAATTATCTGTGTGTAAAAGCATGATAAATGGAGAAATGGGTAATACAATTGCGATGAAATCTCTTCTGAATGTGCGTTTCTAGATCTTGACTTTGAAAGTCAGTTTCTTTCTATGTAATAGTAGTATCTCCTCTGTATATGTTGCTAAGATGGTATTTTGAAACAACTCTTTAACAGGTTTTGCAACAGAAAGTCAACGATTTAGTGATCAAATGGTGCTCTAGGTAGTTGTTTCTGCAGTTGAAATGGCTTTATAATACGGATGACGGGGCATATGCAATTTATGAGATAATCAGGTAATAGTGGATATAGTTCTGACTTTAATATCATCAAGTGTTTAGTGAGAGTTCGAATTTTGTATGGGCACCTCAGTTTTGGAAGATAAAAAAGAGCGTAAATATGTAAGATCCGGTACGGATCATTGGAGCAAGGTACATAATATACCTATTATTGTAAAAACACTGAACAGTTAGTGAGATATTACACTTTCATGCTGTATGCTCTACATGGGCACAGATGTGCTTAGTGTTTGTGTATTGTTAGCAACCCGCACAAACAAGTGAAACCACCATGGAAACGGGACAAATAATTGGCCTATTTCCTGCAGGCCTCGCTTGAAGCTATTTTAAGAAATAAGTTGAAAGTTGATTGCTTGGTTTCCTTAGCAGGAGGCCAAAGATGAAAGAATATCCTCTCTATCATGCAAGCATGTAGTTGAGGTTTCTTGGGAGCTTCTATGCCATTGCTTTAGTATTAGAAAACCAAAAGTTGCGACAGTAAATGACTAGTGCCAAAACGCTTGGATAAAGCATGAAGAAACACAATATTAAAGTTGACATTGTTTGTAGTGATACATCCAACATTTTCTGTATCACTTTCTCGAATTTCAGGTTAAAATTTCAAATATTTTTCACATATTTCCTTGACTTTTAATCTTTTTACCTACTTTTCTTATTTTTATGTTTCAATAAGGTTTATTCGGGTTAACCCAACTCAACTAGCCTGAACCCAAAGAAACTGATTCCATTATGAAGGTAAGGTACGGGTAGGTACTTCTTCTCCAAACACGATTAACCCGACCGACCCGAATAACCCTTATTTATGTGGAATAAAGTTGCAATAGTTGCAACTTCATTTTTAGGAGGAACTTGTCCAAATAAACAAAAAACCATAAGCTACGTCATACTATATACACTTTTAAGAGAAACTTGCCTGTTTGCAACAAAGATTTACTGCAGCTCAAATGCTCTCAAAAGCTAGCTACATAAATGACTAGAAACCACCTGTTTTTCTAGTTTGAACTCTCAACAAAGACCCTCGAACAACTTCTTAACACGTATTATGGAACATAATATTGGCTCCGGTTTTACAAGATTCATGCTTCATCAAGGGCAAGCACTCCGGGTAGTGGACTTCCTTCAAGAAGTTCCAAACTGACACCTGTTTGAATGTGAGGTGTGTGAGCCTATCGGGTGTGTGTTGAATGTGAGGTGTGTGAGCCTATCAGCGCACACACGTATACACGAAGAACACGTTTATTATATATTTAATATATATATGTTTATATTTATTAGATGTATAATATGCTTCACGAAATAATTATTTAACGATTGTTAGTTTACCGTTAGACGCAATAACTAATTAATATAAATTAAATATAAAAGAGAGGTCTTGGATATACATTCGAACATTAAAAGAAACATACGACAACAACAATATTGGAAATGATTGTTGTGTTTCTTTTTCTTTTGATCTATATCGCACGACATGAACATACATGGAAATGATTTGCTTGTTTTTTTTTTCGAGTAAATTACACGGATGGTCCCTGTGGTTTGTCGAAAATTTCACCTATCGTCCCTCAAACTTAAAAGTTGCATGTATCGTCCCTATCGTTGCCAAAGAATAACATGAATGGTCCCTTTGAAGGACGATAGGCGAAATTTTCGACAAACCAAAGAATAACATGAATGGTCTTTTGAGGGACCATTCATGTTATTCTTTGGCAACAATAGGGACGATACATGCAACTTTTAAGTTTGAAGGACGATAGGTGAAATTTTTACAAACCACAGGGACCATCCGTATAATTTACTATTTTTTTTTCTTTGTTTGGTCCATCTTACACGACAAGGGAAGAATATGTGTAGAAAAGTAAATATCTTTTGGTTTTATTTTGTCTAATGCCATTTATTATTTACTAGTATAAATAATACTTGCCGTCCTCTCTTGAATTCCATTCGAACGTATTGTTTTATACGTATAAGTCGACAAGTCATAAAAGCAAGAAGATAAACACAAGGTGTTTTAGTCGTGAAGCAAGCACTAACATCCTAACGTGCTTCGTTTGACGTGTAGTGTGTGCATTCGTTAGAGGTGATTGTTTCTATGTAGTTAAGGACCAAAATTTCGGTGTTTCGGTCAAGGACCGAGATACGAAATTTTTGAAATTTCGGTGGTATTTCGGTAATTTTTTTTATAAAGTTATTAATTTTAGATTTTTTAGTATATAAGTTTAAGACTTAAATGTAAACTATTAAAGATATAGAGGGCCAAATGTTTAAATACACAAACTTATTTTAAGGTTTAGAGACTAAATGTAAAATAGTGAAAGATAGAGGGGTTAAATGTTAAAAATTCTAAACTTATTAAAACCCTAAAACACACCAAACACACCAGCCCCACTCACTCTTTCACCCTTTTCTCTCTCTTCAACCCTTCTTGTCCACTTCAAGAAAATCAGATCCATCTTTCAAAAAAAAAAGAAAATCAGATCTGAAGATAAACCTCACAAATGTGTTACAATTCGTGCTAATGTGAAGGTGTGTGAAAAGAGTCATTGATATGAAGGGGAAAAAAAAACAGATCTGAAGATAAACGTACGTTGACCGGCATTGACCGGTAATACCACCTTTTCCACCGAAATTTTGAAGTCAAATTTCGGTATTTTTCGGTCAATTTCACCGAATATCTCGTTAGCGAGATTTGAAACGAAATTTGATTAGACCTCCGAAATCCGAAATTTCGTTGGTATACCAGTGGTATACCACCGAAATTGATAACACAGGATTGTTTTAATCACTAAGTTTCATTTGCTGTTGCTTCAAGGGTTAGTTATCTTGTTTCCTTTTTACCTTAATTTGTTTATTATATGTGTTAATCATAATTGCTAAACTAGATCCATTATCCGCTGCGTACTCGTAGTGTTAATGGTTAACATGTTCTTTAATCCCAACAGTGGCATCACGAGTCAACTCGTTTGGTGGTTATGGGTTACACGATTTAATAAACGCGCGAAAAGGCTACATGTAATCTAACTTAGTTATTCGTTTTATTTTTGTTTTGACAACTACCATGCAATACTTGTCATTAATTAATAAAAAATACCTAGATGCAAATGAATAATTACTTGTTAATAAGACGTAATAGATTAATAAATTAAAGGTTAATTAAGCTTGCCATGATTATTTTATTTGTTTTTCCGGCTATAAGACCTACGCAATCATTTTTTTTATGATGTATGTGGCGATCTAGGCACTTGATGAAAGCCTAGTGAGGGTCTTATGGTTCTCCATTTGGGGAAGACTCGCTAGAGGACTCAGATCTAAATGTTTACTTGTTAATATTAATGTCATGTTTTAGTATTATGTTCTTTTGTATTTTTTTTTTGCTTTTAGCCTACATGTTTACACGCCTAAAAAAAAAAAAAAAAAAAAAAAAAAAAGGACTAATACATATAACAAGATGACATCTATACGGTCTTAATTTACACGCCTTAAAATATCATACTCAAATTGTGACCAGCTATTTGATTCGTGGAAAATTGGTTTTTGTAAAATTAAGTGACCTAAATATATTGAAACAAGTTTTTCATGAAATTAAAAACTGGATGTTATGGACACTTGGAAAGTACGGCTCACCCACTAGAACAAACTATAAGGGGGGTATAAGGTGGTGCGCACAGTCACACCTAAAGGATTTCCGGTCATATGCTTCGCGCTGACCTGGTCCTCCGCTTCCTTGCGAGTTCGATTGGAGCTACCGTGAACCATGATGATCACTACAGTGTCATTACCAAAAAGTTTTTAAAATAAGTGCTACAAAGTTATTTTGCATGCTTCTTTGTACACGATTTTACCACATTTATGTGTATACCCTATGCGTAAATTTTAAGTCTATGCCAGCCAACCAAGAACACGTGATTTTGGCTTGACCTCTTTGGTCAGACCTTAGGGCCATTCCAAACCCATGGAAAATTTTGTTCATTGGTCAGACTTTTGGCGATTTTTGCACGTTCTTGCTTGGTCGACTTATTTCGAGTATGTTTGGTCAGACTTTGGACCCGAGGCATAAGATGAGACTAAACATGCTCATGACATTATTACTTGCCTACTAATGTCTTGATCAGTCTCATAAATCTAAGAGTTGCATTTTATGCAATTAACGCTCGTCGCTTATCTCTTGCCCCACTTGTTTACACATTGTTCAGACCTTTGGTAATAAGTGGGAGGTCAAGTTGGATCTTAGTCTTAATTAGTAATTAATTGGGTAGTTAATTCTATTAAGAATTTAATTATTGAAAATACTGATTATTTGAACTTTTTAATAGTAGATGACTACCTCAGTCGGAAATAATTCGGTACTCAGGAGTTTTTTTGAGAAACAAAAACTCACTGGACCTAACTTCATTGACTGGTATCGCCAGCTTCGCATTATCCTGTCAGCTGAAGATAAGGAAAATTACTTGGAGCATCATATTTCTGCTGCACCTGTTGCAACCCCTGGACACCCAGTCCCTCCTGAGGCTTTGGCAGATCACACTGCTTGGGTCAAGGGATCAAAGGACATTGTTGCATTCATGCTTATGACCATGGACTTAGAAATCCAACGAAATCTAACTCACCTTGGTGCATATGACATGCTACAGGAGTTGAAAAGTATGTTTGCTCAACAGGAAGAACAGGAACTTCTTCAAACCGCGAGGGAATTTCACTCGTGCAAGCAAGAAGAAGGTCAATCTGTTAGCTCATATGTTCTAAAGATGAAGAGCTACATTGACAACTTGGAGCGTCTCGGTCATCCCGTCACTTTGAACCTTGGAGTAAGCCTAATCTTGATTGGACTCTCTAAGGAGTATGACAGCTTTGTGCAGAACTATAATATGCACAGCATGGGGAAGACTGTGAATGAATTACATGCTATGCTTAAACAACATGAGCAGACGCTACCCAAGAAAGATGCTGCACCTGCACTTCCTGCCATACGTGCAGGAAAGGTCCAGAAGAACCAAGGTAAAAAACCGTTCAAGGCTGCTAAGGGGAAACAAGGGAATGGAAAGTATAAGTTGGCTTATGCTCCTGAGCATAAACCATCTTATGCTTCCAAGTCCAAGAAACCTCCACCATCCAAGAAGGATAACCCTGCAAAGGACGCAACCTGTCACCAATGTGGTGAAATAGGTCATTGGAGAAGGAACTGTCCTGTGTATCTCGCCGAGTTGCTGAAAAAGAAGAAGCTATCTCAAGGAGCTAGCACTTCAGGTATTTTCACCATATAACTCTATTCTTTTCCTAGTACATCTTGGATTTATGACACGGGTTGTGGTACTCACATCTGTAATACTACTCAGGGTCCCAGGGGAAGTAGGAAGCTGAAGCCAGGAGCTTTAAGTCTGTACATGGGCAATGGTCAACGTGCAGGAGTTGAAGCTATTGTAAGTTATCATTTATGTCTCCCTAGTGGATTAGTAGTTGTTTTGAACAATTGTCATTATGCTCCCTCTATTACTAGAGGAATTATTTCAGTTTCACGTTTGTTTGACGATGGTTTTATTAACCGCTTTGAATTGAATAATACAATTTCAGTTTCTAGGAAAAATGTTGTTTATTTTAGTGCTATCCCAAGGGATGGTATCTTTGAAATTGATATGTCTTGTTCTAAAACAAATGATAGTTCTATGTTTGCTGTTAGCAATAGAAGAGCCAATCTCACCTTGGACTCTACTCTCTTGTGGCATTGTCTTCTTGGATACATTAGCAAGAAACGCATGGAGAAGTTGCAACATGATGGACTTTTCAACTCAACTGACATCAAGTCATTTGAAAAGTGTGTTTCCTACATGTCTGGTAAGATGGCCAGAAAACCCTATTCACATCAAGTGGAAAGGGCTAAGGATCTACTTGGACTAATACACACTGATTTATGTGGCCCATTTAGAATTGTGTCAAGACAAGGAGCTAGTTACTTCGTCACTTTTACTGACGACTATAGTCGATATGGTTATGTTTACCTGCTGAAACATAAACATGAAGTGTTTGAAACATTTAGAGTGTTTCAAAAGGAAGTAGAAAACCAACTCGGGAAGATCATTAAGTCACTACGTTCTGATCGTGGAGGTGAATATATGAGTCAAGAGTTTTTGGATCCTCTTAAGGAGCATGGGATTATTGCCCATCGCACTCCTCCTTACACGCCACAACATAATGGTGTGTCTGAAAGGAGAAATCGAACACTGCTAGACATGGTTCGCTCCATGATGAGTCAAACTACTCTTCCAAAGTCCTTTTGGGATTATGCCCTTGAGTCTGCTGCACGCATTCTCAACATGGTTCCAACTAAGAAGGTTGATAAGACACCATACGAAGTATGGCATGGGAAAGCCCCTAAGTTGTCTTACTTAAAAGTCTGGGGTTGTGAGGCACTTGTTAAGCGTGATACACTTACCAAACCTGACAAACTGGAACCCAGATCTATTAAGTGTATCTTCGTAGGATACCTAAAGGAAACAATGGGATATTATTTCTACCTTCCATCTGAGAACAAAGTATTTGTTGCTCGGAATGCTGAATTCTTTGAGAAAAATCTCTTAGATCATGAAGCAAGTGGGAGTCTAGAAGATCTTGAAATTATTCAAGAAGAAGATACAAATCCTTCAGTAGACACTAGCTTAGGTCATGATGAGGATGATCAAGAAATTGATGAACCTCAAAGTGATATCAATCCCATTCGTAAGTCCACTAGGATATGTCGTGCCCCAGATCGAATGTGTTTATACGTCGATGCTGAGGAGCATGAGTTTGGGGATCTTGGTGAACCCAATAACTATAAAACTGCATTGTTGGATCCTGAATCCAAGAAATGGCTTAATGCGATGAATGTGGAAATGCAATCCATGAAAGACAACGAAGTTTGGGACTTAGTTGATCTTCCTCCTAACGGTAAAACCGTTGGTAGCAAATGGCTCTTCAAAAAAAAGACTGACATGGATGGTGTAGTATACACCTTTAAAGCTCGTCTCGTAGAAAAGGGCTTCACTCAAACCTACGGGGTTGATTATGAAGAGACCTTTTCTCCTGTTGCAGACATTAGAGCTATAAGGATTCTCATAGCCATAGCTGCATTATATGACTATGAGATTTGGCAAATGGATGTCAAAACCGCCTTCCTCAATGGACATCTTTTCGAAGAAGTCTATATGGTGCAACCTGAAGGTTTTGTTAATCCAAAATATCCTAACTGAGTATGCAAGCTCAAGCGTTCCATTTATGGACTTAAGCAAGCATCTAGGCAATGGAATAAACGTTTTGATGATGAGATTAAGAATTCGGTTTCACTCAGAATCAAGATGAGCCATGTGTATATCAGAAAGCTAGTGGGAGTTATGCCACTTTCCTAATTGTATATGTTGATGACATATTACTCATGGGAAACAACATTCCAATGTTACAAGATGTAAAATCCTATCTTGGAAAATGTTTTGCCATGAAAGATCTAGGAGAAGCTGCATATATTCTTGGAATCAAGATCTATAGAGATAGATCAAGATGGTTAATTGGTTTGTGTCAAAGTGCTTACATTGAGAAAATCTTGAAAAGATATTTCATGGAGAATTCCAAACGAGGAACTATCCCAATGCAAGATGAGCCTAAATTGAGTAAATCACAAGGTGTTGAGACACCTGCTGAAAAAGAGCGCATGCAAAGAGTTCCCTACGCCTCGGCTATAGGATCAATTATGTATGCTATGAGATGTACTCGTCCTGATGTTGCGTTCGCTCAGAACATGACAAGCCGTTTTCAACAGAATCCAGGTGAACTTCACTGGACTGCTGTTAAGAATATTCTTAAGTATTTACGCAATACTAAGGATATGTTTCTGGTTTACGGAGGTGATATGAAACGAGAGCTCAGGGTTTCTTGCTACACTGATGCTGGATATCCCGATGACCTAAAATCTCAGACTGGATATGTGTTCGTTTTAAATGGAGGTGTTGTTGACTAGAAAAGCACAAAGCAGAGTATTTCTGCAAACTTCATCTACAGAAGCTGAGTATATAGCTGCTTATGATGCATCTAAAGAGGCTGTATGGATTCAAAAATTCATTTTTGGGCTTGGCATTGTTCCCACAATTGAAGAACCCATAAATATGTATTGTGATAATACTGGAGCCATTACTATAGCTAATGAAAGTGGAATCACCAAGGGTGCTAGACATTACCGCGCAAAAGTTCATTATCTTCAAGAAACCATTGAAATGGGTGACATGAAGATATTAAAAGTTCACACATATGACAATCTAGCTGGTCCCTTTATGAAGGCTTTAGCATATCCTAAGCATTATAAATTGACTAGGAATATTGGTTTGATACCAGCTAGTAGTCTCATGTAAATCTGTGTGTTAATTAGTATTTGAATAATTTGGAATTGTAAGACAATTTTATTTTCTGATAAATAAAGATACGAGGTATTTGTCATTTTGTTCATATAAACTGTTATTCCATATTTGCATGTTTAATCCATGATCTATCATTCTAAATATGTCCATTGTCGGTTAACAATATAGGAATATTGTTATGCAAGGCAAATGTGAGTATTGGTTATATTCTATGAGAATGTGGATTGTTCCAGCCAAACTCATATGTATTCACAAGGGATGCATATTGGGTACCCCAACTTTCAAACATTTACTTTTGGATCCTTGTCATGAGTAAAATGTTGAAATGGTTTGTTAAGTCATCCTTAGACTTGAGATACAAGCAAGTTCTGTTATCTGTGGATATCACTTTTGTAATTATATGCCAAACGCTGTCCTGAATAAGGTAGTTATAAAAGCTATGTTTCGGAGTGATGTGAAGCAGCATCCACAACACTTGTAGTCAACAAAGGATTTGTTACTCCACTTGATATGTGCAAAAAGATACCATGGGCCCTCTCCAGAATTAATCAGATAATTATTCGGCCGAACCCAAAGGGTAATGCAAGATGATTCTTGATTACATTTGGTATATCTAATTAAATTCTATAACGAGAATCAAAATGTTAAACTATATGGAATGAGTT
This sequence comes from Artemisia tridentata subsp. tridentata, assembly GCA_021014915.2. Lineage (NCBI taxonomy): Eukaryota > Viridiplantae > Streptophyta > Magnoliopsida > Asterales > Asteraceae > Artemisia > Artemisia tridentata. The sequence goes on along the minus strand of CP139501.1, from coordinate 147,512,055 downwards.
AGGATCCATATCCGTGTTTAACGGTATCTACAACAAAGGATGATGAAAGCAAGACATAAATAACCATGCTATGGAATGATTTATGAAACTATATCTCAGACACCTTTAGTTTAATAACGAGTGAGAGCGTTGCTAGACGTTTCCGTCGTTGGTATTTGTGCTATCTGCTACTCCAACTCCCAAGTGGGAGCTGTTGGAATGTAAAACCCGAAGTTTTTGAACACGTAAAATACCCAGATTACCCTTTGATCTCAAATTTGTAAAAGACATTTAATTTCGAATATAACCTAAGTATCGAACGGTTAATAATTAATCGAATAAGGATAATACGAAAATAAAAGACTCATGATTAAAACGAGTGTTACACTTTTGAAAATAATTACACGCCTTCATGTTTTTGGTTTCGGTCCCATTTCTTTTATTTTGTACCCGCGTACACTACTTACACTAATAGTCAATTATATCTTGATTGCCATTTACATTTACAAGAAAAGAAACACAATATGTACATCAATGTCAAGACAAGGAAACGCCTAATCTGTCCCAAATTATCCCCTAATTTTTCTCTTAAACACGTCATTGCCATTTAAAAGTACATGCTTCTACCCTAAATATTATGCCATATATCTCCTTCCCATCTTCTCTCATCTGCATAGACCCAAAGCCAGAGATACGCTCCTATATCATCAGCCACATTTACCCTTCTTAATTCATAAAATCACTAAACAAGTTCCATATTAAACCATAAATGTGTCTGCACAAAGACTTACGTTAGTATTGCTCGGTTGGGTTCGGTTGAACTGCGGCTTAGTTTAAACTATAAAATCACTAAACAAGTTCCATATTAAACCATAAATGTGCCTGCACAAAAGACTTACGTTAGTATTGCTCGGTTCGGGTTCGGTTGAACTGCGGCTTAGTTTAAACTCGGTTTCATTCATGCGTAGACAAGATCTGGTTTGTGTTCGTTATGTGTGGGTTTGGGTTTTGACCAGATCCGTTTCATCACAGTCTTCGTGGTTGTGTTCGTCTTCGTCTTTCTATCTCGATCGTTTGGTTAGAAGGTAAACCCTTGAATCTCATTCACGAAGGAATCATTGATATTATCATTTATCATATCTCGTATATAAACCATTCAAGCATGCGAATATGCCACTTAAACGGATTAAAAAGATTTCAAGAAGAAAACAGTTGTTGAGGTCCATGTATATACATAGTTAATATTATATGACTATAAGGCATGCACTGATAAACTAGATAAAAGAATTAATAAAATGTTGTTTTTATCAATGAAATGATATCTCAGTTACATGTAGGAAATATCTTAGCCTTGAAAGAAAAAAAACCCATCGGACAGAATTCTTAATCGAAAGAACATCCTATTGGTTCGCATGACAATCTTACGAGTTTAGGAGACGATAAACTTTGATACATAATATATTCGAGCATATGTATAGAGATTAACGTAAGGTGAACATGAAGGAATTCTTAATTTTCAAAATGTCGAGTCAAGGTTAAATAAGGAACGAACAAGGGCTGTTGGAAACATGATGCCCCATTAATCTAAATATGGAGTTGCATTCGTGTGTGATTTAAAGTGTTTCGCATGTGGTTAAAATTTTTTTAATATGAATTTAAAACGAGATTAGCTTAAGGCTGTTGTGTTGCGTTTTGTGTGTGTCTTGTGTTGTTGTGTCGCATTGGGGGAAAGGACTATGAGTCTGTGATGTCGTTATGGGGTTTACTGGCCGAAGTCGTGGGTGTCAAGTGTGTGAGTAATGAGTCGAGTTGGCCATATTTTGGGTCGAGTGAAACTGAGGAAACATGGGGTGCTGTACGTGGTGGTTTAAAAGAGTAGTTTATGTGGGCATTAGAGGGTGTCGATGGGATGGGAAAAAGGGCATCACATATTTATTTCTTTCAGTTCAGTCGCTTCTAAATAAAGCATAAAGAGAGTGTCGCGAATTTATGTGGTGTCGAGATATATATGTTGTGGTTGTGTCGTGTGTTTTAAACGTCGGCATGGTTCTGAAAACGTTCATTTAACTATTGTCGTGTGAGTATTATGATCGTATGAGGCTGTCGTATATGAGAATCGATTTCGGTATAGGTCATACGAGGAGTGTGCATGCATGGTTATTTTCTTTTTGAGTCTATATTCGAATCACAAATTCCTATAGGAAGAAGTGCAAATCGTTGGGCTGTTGGAATTGGTAGTTTTTTTTTGTGGTCTTCCATTGTTCAAAATAGAAGAATGTCTAGGATTTGTATTTATACAGCATGAATGGTTTAGTATAACACCGGTTGTAATGGTAATAATAATATAAGGAAACTTATTATATAATTGATAAGTTACTTTTTGGATCTTAAGCTTTGAAATATTGACACATTAAACCCTAAAATTACTAAAGGTGTCATGTTAACCCTAAGCTAAAATAATGGTCATATTATAGCTAAAATTATCTAAATGGCATTTTAAACCCTAAACGTTATTAAATCAGAAAACGTGATAAAAATAGAAAGTTACTTAAAATGGTTAAACTACTTAAAGAGGAAACTTACTATTTTAGGAAAGTTACTAAAAATGGAAAGCCGACTAAAATGAGAAATCAGAATTGGATAAGTTATTTATAATAAGCCGATCATTGATTTGTGTAGATTCGCTGAAGATGGAGTTGCCCCCGTCTTTGATATTTTCTGTTGTGTTTTCGTTTGCGGTATAAGGTACAGATATTCTGCCCTTTTTAATAAGGCGCCTTCGACCTCTTGATTTCTGATTTGAACCTATGATATGAACCTTTGGCATTTTGACCTTTGACATATGAACCTTTGATATGAACTTTGAGATTCGGACTATGACTATATGAACCTTTGCTTTGATATGAACCTTTGACCTTTGACTCCAGTTTGATACCCGAGCCAAATATGTTTCCTAGCCATGAAGGTAACATGGCCATGTCATTGATGCACCAGTGGCATGACTCTAGTGTACTCGAGTGATGTTGTACACCGTCCCCATTTTGATTTGATATGAGCTCACTATGATTTGTTATGGCCAATATGAATTATTTGGGGGGCGTATGGATGCATCCTAGATTTGATTTGTATATGATTTGATATATTTGTATTTGGTGACTGATGATGGGTGCAATCCACGTCTTTCACAAGATTTGGGAGCTAGCTACTCCATTTGAAGAATGAAGACACCCCTCATATTATTTGGTTTGAAGAATGAGGACACCCCTCATATTATCTGATTATCTGAGAGGTCTCCCCTCTATATGATTATGAAGATATGATATGATATGATATGATTTGATTCTGGGCTCGCGGTGGATGACTGTCCTAACCTTTACACTTGTACCTTTACTTATATCTTATTCATTATGCTACTTCTGTTCATTTCCGTTTACTTTCGTTTCCGTTATTATATATCTGTTCACTGGGCTTTATAAGCTCAGCCGCGTTTCTTTTCCCGCGGCAGGTTTTAGTTGGAAGCCGGGTAAGAGTGAAGAGACTTTTGGACTTAGAAGACCTTGATAGTTATTCTGAAGTAGAAGTCATTAGAAGGATTGCATTTGCAGACTTAGTATTTAGTTTTTGTTTCCTTTGTATCCTTGTGTATGCAGTATTTCATTTGTAACCTTTGAGAATCTTTGTATTACTATTGAATGTATGCTTTGTTTGATCTGATATGAAGCCATTAATGTGAACTTCTACCCTTGCCGGGTTGGGGTGTTACAATTATGGTATCAGAGCGACAGGCTGCGATTCGTAATACATTTACCCTTGGCCTGTGTAACTTAGGACCACTAAGTTTCCCCTGTAGGCACTCATAGGACAACCTTTGAAAATTTGCTTTAAGATTCGCTCATAGGAACGTAAATTTTGACCAGTGAGGAATGGGTGGACTATAAGGCGTTTGTTTGAATAACATTGCTTCCGCATCACTCTGATTCGTGCCTTGCTTTTGGTTAGATCCTGTTGATATCACTTTTGGAAATTGAATGCTCATACTTTGCACCACCTAAAATTTGAACCTGATTAAATCTTGAAGGCATTGAGAATTGCATAATAATTGCCTGACACTATTTGATCCTTATCTTCAGATTTTGACTCTGATCTCGGATCCTTTCGTTAATCATTTTGACGCCTCTTCGGGCACTCTGAGAACCTCCATGGCGATAACGTACTAGATATGTTTTGATTGTCTTTTGCTTTTGATAAGTATCTATGAATCTTCCGACACTATTTGATTTCGTTTCACCCATCTCTGTACGTATAAGAAGCCTTGTGGTGTGTAACCACGAGTATAAGAATGTCTTTTCCCCCCTCACTTTTGAATGATAAAGCTATTGATTTGCGAACCGTCTTCCTTTGGATAGTTAACTTCGATTTTATTCTGACAAGGAATTTGTTGAGTGATCAGTCAAATATTGACAACTACCCTTCTATGTCTCACCTTTAACGTTTGCAACAATTTTTGAACTCTCTACCATGATTACCGATTGATAAACCCTCTGCTATCACTATTACTCTGGAGTCTCTTGTGTTAAATTAGCGGTTATGAAGTTTTCCTAGAACCCATTTCGTACACCAATGAATAAACCTCATCTTGAGAGCTCTTTGGCACCTTGAGTCTTCTGAACATGAACCTTATCTTGAACGTTATCTGGCACCCTAAATCTCGAATATGATTCCTGGTCGAACCACCAAAATTTTCCATCGGAGCGTGAAATAGGATTTGACTTGATACCGAGAGATTGTCTAGGCTCTAACGAAGATGTCTTTCGGATCATACCAATTGATTTGAGCGGCCGGGAAGAGCAGCAACCGAAGACCAGGAAGTGAGTTTACTTAAGTGTATTTTCTGGGCGTGTTTTAGTCTCGTTCGCGATAAAGAAGGATGGCGACTGGAGATAACTGAACCGTATTACTGTTAGAAGCCAATATTCCTCCACCCTAAAACGACTATATGTTTGTTTAAATTCAGAGCGTGAAGTTTCCTTCTGATGAATTGATTCTATTCTTGGAATCGACCCCCCATATTCGTAAACAACTGCTATGACGGTTAGTGACGCTAATAGTATTAGCTAAAGCTCTGATTGTTTTTGCGAATTTGATGAATGATGTTTTCTCGTGAGTACTTGGACAAATGGTCATTGTATGACTAAATAGTACGTTTGGAGACGAGAAAGAGCATGAAAATCATCTTTGTACTTCGTTAGAAAATTCGTCGGTCATTGGTGCTTTCTGAGAGATTGATATTTGTAGAGGCAACGATGTTCTTAATCGAGGATATCTCTTTAAATCCCGCAAGATTTGAAAACTATCGCCATATGGTCAAGACTAATAACAGAATGGAGAACTGAAACCTTTTAAACCTTGTAGAAGAATGCTGGAAGATGTTTGCAACTTATGATACCATTAAGAAATTTCGTGAACAGAGAGAAACAACTTAGTTTGATTTAGAATGGAGTTTTAGAAAAGTTGAAGAAGGATTAGCTTCCACACCCTCGGGCGGAGCAAATTTTTAGGATAAATCAGAAAGAGAATCGGTCATACTCCATTACAACACAGAAGGCTTTTCGTATGCAGCAGGACAACTAGAAGCACGTCAGAAGAGTTACTTCACTGCCTGACTAGGAGTTGACGACAATGGAGACTACCCTGAAGAGTGAAGACATTCCCTACAAGGCAGAAGTGTTGGCGATGCAGAAGAAGAAATTCTAGTCAAGATGGTGAACCTGGAGCTGATGAAGACATGCAGTCTCACTTCCCTATTCATCTTGGTTGTACTAAGATGAATTGAGAGCGGAAGCAGACTGGATGATGGAGAGATTTAAAGATCATGCCGGAAATCCACATTACTCCATCACATTCCAAGAAGAACTGCAGGAGGCTCGACGAACCAGACCCAAGTTCCCGATCTTGGTTTCACTTCCCGACTGATGGACAGACGAAGACAGATTAACCGGACTTGAGGAGATTGGATGTTTTGAATGAATGGAATTTTGAAACAGACCCTTTATGTTTGGAAGAATTGATTCTATGAAGGCCGAAGTTCTTGGCGACTAACTTTCATTCCGTTGACTCTCTTAAGTTTCGTTATATTGTAATAAGACCCTCTAATGAGTTAAGTTCCCTAGAAGCATTTCAGTTCCGTGTTTGTCTTTCGTATGTTCGATGATGGCTTTGTTTTGGGGAAATTTTGGCGAATTGTGGAAGATCTAATGCTTGTGGACGGCGTATCTTATTCTGCTAGGCAATCTGGGATTCCGATACTTTTGCTAGTAGCTGATTTTGTTGACCTCTGAGACTATAGAAGTACTAGGTGGATTAAGATAGGCTGTTTGCTTACGACTCGAGATAAAGTATGATCATCATGAAGGCATAGTTATGTGGTGCTGGTATTATGACGCCTGATCAACGTGATAATACTTACACCATATAACGTGCCCTCATTGTGGCCATAGGATATCTTGGGAAGTACCTAAGATGTTTAGAATTTGATCTCCGTTGGATTATCCGCGATCAGTGAGACTTTAGGTTCATTCTACCTATGCGTATACCTTGCCTTCATTCATTAGATGTCTGGATGAGTTGGGACTCTCGTTTGCGTTCTGTTGACCTCAGTTATAAATCTTGAACTCCTTGTTGATCTCTCTTCTGATGATACAGTTAATCGGATTTGAAATTCTGCTCAAGCTTTTCAGAAGAGTCACCTACCATCCATTTTATATTGTATGGTTCTCTTTATCCGAATCAACCCAATTTGTCTTCCTCTGAGGAATCTGAACCCACCTTGTTTGATTTAGTCATGAGAAACCATTGTTTTGAAGATCCTTCTGGAAGAACCTCCTCGGGCGTGAGAATGCTTGTGATGATCTTTTGCGACTTGCTACGACTTTGTTTAACTTTGCGACTTCAATTTTCGAGGACGAAAAAATTTTTTTTGAGGGGAAAAGTTGTAAAACCCGAAGTTTTTGAACACGTAAAATACCCAGATTACCCTTTGATCTCAAATTTGTAAAAGACATTTAATTTCGAATATAACCTAAGTATCGAACGGTTAATAATTAATCGAATAAGGATAATACGAAAATAAAAGACTCATGATTAAAACGAGTGTTACACTTTTGAAAATAATTACACGCCTTCATGTTTTTGGTTTCGGTCCCATTTCTTTTATTTTGTACCCGCGTACACTACTTACACTAATAGTCAATTATATCTTGATTGCCATTTACATTTACAAAAAAAGAAACACAATATGTACATCAATGTCAAGACAAGGAAACGCCTAATCTGTCCCAAATTATCCCCTAATTTTTCTCTTAAACACGTCATTGCCATTTAAAAGTACACGCTTCTACCCTAAATATTATGCCATATATCTCCTTCCCATCTTCTCTCATCTGCATAGACCCAAAGCCAGAGATACGCTCCTATATCATCAGCCACATTTACCCTTCATAATCTCATAAAATCACTAAACAAGTTCCATATTAAACCATAAATGTGTCTGCACAAAAGACTTACGTTAGTATTGCTCGGTTCGGGTTGGTTGAACTGCGGCTTAGTTTAAACTCGGTTTCATTCATGCGTAGACAAGATCTGGTTTGTGTTCGTTATGTGTGGGTTTGGGTTTTGACCAGATCCGTTTCATCACAGTCTTCGTGGTTGTGTTCGTCTTCGTCTTTCTATCTCGATCGTTTGGTTAGAAGGTAAACCCTTGAATCTCATTCACGAAGGAATCATTGATATTATCATTTATCATATCTCGTATATAAACCATTCAAGCATGCGAATATGCCACTTAAACGGATTAAAAAGATTTCAAGAAGAAAACAGTTGTTGAGGTCCATGTATATACGTAGTTAATATTATATGACTATAAGGCATGCACTGATAAACTAGATAAAAGAATTAATAAAATGTTTTTTTTATCAATGAAATGATATCTCAGTTACATGTAGGAAATATCTTAGCCTTGAAAAAAAAAAAACCCATCGGACAGAATTCTTAATCGAAAGAACATCCTATTGGTTCGCATGACAATCTTACGAGTTTAGGAGACGATAAACTTTGATACATAATATATTCGAGCATATGTATAGAGATTAACGTAAGGTGAACATGAAGGAATTCTTAATTTTCAAAATGTCGAGTCAAGGTTAAATAAGGAACGAACAAGGGCTGTTGGAAACATGATGCCCCATTAATCTAAATATGGAGTTGCATTCGTGTGTGATTTAAAGTGTTTCGCTTGTGGTTAAAAAAATTTTAATATGAATTTAAAACGAGATTAGCTTAAGGCTGTTGTGTTGCGTTTTGTGTGTGTCTTGTGTTGTTGTGTCGCATTGGGGGAAAGGATATGAGTCTGTGATGTCGTTATGGGGTTTACTGGCCGAAGTCGTGGGTGTCAAGTGTGTGAGTAATGAGTCGAGTTGGCCATATTTTGGGTCGAGTGAAACTGAGGAAACATGGGGTGCTGTACGTGGTGGTTTAAAAGAGTAGTTTATGTGGGCATTAGAGGGTGTCGATGGGATGGGAAAAAGGGCATCACATATTTATTTCTTTCAGTTCAGTCGCTTCTAAATAAAGCATAAAGAGAGTGTCGCGAATTTATGTGGTGTCGAGATATATATGTTGTGGTTGTGTCGTGTGTTTTAAACGTCGGCATGGTTCTGAAAACGTTCATTTAACTATTGTCGTGTGAGTATTATGATCGTATGAGGCTGTCGTATATGAGAATCGATTTCGGTATAGGTCATACGAGGAGTGTGCATGCATGGTTATTTTCTTTTTGAGTCTATATTCGAATCACAAATTCCTATAGGAAGAAGTGCAAATCGTTGGGCTGTTGGAATTGGTAGTTTTTTTTTGTGGTCTTCCATTGTTCAAAATAGAAGAATGTCTAGGATTTGTATTTATACAGCATGAATGGTTTAGTATAACACCGGTTGTAATGGTAATAATAATATAAGGAAACTTATTATATAATTGATACGTTACTTTTTGGACCTTAAGCTTTGAAATATTGACACATTAAACCCTAAAATTACTAAAGGTGTCATGTTAACCCTAAGCTAAAATAATGGTCATATTATAGCTAAAATTATCTAAATGGCATTTTAAACCCTAAACGTTATTAAATCAGAAAACGTGATAAAAATAGAAAGTTACTTAAAATGGTTAAACTACTTAAAGAGGAAACTTACTATTTTAGGAAAGTTACTAAAAATGGAAAGCCGACTAAAATGAGAAATCAGAATTGGATAAGTTATTTATAATAAGCCGATCATTGATTTGTGTAGATTCGCTGAAGATGGAGTTGCCCCCGTCTTTGATATTTTCTGTTGTGTTTTCGTTTGCGGTATAAGGTACAGATATTCTGCCCTTTTTAATAAGGCGCCTTCGACCTCTTGATTTCTGATTTGAACCTATGATATGAACCTTTGGCATTTTGACCTTTGACATATGAACCTTTGATATGAACTTTGAGATTCGGACTATGACTATATGAACCTTTGCTTTGATATGAACCTTTGACCTTTGACCCCAGTTTGATACCCGAGCCAAATATGTTTCCTAGCCATGAAGGTAACATGGCCATGTCATTGATGCACCAGTGGCATGACTCTAGTGTACTCGAGTGATGTTGTACACCGTCCCCATTTTGATTTGATATGAGCTCACTATGATTTGTTATGGCCAATATGAATTGTTTGGGGGGCGTATGGATGCATCCTAGATTTGATTTGTATATGATTTGATATATTTGTATTTGGTGACTGATGATGGGTGCAATCCACGTCTTTCACAAGATTTGGGAGCTAGCTACTCCATTTGAAGAATGAGGACACCCCTCATATTATTTGGTTTGAAGAATGAGGACACCCCTCATATTATCTGATTATCTGAGAGGTCTCCCCTCTATATGATTATGAAGATATGATATGATATGATATGATTTGATTCTGGGCTCGCGGTGGATGACTGTCCTAACCTTTACACTTGTACCTTTACTTATATCTTATTCATTATGCTACTTCTGTTCATTTCCGTTTACTTTCGTTTTCGTTATTATATATCTGTTCACTGGGCTTTTTAAGCTCAGCCGCGTTTCTTTTCCCGCGGCAGGTTTTAGTTGGAAGCCGGGTAAGAGTGAAGAGACTTTTGGACTTAGAAGACCTTGATAGTTATTCTGAAGTAGAAGTCATTAGAAGGATTGCATTTGCAGACTTAGTATTTAGTTTTTGTTTCCTTTGTATCCTTGTGTATGCAGTATTTCATTTGTAACCTTTGAGAATCTTTGTATTACTATTGAATGTATGCTTTGTTTGATCTGATATGAAGCCATTAATGTGAACTTCTACCCTTGCCGGGTTAGGGTGTTACAATTATGGTATCAGAGCGACAGGCTGCGATTCGTAATACATTTACCCTTGGCCTGTGTAAGTTAGGACCACTAAGTTTCCCCTGTAGGCACTCATAGGACAACCTTTGAAAATTTGCTTTAAGATTCGCTCATAGGAACGTAAATTTTGACCAGTGAGGAATGGGTGGACTATAAGGCGTTTGTTTGAATATCATTGCTTCCGCATCACTCTGATTCGTGCCTTGCTTTTGGTTAGATCCTGTTGATATCACTTTTGGAAATTGAAAGCTCATACTTTGCACCACCTAAAATTTGAACCTGATTAAATCTTGAAGGCATTGAGAATTGCATAATAATTGCCTGACACTATTTGATCCTTATCTTCAGATTTTGACTCTGATCTCGGATCCTTTCGTTAATCATTTTGACGCCTCTTCGGGCACTCTGAGAACCTCCATGGCGATAACGTACTAGATATGTTTTGATTGTCTTTTGCTTTTGATAAGTATCTATGAATCTTCCGACACTATTTGATTTCGTTTCACCCATCTCTGTACGTATAAGAAGCCTTGTGGTGTGTAACCACGAGTATAAGAATGTCTTTTCCCCCTCACTTTTGAATGATAAAGCTATTGATTTGCGAACCGTCTTCCTTTGGATAGTTAATTTCGATTTTATTCTGACAAGGAATTTGTTGAGTGATCAGTCAAATATTGACAACTACCCTTCTATGTCTCACCTTTAACGTTTGCAACAATTTTTGAACTCTCTACCATGATTACCGATTGATAAACCCTCTGCTATCACTATTACTCTGGAGTCTCTTGTGTTAAATTAGCGGTTATGAAGTTTTCCTAGAACCCATTTCATACACCAATGAATAAACCTCATCTTGAGAGCTCTTTGGCACCTTGAGTCTTCTGAACATGAACCTTATCTTGAACGTTATCTGGCACCCTAAATCTCGAATATGATTCCTGGTCGAACCACCAAAATTTTCCATCGGAGCGTGAAATAGGATTTGACTTGATACCGAGAGATTGTCTAGGCTCTAAGCGAAGATGTCTTTCGGATCATACCAATTGATTTGAGCGGCCGGGAAGAGCAGCAACCGAAGACCAGGAAGTGAGTTTACTTAAGTGTATTTTCTGGGCATGTTTTAGTCTTGTTCGCGATAAAGAAGGATGGCGACTGGAGATAACTGAACCGTATTACTGTTAGAAGCCAATATTCCTCCACCCTAAAACGACTATATGTTTGTTTAAATTCAGAGCGTGAAGTTTCCTTCTGATGAATTGATTCTATTCTTGGAATCGACCCCCCATATTCGTAAACAACTGCTATGACGGTTAGTGACGCTAATAGTATTAGCTAAAGCTCTGATTGTTTTTGCGAATTTGATGAATGATGTTTTCTCGTGAGTAATTGGACAAATGGTCATTGTATGACTAAATAGTACGTTTGGAGACGAGAAAGAGCATGAAAATCATCTTTGTACTTCGTTAGAAAATTCGTCGGTCATTGGTGCTTTCTGAGAGATTGATATTTGTAGAGGCAACGATGTTCTTAATCGAGGATATCTCTTTAAATCCCGCAAGATTTGAAAACTATCGCCATATGGTCAAGACTAATAACAGAATGGAGAACTGAAACCTTTTGAACCTTGCAGAAGAATGCTGGAAGATGTTTGCAACTTATGATACCATTAAGAAATTTCGTGAACAGAGAGAAACAACTTAGTTTGATTTAGAATGGAGTTTTAGAAAAGTTGAAGAAGGATTAGCTTCCACACCCTCGGGCGGAGCAAATTTTTAGGATAAATCGGAAAGAGAATCGGTCATACTCCATTACAACACAGAAGGCTTTTCGTATGCAGTAGGACAACAAGAAGCACGTCAGAAGAGTTACTTCACTGCCTGACCAGGAGTTGACGACAATGGAGACTACCCTGAAGAGTGAAGACATTCCCTACAAGGCAGAAGTGTTGGCGATGCAGAAGAAGAAATTCTAGTCAAGATGGTGAACCTGGAGCTGATGAAGACATGCAGTCTCACTTCCCTATTCATCTTGGTTGTACTAAGATGAATTGAGAGCGGAAGCAGACTGGATGATAGAGAGATTTAAAGATCATGCCGGAAATCCACATTACTCCATCACATTCCAAGAAGAACTGCAGGAGGCTCGACGAACCAGACCCAAGTTCCCGATCTTGGTTTCACTTCCCGACTGATGGACAGACGAAGACAGATTAACCGGACTTGAGGAGATTGGATGTTTTGAATGAATGGAATTTTGAAACAGACCCTTTATGTTTGGAAGAATTGATTCTATGAAGGCCGAAGTTCTTGGCGACTAACTTTCATTCCGTTGACTCTCTTAAGTTTCGTTATATTGTAATAAGACCCTCTAATGAGTTAAGTTCCCTAGAAGCATTTCAGTTCCGTGTTTGTCTTTCGTATGTTCGATGATGGCTTTGTTTTGGGGAAATTTTGGCGAATTGTGGAAGATCTGATGCTTGTGGACGGCGTATCTTATTCTGCTAGGCAATCTGGGATTCCGATACTTTTGCTAGTAGCTGATTTTGTTGACCTCTGAGACTATAGAAGTACTAGGTGGATTAAGATAGGCTGTTTGCTTACGACTCGAGATAAAGTATGATCATCATGAAGGCATAGTTATGTGGTGCTGGTATTATGACGCCTGATCAACGTGATAATACTTACACCATATAACGTGCCCTCATTGTGGCCATAGGATATCTTGGGAAGTACCTAAGATGTTTAGAATTTGATCTCCGTTGGATTATCCGCGATCAGTGAGACTTTAGGTTCATTCTACCTATGCGTATACCTTGCCTTCATTCATTAGATGTCTGGATGAGTTGGGACTCTCGTTTGCGTTCTGTTGACCTCAGTTATAAATCTTGAACTCCTTGTTGATCTCTCTTCTGATGATACAGTTAATCGGATTTGAAATTCTGCTCAAGCTTTTCAGAAGAGTCACCTACCATCCATTTTATATTGTATGGTTCTCTTTATCCGAATCAACCCAATTTGTCTTCCTCTGAGGAATCTGAACCCACCTTGTTTGATTTAGTCATGAGAAACCATTGTTTTGAAGATCCTTCTGGAAGAACCTCCTCGGGCGTGAGAATGCTTGTGATGATCTTTTGCGACTTGCTACGACTTTGTTTAACTTTGCGACTTCAATTTTCGAGGACGAAAAAATTTTTTTTTGAGGGGAAAAGTTGTAAAACCCGAAGTTTTTGAACACGTAAAATACCCAGATTACCCTTTGATCTCAAATTTGTAAAAGACATTTAATTTCGAATATAACCTAAGTATCGAACGGTTAATAATTAATCGAATAAGGATAATACGAAAATAAAAGACTCATGATTAAAACGAGTGTTACACTTTTGAAAATAATTACACGCCTTCATGTTTTTGGTTTCGGTCCCATTTCTTTTATTTTGTACCCGCGTACACTACTTACACTAATAGTCAATTATATCTTGATTGCCATTTACATTTACAAAAAAAGAAACACAATATGTACATCAATGTCAAGACAAGGAAACGCCTAATCTGTCCCAAATTATCCCCTAATTTTTCTCTTAAACACGTCATTACCATTTAAAAGTACACGCTTCTACCCTAAATATTATGCCATATATCTCCTTCCCATCTTCTCTCATCTGCATAGACCCAAAGCCAGAGATACGCTCCTATATCATCAGCCACATTTACCCTTCATAATCTCATAAAATCACTAAACAAGTTCCATATTAAACCATAAATGTGTCTGCACAAAAGACTTACATTAGTATTGATCGGTTCGGGTTCGGTTGAACTGCGGCTTAGTTTAAACTCGGTTTCATTCATGCGTAGACAAGATCTGGTTTGTGTTCGTTATGTGTGGGTTTGGGTTTTGACCAGATCCGTTTCATCACAGTCTTCGTGGTTGTGTTCGTCTTCGTCTTTCTATCTCGATCGTTTGGTTAGAAGGTAAACCCTTGAATCTCATTCACGAAGGAATCATTGATATTATCATTTATCATATCTCGTATATAAACCATTCAAGCATGCGAATATGCCACTTAAACGGATTAAAAAGATTTCAAGAAGAAAACAGTTGTTGAGGTCCATGTATATACGTAGTTAATATTATATGACTATAAGGCATGCACTGATAAACTAGATAAAAGAATTAATAAAATGTTGTTTTTATCAATGAAATGATATCTCAGTTACATGTAGGAAATATCTTAGCCTTGAAAGAAAAAAAACCCATCGGACAGAATTCTTAATCGAAAGAACATCCTATTGGTTCGCATGACAATCTTACGAGTTTAGGAGACGATAAACTTTGATACATAATATATTCGAGCATATGTATAGAGATTAACGTAAGGTGAACATGAAGGAATTCTTAATTTTCAAAATGTCGAGTCAAGGTTAAATAAGGAACGAACAAGGGCTGTTGGAAACATGATGCCCCATTAATCTAAATATGGAGTTGCATTCGTGTGTGATTTAAAGTGTTTCGCATGTGGTTAAAAAAATTTTAATATGAATTTAAAACGAGATTAGCTTAAGGCTGTTGTGTTGCGTTTTGTGTGTGTCTTGTGTTGTTGTGTCGCATTGGGGGAAAGGACTATGAGTCTGTGATGTCGTTATGGGGTTTACTGGCCGAAGTCGTGGGTGTCAAGTGTGTGAGTAATGAGTCGAGTTGGCCATATTTTGGGTCGAGTGAAACTGAGGAAACATGGGGTGCTGTACGTGGTGGTTTAAAAGAGTAGTTTATGTGGGCATTAGAGGGTGTCGATGGGATGGGAAAAAGGGCATCACATATTTATTTCTTTCAGTTCAGTCGCTTCTAAATAAAGCATAAAGAGAGTGTCGCGAATTTATGTGGTGTCGAGATATATATGTTGTGGTTGTGTCGTGTGTTTTAAACGTCGGCATGGTTCTGAAAAAGTTCATTTAACTATTGTCGTGTGAGTATTATGATCGTATGAGGCTGTCGTATATGAGAATCGATTTCGGTATAGGTCATACGAGGAGTGTGCATGCATGGTTATTTTCTTTTTGAGTCTATATTCGAATCACAAATTCCTATAGGAAGAAGTGCAAATCGTTGGGCTGTTGGAATTGGTAGTTTTTTTTTGTGGTCTTCCATTGTTCAAAATAGAAGAATGTCTAGGATTTGTATTTATACAGCATGAATGGTTTAGTATAACACCGGTTGTAATGGTAATAATAATATTAGGAAACTTATTATATAATTGATACGTTACTTTTTGGACCTTAAGCTTTGAAATATTGACACATTAAACCCTAAAATTACTAAAGGTGTCATGTTAACCCTAAGCTAAAATAATGGTCATATTATAGCTAAAATTATCTAAATGGCATTTTAAACCCTAAACGTTATTAAATCAGAAAACGTGATAAAAATAGAAAGTTACTTAAAATGGTTAAACTACTTAAAGAGGAAACTTACTATTTTAGGAAAGTTACTAAAAATGGAAAGCCGACTAAAATGAGAAATCAGAATTGGATAAGTTATTTATAATAAGCCGATCATTGATTTGTGTAGATTCGCTGAAGATGGAGTTGCCCCCGTCTTTGATATTTTCTGTTGTGTTTTCGTTTGCGGTATAAGGTACAGATATTCTGCCCTTTTTAATAAGGCGCCTTCGACCTCTTGATTTCTGATTTGAACCTATGATATGAACCTTTGGCATTTTGACCTTTGACATATGAACCTTTGATATGAACTTTGAGATTCGGACTATGACTATATGAACCTTTGCTTTGATATGAACCTTTGACCTTTGACCCCAGTTTGATACCCGAGCCAAATATGTTTCCTAGCCATGAAGGTAACATGGCCATGTCATTGATGCACCAGTGGCATGACTCTAGTGTACTCGAGTGATGTTGTACACCGTCCCCATTTTGATTTGATATGAGCTCACTATGATTTGTTATGGCCAATATGAATTGTTTGGGGGGCGTATGGATGCATCCTAGATTTGATTTGTATATGATTTGATATATTTGTATTTGGTGACTGATGATGGGTGCAATCCACGTCTTTCACAAGATTTGGGAGCTAGCTACTCCATTTGAAGAATGAGGACACCCCTCATATTATTTGGTTTGAAGAATGAGGACACCCCTCATATTATCTGATTATCTGAGAGGTCTCCCCTCTATATGATTATGAAGATATGATATGATATGATATGATTTGATTCTGGGCTCGCGGTGGATGACTGTCCTAACCTTTACACTTGTACCTTTACTTATATCTTATTCATTATGCTACTTCTGTTCATTTCCGCTTACTTTCGTTTCCGTTATTATATATCTGTTCACTGGGCTTTTTAAGCTCAGCCGCGTTTCTTTTCCCGCAGCAGGTTTTAGTTGGAAGCCGGGTAAGAGTGAAGAGACTTTTGGACTTAGAAGACCTTGATAGTTATTCTGAAGTAGAAGTCATTAGAAGGATTGCATTTGCAGACTTAGTATTTAGTTTTTGTTTCCTTTGTATCCTTGTGTATGCAGTATTTCATTTGTAACCTTTGAGAATCTTTGTATTACTATTGAATGTATGCTTTGTTTGATCTGATATGAAGCCATTAATGTGAACTTCTACCCTTGCCGGGTTAGGGTGTTACAATTATGGTATCAGAGCGACAGGCTGCGATTCGTAATACATTTACCCTTGGCCTGTGTAAGTTAGGACCACTAAGTTTCCCCTGTAGGCACTCATATGACAACCTTTGAAAATTTGCTTTAAGATTCGCTCATAGGAACGTAAATTTTGACCAGTGAGGAATGGGTGGACTATAAGGCGTTTGTTTGAATATCATTGCTTCCGCATCACTCTGATTCGTGCCTTGCTTTTGGTTAGATCCTGTTGATATCACTTTTGGAAATTGAAATCTCATACTTTGCACCACCTAAAATTTGAACCTGATTAAATCTTGAAGGCATTGAGAATCGCATAATAATTGCCTGACACTATTTGATCCTTATCTTCAGATTTTGACTCTGATCTCGGATCCTTTCGTTAATCATTTTGACGCCTCTTCGGGCACTCTGAGAACCTCCATGGCGATAACGTACTAGATATGTTTTGATTGTCTTTTGCTTTTGATAAGTATCTATGAATCTTCTGACACTATTTGATTTCGTTTCACCCATCTCTGTACGTATAAGAAGCCTTGTGGTGTGTAACCACGAGTATAAGAATGTCTTTTCCCCCCTCACTTTTGAATGATAAAGCTATTGATTTGCGAACCGTCTTCCTTTGGATAGTTAACTTCGATTTTATTCTGACAAGGAATTTGTTGAGTGATCAGTCAAATATTGACAACTACCCTTCTATGTCTCACCTTTAACGTTTGCAACAATTTTTGAACTCTCTACCATGATTACCGATTGATAAACCCTCTGCTATCACTATTACTCTGGAGTCTCTTGTGTTAAATTAGCGGTTATGAAGTTTTCCTAGAACCCATTTCGTACACCAATGAATAAACCTCATCTTGAGAGCTTTTTGGCACCTTGAGTCTTCTGAACATGAACCTTATCTTGAACGTTATCTGGCACCCTAAATCTCGAATATGATTCCTGGTCGAACCACCAAAATTTTCCATCGGAGCGTGAAATAGGATTTGACTTGATACCGAGAGATTGTCTAGGCTCTAAGCGAAGATGTCTTTCGGATCATACCAATTGATTTGAGCGGCCGGGAAGAGCAGCAACCGAAGACCAGGAAGTGAGTTTACTTAAGTGTATTTTCTGGGCATGTTTTAGTCTTGTTCGCGATAAAGAAGGATGGCGACTGGAGATAACTGAACCGTATTACTGTTAGAAGCCAATATTCCTCCACCCTAAAACGACTATATGTTTGTTTAAATTCAGAGCGTGAAGTTTCCTTCTGATGAATTGATTCTATTCTTGGAATCGACCCCCCATATTCGTAAACAACTGCTATGACGGTTAGTGACGCTAATAGTATTAGCTAAAGCTCTGATTGTTTTTGCGAATTTGATGAATGATGTTTTCTCGTGAGTACTTGGACAAATGGTCATTGTATGACTAAATAGTACGTTTGGAGACGAGAAAGAGCATGAAAATCATCTTTGTACTTCGTTAGAAAATTCGTCGGTCATTGGTGCTTTCTGAGAGATTGATATTTGTAGAGGCAACGATGTTCTTAATCGAGGATATCTCTTTAAATCCCGCAAGATTTGAAAACTATCGCCATATGGTCAAGATTAATAACAGAATGGAGAACTGAAACCTTTTGAACCTTGCAGAAGAATGCTGGAAGATGTTTGCAACTTATGATACCATTAAGAAATTTCGTGAACAGAGAGAAACAACTTAGTTTGATTTAGAATGGAGTTTTAGAAAAGTTGAAGAAGGATTAGCTTCCACACCCTCGGGCGGAGCAAATTTTTAGGATAAATCGGAAAGAGAATCGGTCATACTCCATTACAACACAGAAATAATTATTTAACGATTGTTAGTTTACCGTTAGACGCAATAACTAACTAATATACGTTAAATATAAAAGAGAGGTCTTGGTTATACATTCGAACATTAAAAGAAACATACGACAACAACAATATTGGAAATGATTGTTGTGTTTCTTTTTTTTTTTATCTATATCACACGAGATGGACATACATGGAAATGATTTGCTTGTTTTTTTCTTTGTTTTGTCCATCTTACACGGCAAGGGAATAATATGTGTAGACAAGTAAATATCTTTTGGTTTTATTTTGTCTCATGTCATTTATTATTTACTAGTATAAATAATACTTGTCGTCCTCTCTTGAATACCATTCGAACGTATTGTTTTATACGTATAAGTCGACAAGTCATAAAAGCAAGAAGATAAGCACAAGGTGTTTTAGTCGTGAAGCAAGCACTAGCATCCTAACGTGCTTCGTTTGACGTGAAGTGTGTGCATTCGTTAGAGGTGATTGTTTTAATCACTAAGTTTCATTTGATGTTGCTTCGAGGGTTAGTTTTCTTGTTTCCTTTTTACCTTAATTTGTTTATTATATGTGTTAATCATAATTGCTAAACTAGATCCATTATCCGTTGCGTACTCATAGTGTTAATGGTTAACATGTTCTTTAATCCCAACAGCACAACCACCAGTTGAGATGTAGCTCATCTTGTCAGCAAGCCCAACCTTCTCCACCGCTGCAACCAAGTCACCACCTCCGATGATGGTTGTGACTCCCTTCCATTAAGATCTGCTAGCTTATGTGCTATAGCCTGGATTCACATACAAACAACACACAACATATGGTTATCACTTTCACAGTACATCTTTCTACATAGCGCTTCTATATGCAGCTTCACTTCCAAATTACTTTAGTGAATAGTTAATTCAACTATTCACATTTTTAGCAACTACTCTTATAGTTGTTTAAACTTCTTTTTTGCTTTTTGCCTTTTAGGAACTTCCCGCCCATATTTCAAGGAGTGTTCAGAGTCAGGAAGACTTTGCCAGATCTTAGTGCCTCTGGTGTTGTTTGTAGCTCAGGTACTTTACTCACTGATATCGCATCAGTGATGTAAAGTGTTTTTTCAGTTGGTCTTCGACGTCTATGAAGCGTGTTGTTGAAAGAATTTTATATAACACTCACTAACTTTCTCTTCAGTGAGTAGCACAATCCTTGATTCTTTAGTAAGTAACACACTCACTGATTTTCCTGTGAGTAAGTAACACACTCACTGATTTTTCTATGAGTAACTCCTGTTTTATGTTCAAATACTTGTCATGGACAATTGGATCAAATTTTGGCCAAACATTGAAAGAACATCTTACTACATCCAAATCATTCAAGCTAGTATTCAAATTAAAGCTATCAACTTGAAAGAGACTTACGATCTTTATTCGATGTATGTTTACACAACCAATATAAATTTGGTATTATTATACTTGAAGTTTTAACGTTCTGTATAACTAGGCGAGTACCCGCACCTAGCGGCAGCGGTGTACAGTTTTCGACAAAATGTTGTGGCAGCGGTGTATAGTTTTCGACAAAATACGGCTAGTGGCAGTGTTGATTTGTGTGTTTTTCCTTTGTTGCGTATATATGTATCGTTTAAAGATAACAGTCACATCGACTGTAGATGTGACTGTTATCTTTAAACGATACAAATTTCAAAATACGGCTAGTGGCAGTGTTGATTTGTGTGTTTTTCCTTTGTTGCGTATATATGTATCGTTTAAAGATAACAGTCACATCGACTGTCGATGTTTCTAGTTTGGTTTTGTGATTTTTAGCAAGGACTCACGCATAATGGCGTTGCTAAACTGTTTTTGACATTTCTTTTTTCTTGTTGAGAAGGTCTTTGTCTTTCTGTTGCAATTTCCGTTTAAAAAGCACAGTGGTGGTTAAAGGGGGTGTTTGTTTCGGCTTATATGTGGGCTTATGAGCTTATTTGATTTCGGCTTATATAACATAAGCCCTAATTTTCCGGCTTATTTTGAGACTTGTGGGCTTATATAAGTTTCTTACGACATATCATCTCCTCTTTAATACATCTATAAAAACAAACTATTTGACACATCACTTATACATTTTCTCACTCTAAATCTTCACTTTTATTTTTTACACTTTGCATCATCTTATTCTTAGGCATACTTTTAGGCATGCATTTTAGGCATGAGAATCATTTTCCTTTGACAAATTATGTACGCGTCGATGTGGGCGTGTTCTCTTTTATATTTTTGCATTTGTTTGTGTTGTAAGATGTTTTGGTGTGTCAGTTCATGCGAGTTCAAAGATTGATGATTCATGGAAAGCTTCTAGTCATAAAAAGAAATAAAGTAATGATAAATGTTAATTTGAATACATGTTAATTGAAATCTTGATAATCTAATGCATAGAAAAAGCCAAATGAAAAACATATATTTTAACTTTTGAGCCTTTTAAGGATTAAACACAATTTTGAATCTTTTTGAGCCTTTTGAGGATAACATCATAAGATATAATTTTGAATCTTTTTGAAGTCACCACTTTATTTTACATTGACATGTACCGTAATAGCTTTTTACCTTTGATTATTTTATATCGTAATTTGTGTCACAATTTTAATTTTTGTTCTTTGACTTTCAAATTTCAAAAAGTTTCAAAAGTTTTGAAATTAAAAAAAAAAAAAAAAAAAAAAAAAAAAGGAATTATGGATGCTAAAAAAAGTTGATATTTACTGGCGGCATCGACATTTTAGGTATGAAACTTTTGACATTTCCAAAATTCTGAATGTTTACAAAATCTTAAACAATAATTCAAATCATTTTAGTTGATGGATTAAAATCATTTCAGTTGATGGAATTTTCAAAGTTAATAATTTTATGTAGTTAAGATAATTTTCAAACTACTAAAAGTTCGACTTAAAAAAATAGGCTCAGATTAATGTGTCTTAGCTGCAAAAAAGAAAGTTGCATTGGAAAGAATTTAATCTCGCCACATTACCATCATTCAAGTTTGCCTCTCCAAAAAAAAAAAAAAAAAAAAAAAAAAAAAAAAAAAAAAAAATCAGCGTATTCATTTTAAAATTTGATCATCATTTCCTGGTAAGATGTTACAATATAAAAAAATAACTATAGATCTTGCCTCCTAAGATATTCAGCCTTCTAATAATCATAAACTCCACAGTTTTCTTAACAACCAAGCTTCAAACATGCCCATCGAAATATACAAAACAACAAAAACCCGAGCGCCTCAAACATGGCCCATGGCTCACAAATCAGCCGCAAATAATTCCATTGGCCTCAAAAAGAGTCCAAAATCATATTCACGACTCCAAAAATATTAACAGAAGCTCATAAAAACAGATTTACCAAACAATAGATAAATAAAAGAACACTCATAGCTCACAAAAACAGCCTCAAATAATACCATTGTCATTTCCATGTCTAAATAAATTCAAGACCATTCAAGATTTCGATTCCCATGAAAAAAAAATTTGTTGTTCGTGTGTTTGGTCTGGAAACAACCAACAACTAACAAATAATCTTAGATCCAAAAACCCTCAAAACCACAAATAGCCAACAGATACAAACACCCTCGAAACCAACAATAGCCTTAAAGTTATCATGGCAGTTGCTTGACGAACCAAAAAATCTACCGAGACTGTTTGGTTATAGTGGCGGCAGTTTCAGTGACAACAAAGAAGGGGTTTATGTGTGTTTTGTTTCGGAGAGAGAAAGACGGAGAATATGTGTGATGGCCGCCGGTTTTAGAGAGAAAGAAGAAAAAGGATAGCAGTGAAGAGTAACCCATTTTAGGGTTTGTGTTGGTTTATATAAAGTTGCCAGCCGTGTAAGGGTTTTGGGTGTTGCCGAACTTTATGCAACTACTTTGTTAAGCTTTACAAAGTCTTATTTACAGTAGTAGAGATTACTTAAATAAAAACTGAATTTTTAATGTTTCCTGAATTAGTTTGCACCTTTCATTACTTTCCTGTAATGTTTGATACTTTGAATACTTTCCAAACGCCATACTTAATTTCAAACGCATGTAGTTTAGATAAGATTTTGTCCAGCAATGTTCCAGCAATCGTCATTCAATACTTTCCAATATCGTTTGCATTAAATACTTTCCAAATTCAGTTTTCACTATTAAGTTCCGGGCAATGTTCAAGATTGTTCACTATTAAGTTTGATCAAATTCAGTTACAATAGTTTCCATTTTTCGGTTACAATAGTTTCCATTTTTCGGTTTTCTCACTCCATTGACCATTTTAAGGGATTAAGGGATTTCACTTTTCAAGGTTTGACCGTTTTTCTATTATATGTAGTATAGATGAATTAAATAAATTCAGATTCACATCACAACCGATATCCTGAAAAAGTAGTGTGACATTGAAAAAGACACTATAACTATTTATTGAACCGGTAATCTAAAGTCCACTCTATATAACTAAAAAAAAGCTTAGTTGATAATTGTTAAATGTTTAATGACTCATTCTTATAATCACATTCAATGTTGCAGGTAAAAGAACTAGTCTTTCACCTTACAATAAGAAAATATAACTTCTTAAAGAAATTAGTGACAAGAACATTTACTTATATGATAGTAATAAAGTTAGCAATATGCAATAAAATAGAAAAAGTATTTAATATCATACAATGAGTTGAAAATTACCTATTCATTTATCTAGGTGGATATTCTATGATTTTCTATGAAACAACATATTGCAAACATGAATGTGTATAAATAATTGGTACAACGTTATCAGATTAAACATGTCATGTCATCTATAAATCACAAATCATTGTTTTTATATCTTAATTTATCATCCATTAAAGTTTATATTTAAGAAGTTAAGTTACATCAAAAAAATACGAGCAGAAAATTGTTAGGAAATTTATAAACGTAATACAAATTGTTTTGTATAGAATCGTAAGATTATAACAACAGATTGAGGCCTGCGATTAGCAGTGTCCTTAAACAGAAATTCGTCCTATCTAGTACGACTGTTTAGAGGATACAACAATCAAATCAAGTATGAAACTTGAATCTAGCGAATCTGATATGTTTTCGTGATGGAGATGGATGGAGTTTTTGTGTTTTTGATGATTCCAAAGTGACAAATTCGTCCTCTATATATAGGCACATGGTGACCCTTCAAAACATCATAATACCCCTTCAAATGGCCTTAGAGACACTTCTTTTCGTAACAGTCACAATGTTTCACAAAAAACTGCGACGCCTTAGCGACGACCTAGCGACAGAATAACCGTCGCTAACTCAAACCGATTCAAATAGTCGCGATGGTTCGCTCATTGATGCCTTTTTAATAGATATAACCGCCACCATTTCGATTAGACATGTCTTTAGGATGGTGATGGTTTATTAGAGACGGTTTAGTGACAGAAAAACTGTCACTAATCTCTATTTCGTGGGTAACTATAAAAATATAACAAAACTTTATTAGTAATGTTCCAACAATACCCCACATTTTCTATTCAAACACCAATAATACCCCACATTTGAATAGAAAATAAGATAATATAAAGTTACTTATTATTCTATTTCCATCAAATGTCATATGATATGCATCAGATTAGGTGTCTTTTGGACTTGATCATATTTATGCAATAACAGATTCTTACCGTTGTGTTCATTTCGGTCGTGAACATATCCTTATTCATGAGAATTTTAGAGAACTTAGCCATCTGGTTCCCAAAGATGCGACCCCACATCAATCTCGTATAGGTAATGCCAATCAAGAATATTCCGTAGTATTCCACTGTAAAAGCCATTAGCATTATTAAGAATTAAGATTCAACCCATAATCATCAACGGAAAACACACAAAAATTCATCATAGGAATGGGCATACTTGTGTGTTAGTACTTTTGAGTTTTCCTCAACTAGTTTTCCTATTGAACCTAGACCATGGGATCTCCAATTTTGCTAGGTTAGGTTTCCGCCGAGTAGTCACTCATTGTGTTGGCTTTAAGCCCATACCCCTCGATGTAAATATGACTTGTTCTCTAAAAAGGCCTTTTGTCAAAGGATTTGCTATATTTTCCTTTGAATTAACGTAGTCGATGGAAATGATTCCATTTCTTAACAAGTATTTTATCGTATTGTGGCGATGTCTTATATGTATTGACTTGCCGTTATAGATATGATTCTTTGCTCTGGTAAGAGCAGCCATACACACAGCAGTCACAGATTTTGGCCACAAGGGAATACCTTCTAGAAAGCTTCTAAGCCATTCTGCTTCTTCAACAGCTTTGTCTAAGGCTACAAATTCTGCTTCCATAGTTGATCTGGTATTCACAGTTTGCTTAGACGATTTCCATGATACAGCAGCCCCTCCAAGTGTAAATACATAGCCACTTGTGGACTTTCCTTCATTATGGTTGGAAATCCAATTGGCATCACAAAATCCTTCTAATACAGGAGGATATTTAGTGTAATGTAACCCATAAGCCATTGTATGCTTAAGATATTGAAGCACTCTTACTAGTGCATCCCAATGATCTCTCCCAGGGTTGTGTGAATATCAACTAAGTCGACTTACACTTACACACTATATACATCAAGCTTCCTTGTACTTGTGTATATTGTAACTGAGATACACTTTGTCCTTTGTTCTTCTTTAGTTGAACCTTAGGATCAAAGGGAGTTACAACTGGTCTATCATCATAGTGCCCAAATTTCTTAAGGGTCTTTTCAATATAATGAGATTGGGTAAGGATATATCCATTAGAATTCTTTTGAATTCTTATACCAAGAATGACATCAGCTTCTCCCATGTCTTTCATATCAAATGAAGAATGAAGCATTTTCTTGGTTTGGTTAATTACATCCATATTTGTTCC
This sequence comes from Artemisia tridentata subsp. tridentata, assembly GCA_021014915.2. Classification (NCBI taxonomy): domain Eukaryota; kingdom Viridiplantae; phylum Streptophyta; class Magnoliopsida; order Asterales; family Asteraceae; genus Artemisia; species Artemisia tridentata. Next base: position 147,486,288 of record CP139501.1, on the reverse strand, counting down.
TATAATCAACATGTCATCCACATATAAACATATAATGACAAATGCGTTTTTGTATTGTTTAACATAAACACATTTATCACACTCGTTTATTTGATAGCCGTTTGATAATAGAGTGTTATCAAACTTCTCATGCCATTGCTTTGGAGCTTGTTTAAGGCCGTAAAGAGATTTAACCAATTTACATACCTTATGCTCTTGACCTTTGACAACAAACCCCTCGGGTTGTTGCATATAGATTTCTTCATCTAATTCACCATTTAAGAACGTAGTCTTCACATCCATTTGATGTATAATCAGGTTGTGAATTGCTGCTATAGCCATTAACGTTCTTATAGAGGTTATCCTTGTAACAGGTGAATAAGTGTCAAAGAAATCTTAACCTTCTTTTTGATGGTATCCTTTGGCAACTAAACGAGCCTTATACTTCTCTATGGTACCATCAGGCCTTAGTTTCTTTTTGAAGATCCACTTATGGCCTATTGGTTTGTGTCCCAGAGGTAGATCAACCAATTTCCATGTATTGTTATGCACAATTGAGTCTATTTCGCTTTGAATAGCCTCTTTCCAATAAGGTGCTTCTGATGACTCCATAGCAGCCTTATATGTTTGTGGTTCTTCATTAACAATATAGGACATATAATCTGGTCCAAAGTCTTTAGAGACTTTTTCACACTTACTTCTTCTAGGTTCATCATTCTCTTGTTGAACCTCATAATTGTTGTCTCTTTGACCCCTTGAGACAATTGATCATCAAATAATCTTTTCCTTGGATTTGAGATTTGTTTCTCTTTATCATTATAAGGAAAGATATTTTCAAAGAAATGTGCTTCAGCAGATTCTATAATTGTGTTATTGCTTATGTCCTCTACATTGGATTTGTAAACCAGGAACCTATAAGTAGCACTATTCTTTGCTGGACCGAGATAAACACAATCAACTATTTTTGGTCCAAGTTTGGTTCTCTTTGGTAAAGGTATTTGAACCTTTTCCAAACAACCCCACACTTTCATCCTTTTATAAGAAGGTTGCTTTCCTTTCCATAATTGATATGGAGATTTGTCACTCTTCTTATGAGGAATTTTATTCAACACTGTATTTGCAGCAAGACATGCTTCACCCCATAGACTATGAGGAGCCCTGAAGTAATTAACATTGAATTAATCATGTTCTTCAATGTTCTATTCTTACGTTAAGCTATGCCATTTGTTGTGGGGTGTATGGGGCTGTTGTTTGGTGTACAATACCATAAGTAGAACAAAATTCAGCAAAGTCATTGGATTCATATTCTCCTCCTCTATCAGACCTTAGAATTTTGATCTTTTTGTCTAGTTGATTTTCAACTTCTGCCTTATATGTCTTAAATATATTCAAGGCTTCATCTTTGGTATTTATTAAGTACACATAACAAATTTTGCTGCAATCATCAATGAAAGTAATATAATAATTCTTTCCTCCTCTTGATGATGTTGCTTGGAAATCACATAAATCTGTATGGATTAAACCAAGTATTTCATTTTATTTTTCTATAGATTTTTGTGAATGACTTGTGTATTTAGATTCAACACATATCTCACACTTGGATATTTTATCCATTGTGCATTTAGGCAACATGCCTAAGTTTATCATTCTTTGCAAGGAACGGAAATTAACATGGCCTAATCTAGAATGCCATAAGAAAGAAGGATCAATCATGTACACAGAAGCGGTGCTAGTGCCCGCGTTATTATTATTAATAACATTGTTATCAGTTACAACACTTAGTTTAAAGAGTCCCTGATCAAGGTAACCCTTTCCTACATACACACATACAAGTTTAAATCCCTTATTACTAAGAATAGGGCCAAAAATCAGATTCTTGGTGATGTTAGGCACATGCAACACGTTTGAGAGCACAAGATCTTTTCCAGAAGTCAACTTCAATATGACTTTGCCTTTTCCTTCAATCTTTGAAGAAGTTCCATTCCCCATGAACATTGGTTCAGTTTCATTCACCTTTTGGTAAGATACAAACATCCTTCTTGAATTACATATGTGCTTTGTTGCACCAGTATCAAACCACCAATCAACATCATTTGTGGTCAAGAAGGCTTCGATTACTCCAGTAAATTCTGTTGGAGATTCCACATGGTTTTCTTGGTTGGAATTTCCTCCAGAATTTCCCCCTCCATGTTCTTTCTTGTGGCGACAATCCTTGGCTTTATGACCAGGTTTCCCACAGACCCAACAATGATAAAATTTCTTGAAGTTGTTATTCTTTTGTTGGGTGTAATCATTCTTTTTATCCTTGGAAGAATTCTGTCCAGAGCCACCACCCTTCTTGCCTTTGTTTTTATGGTAGTTCTTTGATTTGGAAGAGCTTTCTCCAACCATGTTTGCATTTGGTTCTATCGAAATTGCATCAGCGTTTTCCTGCATCCTATTATCTTCCTCAACACGAATTTTGAGAACAAGTTGCTCAAAACTCATATCGTCAGTCAAATGTTTAAGATATAACTTAAAATTTTTCCAGGATTGAGGCAATTTTTCAATAATAGAACCAACAAGAAAGTTAGAGTTTATACCCATGCCTTCTACTTCCAATTCATGGACTATGATTTGGAGTTCTTCCACTTGCTTCACAACAGGCTTTGCATCATTCATCTTGAAGTTCAAGAATTTGCCAACAACAAACTTCTTGGAACATGCAACTTCAGTCCTGTATTTCTTTTCCAACGATATCCATATGTCCCTTCCATTTGCAAAGGTAGAATAAATATCATACAAGGAATCATCCAAAGCATTCAGAAGATAATTTCTGCAATTATATTCATTATGATTCCATTGTGAGGCGGCCCTTTCATATTCTACCACTTGTGCCTCAGTAGGAACATTCTGTCCTTCCACATACGGATCTGTTGGTTCAGGATCCGTGAGAACATTTGACACATGCAACGTTGTCAAGTAAAACAACATCTTCTGTTGCCAACGATGAAAATCAGACCCTTTGAACTTTTCAGGTTTTTCAACATGCGGTTTCTGAATCGTTTGATCCATCTCTGAAAATTTATGTTTAAGATTGTTAGGAAATTTATAAACGTAATACAAATTGTTTTGTACAGAATCGTAAGATTACAACAACAGAATGAGGCCTGCGATTAGCAGTGTCCTTAAACAGAAATTCGTCATATCTAGTACGACTGTTTAGATGATACAACAATCAAATCAAGTATGAAACTTGAATCTAGCGATTCTAATATGTTTTCATGATGGAGATGGATGAGGTTTTTGTGTTTTTGATGATTCCAAAGTGACAAATTCGTCCTCTATATATAGGCACATGGTGACCCTTCAAAACAGTCACAATACCTCTTCAAATGGCCTTAGAGACACCTCTTTTCGTAACAGTTACAATGTTTCACAAAAAACTGCTATTAGCGACGACCTAGCGACAGAATAACCGTCGCTAACTGAAACTGATTCAAACAGTGGCGATGGTTCGTTCATTGATTCCTTTTTAATAGATATAACCACCACCATTTCGATTAGACATGCCTTTAGGATGGTGATGCTTTATTAGAGACGGTTTAGTGACAGAAAAACTGTCACTAATCTCCATTTCGTGGGTAACTATAAAAATATAACAAAACTTTATTAGTAATGTTCCAACAAAAATTACAACATTCGTCACTCTTTTGTTAACAAAATATAGTACAAGATAAAAATGTCTTTGTTTTAGTATGTTTGTACTTGTTCATAAATCAATTTGTAGTTTCGTCTTCGAAATTGCTGCCGGCAACATCCACGACAAACCGGTATCTGACGTCGTTTTTGGCCAACCTGTCCATTGCGGTATTGACGTAGTCCATTTTCACAACCTCGATCGTGGATCTAACCCCTTTCTCGTTGCAGAATTCGAGCATCTCTTGAGTCTCCTTCATGCTACCTATAAAGGTCCCGGTGATCATTTTTCTACCTATTGAGAACATAAAAATAAAAGTTAGACCATATTATGTACAGTTTAGATAATGATAGTATGTGAATAGCGTAAATATAAACAAATAACGGGGAAACTAACCAAGCATGAGAAGAGGGGAGACAAATTGTAACGGAACATTGATCACACCCATGATGATCAATTTCCCATCAAGTTTGAGCAAAGATAGACTAGGCTCAAGAGGATGGTGAACCGGCACCGTGTCAATAATGTAGTCAAATGAATCCGCTAATTCTTGCACTCTTTCAACATCAGAGCTGATGAGGTAATCATCAGCTCCGAGGACATCCAGTGCCTCCTCTTTCTTCTTGTCAGAAGAAGAAATGACAGTCACGTGATGTCCCATCGCTTTAGCTATCAAAACGCCCATGTGTCCAACCCCACCAAGTCCTAGTATTCCTCCTTTGAGGCCACTCTTTTTCAATCCAAAGTGGTTCAATGGGCTATAAACCGTCACCCCGGCGCATAGTAGTGGTGCCACTTGCTCGGGAGACATTCCCTCGGGTATCTTAACCACAAATCTAGATTTTCCAAAATCATAAAAGTTCGAGAAATTCTAAAATATGATTGTAATATAAAGTGATATGAAAATTACTTTTGGTGGACGACCATGGAGCCAGCGAAACCTCCTTGAGTGGGCTTGCCATCAGAGTAAACACTGTTATAAGACCATATCTTTTTGTTGCAGTATTGCTCCTCCTCGGCCTTGCAAGGACGGCAAGCGTCACAGCAACCCACTAGACACCCGACTCCAACGCAATCCCCTACCTTGAACTTGGTGACTTCCTGTCCGACTTCCACCACCTCACCTACCACTTCATGTCTACATCCACCGACATCAAAACAAAACATCACCAAAACAATATTAATATATTATCCTCAATAGTCTTACCTACAGACATAAATTCCTTAAAAACAGATACATAAATGTAGGAATTTACATAGCATGACAATCATAAAACTCCATAATCAAAGTACACATATAGCGGAAGCGTGTAACAATTAGTATAACATATAATTATTAACATAAACATTAAATAGAAAACATACCCGATGCACTTCAATTAATTCTTGAACAATTGAAGATTATTAGATCAATGATAAACCCCTTACCTTTTTTGTTTATCGATCTCTTGATAATAACTATATTGAGTTATTACCTCGTTCTTGTACACACAAATTAAACCGTATCAAGTTTATGCAAGTAAAAACACAAGAACAATTTTGATTAACAAAATTTCGATCCAAACAACCTTGGAGAAGGTGAGTCGATCGGCTAGACCAAGAAAAGAGGAAAGAAAACCTTAGGGATAATTGTGTGCACAAAAGTTATGAAAACAATTGACCCTAAGGTTTGTTTATATAGTGTTTAAGAAACTTTGGGAACAAGTTAAGGCAATGGGTTGCCCTAACCCATTGATCGGCCGCCCCTTAACCCAAGGAGGGTTCTAGAGCCTTTTCTTGTTTCCTAATTTTACACAAACACTTCTTTCCTTATTTGCGTCTAACGGTCGTTAGTCATTTAACTGAAAACACTAACGGTCGTTAAGTTCTCGTGTTAATAATAAATATATAAAATACATTTATTATTATTACTTAATACTCATTTGTAATGTGTGCAATCCCGAGGTCTCGGGTTCGATACTAGACATTTACGTATTAATCATTTAACCATTTCTAACAACTCCCACTTGGTTAACTATTAATAGTAAAATGGCATTGGTTGGCGTCTTGCAACACTCCAATGCCCCTAGTCCGACTCGAGCTAGATTTCCTGGAAAATCTTTAATGATTCATCATTATTATTATCCTTTTGTTACTAATACTTTATTAATAAAGAAATGGATCTAAGTCACTCTTTATTAACGTTTCTGTTTCTCGTTGCTAATGATTGAACAAAATTACCAAAACATCTGAACGTATTCCAGATGGACTTTGGGCGTGGCCACGCAAACATTTTGTCAACCCTACGAGGGGCCCAGTAGTATTATACTTCAAAACAAATTTGAAGGAACAAATTCTTTCTTGACTACAAGAATAACCCATGAACTTTGCAACACTTCTGAAAACAATCCTTATAACTTCCAGTTACGGTAAGCGGTAGATTGCTTTACAAAAATGCACTACATCCATGACTCTTATCTGGTATCTCAAGTCTGAGGATAACTATTTCATGAATTACTTGATGACAAGATCCATTAAGTAATCTCATGCTTAGTTGGGATAAGTCCTATATTCTACACTTAGAATATCATGTGAATTTGGTATGACTACGCATCAATATACTTTCAAGTATATTCTCACCAACATTCACATTTGTCTTAATTTAATGATATTCCCATATCATTAACTGACAATGGACACATTTAGAATAATAAAATTATTCAAGGATATAAACATGCAAAAACAGGACATATGTATATTTCAACAAGACAATATATATAAATAAACATAATACTTTATTTCATAAAATCAATAATTGTCTATTACATCCTTTATCCAAATACTAATCACAAATGGGCATGAAACTTTCAGCCTTACGAAGACCTATTCCTTCAGCTAACTTATAAAGCTTAGTGCCAGGAAGAGCTTTCGTCAATTGATCTGCCAAGTTATCATCTGTGTGAACTTTGAGTACTTCGATCTCCCCAATCTCTATTTGCTCTCGCACATAGTGATATTTGATCGGATAATGTCTGGTGCCCTTCATGATTCCAGGTTCATTGGCAAATGTAATTGCAGCTGAATTGTCGCAATACATTTTTATAGGTCGTTGAATCGAAGGCATAACTCCAAGCCTTGATACAAACTTCCTAATCCAGACGGCTTCCATTGCAGCATCTGATGCAGCTATGTACTCACTTTCTGCTGCAGACATCGCTAATGTACTCTGCTTCTTGCTCCTCCAATCCACAGCTCCTCCATTAATGACAAAGACGTATCCAGTCTGAGACTTCATATCATCCTTATCACTTTTCCATGAAGCATCGCAGTAACCTGTAATATCAAGTTCTGCTTGTGGATCACCCCCATAAACTAAGAACAAATCTTTAGTAGCCCTAAGGTACTTAAGAATATTCTTAACAGCAGTCCAGTGAGCTTCACCGGTATCCTGCTGATATCGACTGGTTAAGTTCTGAGCAAACGCCACATCTGGCCTTGTGCTTTTAACAGCATACATAATAGATCCTACAGCCGAAGCATAAGGAACTTTTGCCATGCGTTTCACCTCTTCAGGTGTTGAAGCACAAACTTTCTTGCTCAAGCCATGTTGTTCTTGCATCGGCAAATATCCCTTCTTGGAATCTTGCATATTGAATCTCTTCAATATTTTATCGATGTAAGCACTTTGGCTTAATCCAATTAATCGCTGAGATCTATCTCTATATATCTTAATTCCCAGAATGAAAGCAGCTTCCCCTAAATCTTTCATAGAAAAACACTTTCCAAGATATGCCTTGACTTCATGCAAACTTGGAATGTCTTTTCCCATGATCAATATGTCATCGACATATAATATAAGGAAAATTACTTCACTCCCACTAACTTTGTGGTATACACATGGCTCATCAAGATTTTGAGTAAAACCAAACTTCTTTATTTCACTATCAAACCTCTTGTTCCATTGTCGTGATGCTTGCTTCAATCCATAAATGGATCTTTGAAGTTTGCATACACGATTTGGAAACTTTGGATTCACAAACCCCTCAGGCTGCGCCATATAGATATCCTCATCTAGGCGACCATTTAAGAAGGCGGTTTTGACATCCATTTGCCAAATCTCATAATCATAGTATGCAGCTATGGCTATGAGAATCCTAATAGCCCTAATGTCAGCTACAGGAGAAAAGGTCTCCTCATAGTCAACACCATACGTTTGAGTAAAGCCTTTAGCTACCAAACGGGCTTTATAGGTGTGTACATTGCCATCCATGTCAGTTTTCTTCTTGAAGAGCCACTTACTCCCAACTACCTTGGCATTAGGAGGAAGGTCTACTTCAATCCAGACTTCATTATCTCTCATGGATTGCATTTCCCCATTCATAGCAACCAACCATTTTTCCTTTTCAGGACTATTAATGGCAGCTTTATAACTAGGCGGTTCATCAAGATCCCCTAGTGTATATTCCTCACATTCTACGTTAAGACATAGACGTTCAGGAGCTTTTACAGTCCTTACGGATCTGCGAATGGGAACCACTTCAACTTCTGGTGGAGGACCCAGACTTTCTGGTTCTTCAGGAAGTTGGTTAGTGTTTTCAGAAGGTAATGCATCATCTTGATCTTCTTCAAGATCATATATTCTCCCACTTAATTCTTGAGATATGAGATCCTTCTCCAAGAAGTCTCCATACCTAGCAACGAATACTTTGTTCTCAGGAGGATAATAAAAGTAGTAACCCATTGTTTCCTTTGGGTATCCTACGAAGATACATTTTACAGATCTTTGTTGGAGCTTGTCACCCGAGTCACGTTTAACGTACGCCTCGCAACCCCAGACCTTAAGATAAGACAGGTTAGGAGCATTTCCATTCCATAACTCATATGGTGTCTTATCTACCTTCTTTGTGGGAACCATGTTAAGAATGCGAACAGCAGACTCCAAGGCATAATCCCAGAATGAGAAGGGAAGAGTAGTTAGATTAAACATAGATCGTATCATGTCTTGCAATGTACGATTTCTTCTCTCAGACACACCATTTTGTTGTGGTGTATATGGAGAAGTAAGGTGCTGGACAATTCCTTCCTTAGCTAGATAATCCACAAACTCTTGACTCAGGTATTCACCACCTCTATCGGATCGAAGAGCTTTAATCTTCTTTCCAAGTTGCAACTCTACTTCAGCTTTAAACACTTTGAATGTTTCAAACACCTCATGTTTATGTTTAAGTAAATAAACATAACCATAACGGCTGAAATCATCCGTAAATGTTAAGAAGTAGCTAGCACCTCTCCTTGACACATGTCTAAGTGGTCCACACACATCTGTATGAATAAGACCAAGTAGATCAGTAGCCCTTTCAATCCTATTATTAAAGGGTTTCTTTGTCATCTTCCCACTAATACAAGACTCGCATTTATCAAATGATTCATCATTGATCTTTTCTAAAAGCCCATCATGTTGCAGCTTTTTCATGCGATCCTTGCTTATGTGTGCAAGACGACAATGCCAAAGATAAGATGAATCCAGACTTTTCTTGATTCTCTTATTGTTGATGCTATACATCGAATTATTTTTAACACAAGCATTATCATTATCATTCATATCAAGTTCAAAGATACCATTCACAGCAATAGCTTTAAAATAAAATACACCATTTAAAGAAACAGAAATTCCATTGCTATTAATAGTATGTTCAAAACCAAGGTTCAACAAACATGAAAATGAAATAACACCTCTAACAATTGACGGTGCATAATGACAATTATTTAAAGATAGTACTAGGCCCGAAGGCAACACTAAATCAAATACGCCTATAGCTTCAACTGCTGCATGTGCTCCATTACCCACGTGCAAGAATTGTTGTCCATAGGCCAGCTTTCTCTCAACTCTAAACCCCTGCATAGTATTGCAAATATGAATACCACATCCCGTATCATATACCCAGGAATTTAACTTATGAGTTAGAGTAAATAATTCAATCATAAAGAACGCACCTGAAGAGCTGGGTTTACCAGCTTCACTCTTTTGCTTCTTCAGTCGCAAGTCATTGATGTAGAGTGGACAGTTCCTCTTCCAGTGCCCTACTTCATGACAGTGGTGACAAGCCTGATCCTTCTTTCCTGGAGGACTCACCTTGTTCTTCTTGGGCTGGTGTTGATTCACCTTAGGATTTGGTTGATAGCCCATAACTTGCTTGCCTTTATCAACTTTACCCTTACCCTTGTTCACATGCGATTTTTTCTGGATCCTACCTCCTTGAATTGCCAACACTTGGGGAGTAGGAGCCTTGCCCTTATTTGGTAAGTGTTTCTCATAGTCAACAAGCAATGCGAGTAACTCAGAAACTGTCTTCCCCGAGCAATGCATGTTGAAGTTCTGAACGAAACCACCAAAATCCTTGTTAAGGGATCTGTTGATTAGGTGAACTTGAACATTCTCGGGGTATGCAAAACCACCTCTTTGAAGTTGATCAAAGAATTCCTTCATCTCATTAACATAGTCTTCAACTGGTTTGCCATCATTATGCTTGCAGCTGTGTAACTTGTCAAGAGACTCATACAATTCAACTTCAGGAGATTTTTCATAAGCCTTTTTTAGATCATTGAGCATGTCATTCGGAAAATGATACTCAAACTTCTTTTGCATCATTGGTTCCATACTTTGAAGCATTAAGCCCCCAATTTCATTGTACTTAGCATGCTCAATTTTCCATGCTGCTTTAACCTCATCAGAGGCGTCCGCAGCAGGCTCTTCAGGGCAAGGAGTATTCAAGTAATTGAGCTTACCAGTCGCCCTCAAGACAATTCTGAGCGATCTGTGCCAATCATTGAAGTTTTTCCCAGTCAATTTGGCTCTTTCAAGATGACTCTTGAAAGCAGCATACACGGAGTTATCGGGTTGAGCCATTCTACAGAAATAGAAAAGTTCAAACATTAGTATTTTCGATAATAATTATTCTCAAGAAAATATAATACCCATGGATATATTCATATAACCAACTTAATTTCCTTGAAAATCTAGGATCCAACTTTACATAGTTCCACTACATCAGTTGATCTGCTAGTAGTGGAAGTACAAAAGATGGTAATCTGTCGTACAATAATTGGCAAACACGTTTTCCAATTCCTAGATAATTTATGGGATTTACTACATATTGATTCATCAATATGTCACGTAAGCATGTTTCATCCCATCTTATGCCTTAAGCTCTAGGTCTCACGCATCAGCTTAATTAAGTCGTCTAACTTAGAAACTGCAAATTCATCCATGTGTGGTCTCACGCACACTCGGAAATTTACCTTGTCATTAATTCTGGTCCAGGTCTCACGCATACCCAAAATTAATTCCAAGTGTTCCTTATAGTTAGATGGCACGTAACTTAATTTTTAGGGTATTTAGTTTTTGATGTGACAAAAACATGTACAAAGATGCATGCACTCATCTTTGTAACATTAGTTTTCAAAACAATTTTTCTTTACCATTATGTTAAGAGTAAACCAAAACTATTTACTTGAGGTATTGGTTTCACCAATTAAAGAAGTACCACCAATTATCGCCCACATATCCTACTACTTACATGTTATTCGGATATTTGCCACAAAAGTGGCGCGTGGAATTGAGGTAAATCACCCTTAAGATGACAGTGTACTTAAATAGTGATATAGGTAAGTCGCAGTTGACGCACAAGCGGGCCCGGAGAGCCGGTAGGAGCGAATCTCTTAAAAAACCCCTCTCCAGTTAAACCCCCCACACAGTTTGTCAACTTTGGTCCGCCTTTCACACACTATTGTACAAAAACATCAATCAAGCAAAAGTTTATGATCTTAGTCTTAAAATTAAGTAACAAAGTTTAGATCTTGCTAGTCTCGCCTGGGAGCCAATTACCGTGCGAAGCGAACCACTGTCGGCACATAAGACACCGCAAGATCCTTACTTTATTACCGATGTTTCACCATTATTAGTCCAATTTAATTTTTCTTTGAAAATTACCCTTTTTATTGCTTACTTTAACATATCACATATAAAAAAAAACAATAAACAAGTAATTAAAAGAAAACAAATAATCAACTAATAATAAAACAATTAAAACAATTAATTGTAATTGAAACATCTAGCCACATGCATCTTTTTAAACAAATCCTATTAATAATCTATATGTGAATTATTATGTATAGGATCAATAAAACTCCCATTGGTTTTCGAGCGCATTGTACCCAATGGACCACAGACACCAACAATTGGCCGCGTAAGTTTTAATGATAATATACCACGTTGCACATAACCGATTCATTAATTTTATATATATATTAGGTCTTCCCTAATTCTTGATTTATTTAAACATGTAGCATACATCTAAACAATTTAATTCATATAATTTAATCCGTGACTAGTTATGCATAAATAGTCACGAATTCAAGCATATCATATAACAAATAGGTCACAAGATTCATAACACAACAATTGTTTAAAGACCTAGGGTTTCTAATTAATTACAATTAATTATGAAAACCACAAACCCTAATTAGGGTTCATGGACAAATCGACACCCCCCCTTAAATTAGGGTTAGGGTTCGACATTAATTAAAAAAAACAATTTTTTTAATAATTAAAACCCTAGACAACAATCATGTATATTCTAAACAATTTAAAAGATACGTTTTTTATTGTTTAAGTAATCAATTACATGTTATACATGGCTCTTGATGCCACTGTAGGAATTTACATAGCATGACAATCATAAAACTCCATAATCAAAGTACACATATAGCGGAAGCGTGTAACAATTAGTATAACATATAATTATTAACATAAACATTAAATAGAAAACATACCCGATGCACTTCAATTAATTCTTGAACAATTGAAGATTATTAGATCAATGATAAACCCCTTACCTTTTTTGTTTATCGATCTCTTGATAATAACTATATTGAGTTATTACCTCGTTCTTGTACACACAAATTAAACCGTATCAAGTTTATGCAAGTAAAAACACAAGAACAATTTTGATTAACAAAATTTCGATCCAAACAACCTTGGAGAAGGTGAGTCGATCGGCTAGACCAAGAAAAGAGGAAAGAAAACCTTAGGGATAATTGTGTGCACAAAAGTTATGAAAACAATTGACCCTAAGGTTTGTTTATATAGTGTTTAAGAAACTTTGGGAACAAGTTAAGGCAATGGGTTGCCCTAACCCATTGATCGGCCGCCCCTTAACCCAAGGAGGGTTCTAGAGCCTTTTCTTGTTTCCTAATTTTACACAAACACTTCTTTCCTTATTTGCGTCTAACGGTCGTTAGTCATTTAACTGAAAACACTAACGGTCGTTAAGTTCTCGTGTTAATAATAAATATATAAAATACATTTATTATTATTACTTAATACTCATTTGTAATGTGTGCAATCCCGAGGTCTCGGGTTCGATACTAGACATTTACGTATTAATCATTTAACCATTTCTAACAGATACATAAATTCAATGAACTCCATCATCCTTAAAATACATATTAAAACTAATCTAGCTGTTAGGTAACAAATACTCCAACAATTTGACAAGCAATGGCCTAAACATAAGTTAACATATTTTTAAGCAAAAGTGATCCACACGCTTCGAAATTTATATCATCTATGATAAACATACGTTACTCATCTATGCAACTTTTGTTCAAACTATCACACATAAAACAATTTAATTATAACAAAAGGGTATGAAATAAGGAACACTAACCCAGGAACCATGGGATAATTCGACATTCCAAGGTCATTTTTAATTTGATGAAGATCGGTATGACAAATACCACAGCATATCACCTTAATCAACACGTCTTCTGCTCCAGTGTTTCTGTAATAACATACATAAATTTCAGTTCATCAAATATTGTTAAACGAAAAACTCACACATCCAACCTAGTATTATTAAACTCTTGTCCTAGGGATTTTTGGGTAAGCTTATTTAGACAACTTATCAAGTTATTGCATTCTAAGAACATATATGGTGCATGAGAAGTTGCTTTGAATGCCCAAACAACTTATGGCTATTAGCTGATAACCTCATATAAGCCTTTTTCATATGTAAAGATGGACGTACGTGCTTATATAAAAGAGCATATTTCACTTATAAGTTGATAAACTCTTTTAAAAAGCCAGCTTAAAAACCAATTTAAAATATATTTGGACACGACTAGACCAAAGACGTGCCTTACTCGGACACATCTAACAAGATAGTAAGATACATATGTTTGTAAGTATAAGAGGGGACGGTACCTAAGAGTGTAGGTGTATGGTGCAAGAACACCGGATGGATCTCTGGCGGCCCATCCGGTAGTCTTTCTTTCTTCTTTCATGCTTCCCATTGTTACAAAAACACACAACTTGTTAATAATTTCTTAGAAAGCGTGTGTGTTTGTATGTGATAGCATGGACAAAAGTGGACGTATATATAATGTATATAAGGGGGCTCAATGTCTTACCACTTCTTATTTAAATTCAACGTCTCTTTGTTGCAATTATCTTTTATTAAGAATTAACTTTTAGATTTACATAGAGGTGGAAAGCAAATGGGCAATAAGTTGCGCCGCTAGCCCTTTTTGGATTGCAAAACTTATTCTTTTGAAAACTACATCTGCGGATCTAGGTGTCATAACATTACTACGCATAACACGTTGGATTCTGTTGAGTAACTCTACTGCCTCAGGTGCAAGGAAACTAAAAGTATCAAACGCGAAAGGAATAAAAACAAGTTGATTTTCAATGCACGCTTTCTCGTGTTTTGCCACTTTGTACGAGGAAGCTTTCAAAGTAGTCTGCCCTACTGTAAAACCCCGGCTACTCAAACCCACGAGAGGAGAAACCTCGGTTAGATCCACACACGCATGTTTCCCTCCAACCCATCCAAACACCAAAACGTCTACCGGTCTGAGTGTGGATCTTCCATCCAACGGGTCAGTCAAAAAGTTCACAGGTGATTCTTTCTTGGTGGAGATCCCAGCACGCTTACAAACGTCAAAAGGGACATCCCTAACCAAATCGTGTCTATACTTGAAGCCCGGGAGCTCTTTTTATTTTATATTTTTATATAGACTTTTTTGTTTGACCATAATATTTTCAAAAGTTATTTAAAAAAATAAGTACCTTTAAATTTATTTGTCCATCTCACCACAAAATGAGTATACTTTCAAACTATGTGGAAAATAATTGTTAGATAGCAAATTAATTCAATTTAATTAAAAAAAAAAAAAATTGAATTCTCTTTGTTTAGCAACTATCAGCAGTGGTATATACTATATACTGGTATTAATATAGCAATGCCTAAAACCTCAACTCAATATATCAAAAGTACGTACGTATTTGCTAAATTAAAACAATTGTGTCGTTTAAGAGACTATGAAAGGTTTATGACAATTCCAATAAAATGATCACACGATAAGCCTTTTAATTGTCGTCCCCGTCCCAAAGGAAACATGTTTGCCCAACCATGTTCGAAGATTTTCCACAAAACGTCCCATGCACTCTATTCTTTTAACTAAGTACTTGAACAACATATCCATAAGACCATAACAATGTACTTATTTTGTGGTGGCCGGGATGAACACTGAAACCTACAAACATATCATATTATTTTTAAATAAATTTTAAAAATAATATGGTCAACCAAAAAACTTTTTTTATATATGTATGAAAAGGATTGCTTAGTTGTCTTTCAGTTGACTTTTATTGGTCCCATATAAATAGTTCCCAGCTCATTTTAGTTGACTTTTCTTTCTCTCCACCTCTGCACCGTCGCCGAACAGATATATAACGACTTTGACGGTCAGATCCGGTGACAACATTTCCCTCACCAGACTACGAGCGATGTTTGTTGTTTACAGATTTGGAAATAGATGATGGAAATAAATCTTCATTTGGAAATAGATGGGTTATAAATGGGTTAACAAATTAGTTCGTGAAGAGTCTAAAGATGCTGCAAAACATATATACTAGACTAGAGTTTGGTTTAGTGACGATGCTTATCGTCTGTCGACAAAAGTACGTAGATGTAAGATGCTTCATTTAATCTTACTGATTGCTCTTTAAACACGCTAGGAATATTTTAAGTAGCTTGTATCTCATTTTATTAAATCTGTATTTGTGTGAAAGAGGATTTGATGATTTTGTTTTTGAAAGTGAAAGAATGGAAAAGAGGTTGTGCCATTTTGAATTTGATGGTTTATGTAAAATGGTGTTTGTAGCTGATGTTTTTAGAGAGAGAAGGGAAAAAGTCATTGAGAGAGAAAGGAAGAGTGGTTCGTTGGTTTTATAAAGCGAGAAAAATGAAATAATTTGTTAGTTACGTCTTAATATTACTGTAGTACATTTTATTTAAGTGAAACAATATAGGCTATTGTTAGCCTTTCCTCAAAATATTATCGTCAATATTAGCAAGGGTTATTCGATATCCGGGATTTAATTTGAAAGGGAAAGGGTTTTATCGGAATCTGGCCAGGTTAATCGAGTTCCTGTCATCTCGAATAGAAACTATTGTAGGCAAATAATTATAAAAAGTTGACAAATCTTTAAAAGACAAGAAAATATATGGAAATTAAGTCTAAAACCTTATTCGGTTAACCTACTTACCCGTTTATCAACCAGGTCGCTTTTGGGTCAGGATTGGGTTAAACAGGTCGTGTTCAAGTCGTATTTTGGTAGGAAGTTGGTTAAACGGGTCATGTTCAGACCGACCTACTTAGCCCGTTTATTAACTGGGTCGTGTTCGGGGTGACTCATCTAACACGTTTATTACACTTGTCGTGTGAACATAACCCGTTTAACCCGGCCACTCCCAACCGAAACTGTAACGCCCCGTACCCGTTTCGACTGAAATTTAAAACTTTTTTTTTTTTTTTTTTTTTTTTTTTTTTTTTTTTTTTTTTTTTGCGGAAACGACTTAACTTTAATGGACCTTTCGTTACTCTTTTTCAAACTCGCGATGTTACATTATAAATCAACCCATGAAACCACTTTTAAAAGATACTAGACTCAATTACCTTTAAAACGGTAGGTGGTACAACCACCAACGACTTACGGTTTGTTTTGTATGACATTTAGAAAATTACCAAACTGTTGGATAGACGCGCCGTATCTCAAAAAGAGATACGCCATATTACATGATACGCCGTATCCTTTTGAGGGATACGCCGCATCAAGGCTGAGAGGCCATACGCCGTATCAACCTGAAGTGATACGCCGCATCTCCTTTCTGATACGCCGCATCTAATATATTAGATACGCCGTATCTACCCATCCGACACAGAACATCAGCAGAAAGACCTGCATAAACCCAAATACTCACCCACAACTCAATACAACACTATAACTTGTATCAAAACGCTCACTTTACATTCAAAACCATAACAAACTGTAATACGCGGCAATTGACCCGTTTACAACCCAAAATGGGTACAAACACACTTAAATCCAAACGCCCCTTAAACATTTACCAAACATACTTAAAACACATTTGACAACTCGTTAGACTCACAAACCGTTACCCGACTTTGACACACTTTATACGACTCATAATATAGACTCTCGGGGTACAACTTTGACTCGAGCTCGGTATTCTACCTAGCTCCTAATGCTTGTTATCTTCCAATTACATTCCAAATCCTCATGCTACAATCCAAGCCTTCCATTCCGCCGCACTTAAGCCTACAAAAACATTAACAACTAAAAGAATAAGCTTACGCTTAGTAAGTAACCCGTCATAAAACATATATCATACACCTTTTCTCACATAAGCATCATAATCGCATAAAAGCCTCTAAACTACCACATGTCACTCATATCATTCACAACTTCATAACATAACCACATTCATTCATCACAACCATAACCAACAACATACCTTAACTAATCCAAAGCCGATAACTAACATACTCCTATCCAAGGTCACTAGCCATCCATCCTTAGCTTACAACCATACTAACCCATCTCTTATACACTTATACAACCACAATACATACATGATAATAACACATATAACACATGTTTTAGGGAGAGTTACTTACCTTAGCTCCACGCTAAGCACATAATTAATATCATCATCATCTATATCATCAACATCATCATCATCCTCATAAGCATCCTAAAACACATAATCATACATAACATATAATACATAATCATTAACTATAAACATGGTTAATACAACCATAACTAACCTCTAAACACTTCTAATCATCATATAATCATATATTGATTATATGATACTCAATCCCATCATTTACTAATTTAAACCCATTATAAACTCATCACATAATCATCATTACCTCTTATTTATCTTAAAACACCATTTACCCTTTAATCCCAAGTTAGGGTTCACAAACCCTAAATCCTTAATTCATAAATTAACACTAATTAAGCATCATTACTTACTTGATAAACATGCTAGGAACAAGCTATAGACTTAACCCTTGAATTATCACCATTAAACCATCATCATCTCATCATCTTTCCCTCTCTTTCTCTTTTGGTTCGACACCCACAGAAAACACACTCTCTTTTACAGGAGAGTGTGAAAACTTATAGATAAATGGGGAAGTTTCTAGCTACAAGGGCAATTCTGTCAATTCTGCTTATTTAAGGTCGATGCGCCGTATCTATCTGCATAGATGATGCGTGGTTTTGCGACCTTACAACAGGTTTTACCTCTCGAGGGATCTCGAGAAGCTTGCAATCCCCACCAGGCAGTGTACCTGACCGATGTAGTATAGTGAAGTGGCAAGTACCGGGGGATTGATCGTTCTCTAGGGGAATAGTGTCATTAGGATTGAAAAACTACTCTAATAGGTCTAAGGGTGAGGGAAGATTCTTTTTGTATTTTTATATTTTTATGAAAGCAAGTAAAATCTCGGGTTTGAAGGAGTGGGCGGAATTAGTTGCTAGTCAACTAACCCAAATAACTACAAATGCAAATAAAATAAAGTAACTGAAAATGAAAAGTTCGTGGAACTTATATGGGGAGAAATGTGTTTACTTAGATTTCCTTACTCCCTAACTATCTTTTACCGGTTGATTAGTGTGTATTAATTGCGTGGATGATGGGTGTATTCCTTAATACCAATCGTGGGGTGGCAGTACGTACTTCCCCAACTCTACAAGCTCCTACTTCACTCCTATGTCGAGCCGGCTAAGAAGCTCCTAACATGGGATCACTAGAATTCGCTCATGCATTAAATACAACCATAAAAACCTTAGTACGCATTGGTTCATGTTTCTTAAGACGTTCAAGCAAATTACCGTATAGGAGGTTAGCCAGTTTTCTTAAGCCTAACATCGATAAACAATCATCCAATACAATTAATAACACACCAATAACCAATAATCAATAGTTAGGTTTCATTAGATCTAAGCAAACACAAGATAAATCTAGCCTAGCATGTTAATTAAAAGACAAGAACAAGATATAATCAAACAACACATAGACATATTGATTGATTAAGTGATTACTTATCTTCAATTAAACATGGGAGATCCAAGGGTATAAAACCCTTAAAAATGGCAGAAAATTCGTCTTAGGGTTTCTCCTCACAAAGTTGCACACTATGAATAAAAATTGCAAAACTATATATAGAGTTTAGTGGCTGACGGCGTCACGTTGTAGGAGGTGACGCCGTCACCTCGCCGTGGCTAGGGTTCCCGGATGGTCTTCCTGACGCCGTCCCTTTTTAGTCCTCCAAAATCCGCTCTGGCCTATCAAGGGTTGACGCCGTCAGAATAAAGCTTGACGCCGTCTCTCTTTAACTTAAACCGTGATGGCCTTGATCACCTTAAAGGGTGACGCCGTCAGACTTTCCATTGTAAAACTTTCTGGCGCGTCACGTGTATTTTTCATATCCACCTCTTTTGCCAAGCCATGACGCCGTCAGGAGCAATCCTTGACGCCGTCAAGTGTACTTTTCCAGCAGCTTTGGAGACTTTGTCGTTTTTCTTCACTTTTATGCTCCAAAAACGTCCAAAATGCTTCCTTTTCCAGATTTCTTCTCCAAAGTACCTAAAATGACAAAAGGAACGATTTAGGGCAATATTTGATCAAATAAATACGATTTAGGGCTTAAATGACCCCCTAAAAGCGGTACACTTTTCGCTTCATCAATAGATACGCCGCATCCATACTACCCTTTATATACGTCGTATCTCTTTCTCCAATACGGCGCATGGACTATAACAAGTCGGTTCTACTTTCCATTCTACCATACGCCGCATGTAACTTCTTGGATGCGCCGCATCTTGGCTATAACAGACTAACACTTAACACTATAACCATTTGCCCTTAGACAACCACATACTCTTAGTCAAACATACTTAGGCTCGAGTCAACTTCATCTAGGGTGGGGTCCCAATACCCGGGAAACGGGTCTAACAATTCTACCCCCTTATTTAGATTTCGTCCCCGAAATCTCTCGTCTAAAACTATCCAAAACTAAATTCACGACATAAACATGTCCTTGTTCTCTTGCTTTCTAAGCCAATTCCTTGCAACGATCTAAATGATCACGCAATTTCTAAACTTGCTATACATAACCATAACTCATAATTTGCTTAAAACACACTTTCCATCGCAAACTTATCCAAGATTTCCAGCAATGACGACTTGTCATCCGGAAATATCTACTACTTGACTTTGCATAAGTCAAACTTCATTACTATAAACACGCCGTCATCAATGTACTAGGCATAACATAACATCATACTCTGGCCAATTTCCTATTCCATATCTTACCAACACATATCAAATCAAAAACCGGCAACTTAACTCAAAATATACAAGGTACCATACAAACGGCACCTTCTAAAATTCTTTCTTATATATCACCTAAGCAATCTATCTTAGCAATTTCTGGAAAACTTACCCAATTTCTTCTTAACTCGACCTACAAACTCATTTCAAGTATCTATCTTAAGGTTTCACACATGACCTTAACGCCGCTATAAGTTTTATTCATATCTTGCCTTCCTTATGATGTCCAACACATTTATGTTTTCACTTTCTCATTTTATTATCCGTGCTCTCATCATATCGGCTATACATAAGCCTACTTATTCATTCATGTCATTTTCGATTGCCTTCTAAGGCTTATGGAGATATTACAGGAATCAGCTTGTAGCGCCATACTTTAACATTATCGCCTCATTACACAGGACATTTATCATTCACTATCTCCGTACTCACATTTGCACCACGGCGTAATTACGCATATAACATTTTGAAACATCATTACGATTCCTTGGTTACGCCAACTTAGACTTAACATTCAAAACATAGGTCTTTCATAAGTTCTCCTACAAGACGTGCTATAATCTTAATCCTCCTATCTTAGTCCTTACCATTCCTAATTAACTCTAAACTCCCGCTTTCTACTTCTCTAACCCTACTCGTGCCATGTCGGCAACACATAGCCCACTCGTTTATAATTCTTCATTTACATGGAGAGGCGTCCCAATCGATGTAAATCAAGAAATATAAACTAGTGGTTATGTACTCCCGACATAACACCACTACTCCAATTCCCAATTTAACTTTTATTATTCCATCATTTTTTCTTTTTATTACATTATTTTTACTCTTCTTAGACTTGGATCCTTCACATTATCACATTCATCTTAGGGATACTTTTATATGCCATGGACGTAGGCAACCCCTTGCCGGTGAAGGCAACACTTTTCATCCCGAAGGATCTTTAACATTCATCCTGAAAGATTCCTTAACATTCCTTTACTTGGTCATCCCGAGGGATACCACATTTAACATTCATCCCGAAGGATCATTACATTCACACTTTATCACCTTAACAACGGATCCAAGTCATAAGCACCACACACACATTATTACATTCGTTTATTATAGTAATTACCGCTAATCGCCTTAGCAGTAATATGATAATTTCAGAACAACTCCTTTATCTCATACACACTCCTTACATTCTTAATCCGCTTTAGTTATTTTCACATCTTTACTTTACCTCTTGCATTCTTAGCCTTCATTAATCATTTTCACACTCTTACATTACATTTTAGTCCACTCGACTCATTTACATCTAGACTTCTCACATTTTACCAACCGTAACTCATGCATTCATTATGGTGATTACAGCTAATCGCCTTAGCCGTAATATAATTATTTCATGGCAATACCTTAACCTCATACACGCCCATCTCATTATGGTTATTAGTACTTAAGAAATTTCGCTCTATTTCATTCTTTCTTATATTCTTAGCTCGTTGCATTCTCATTCTCATACCTTATCTCATTTCTTAATTTATTTATGTATTTAAGCGATATTATTCTTTCTTGCCATTTACATATATGCCCTTCATAGATTAATAACGTTAACACCTTTATTAGCGTTACCTTTTCTTTTCACGCATTCCATTTACGTAGGTTCGTTACGTTACCGCACAATGTATTATTATGTTATTGCTTGCACACTTGACTTGTCCTATTCGATCATTAGCGTTAAAACGTACTCTTTTTATCTTGTCATTATCTTACCAATACACCTTACTTCAATCCTACAAATTTTACGTCATGTTAAGTATACCATGTACATTCTTAACTTATCGCATTTAATTTCTGACACTCAAACTTTTCCATTTAATTTCCGTCCGTTATATATCCCCGTTTAATCGCAACTTCACCTTCACGCTTAACTCTTAAGTACTTTACCCTACCGTTACCCCGTCTCTATGCCAATTTAACTTTAGTCCTTAATCACTAAATTTAATGAGACCCTATGTGGGTCACAATTCACGCCATCTCTTTCTATCCTCATTCTTTAATCCTCAAGTTATCAAACACCTTAATATTAACTCATTAGTTTCGTCTTGTCTCTTCACACTATACGTTAGTACACCCAATATCATCACAATCCATACTTAAAGCGTCGTTACTAAATCTTATTTGTTTTCTCTTATGTCAACAACCCCTAACAATTAGCGTGTCAATTTCATCTTATCATTACACATTGTGATTGAGTACACTTCTCGTCATCACAATCCATTATTTATGCGTTAACACCTTAAGTTACTTATTGATTCCATCCCTAATACCAGTTAGCATCTCTCTTCTTGTCTTGCTATGGCTATTCTTTTATCATACACAATCTTGTGTTGTTTACCCTTACGTTGATCCACTTACTTACACATCTACAACCCAACTATAAACTCATTCTTACGTTCGTCAAGTTACTTTTGACTTCTAGCGGAATCTATATCTCATTCATCATTTCTACCCATTTGGTATTAATATGTTTTAGTTATCATGTTTTATATGATACATGACCTCACCACATCTTATTCATACACCCTTACTTTCTCATTTGGTTTAGCATATAAAAACTCATGCCCCAAGCATGTATTCATTTATGTATTTCCAATCATCAGATTAATAACATACTTCGTTATTCATTTCTTACTTTATATTACACTTTCAAAACATCTATGTTTTCCAAGTACTTACCCTGCTTCTTAACTTATTTCACATATCGATGTGTTCTTTTTAATTTTTTATCGACCACAACTAGGTCAACACATAACATGCATTCTAATGCATCTTAACTTACACTTCTAAGCCATCGTGCTCTCAAGCACACCACATAAAACTTAAACCTATAATGACTTACCATAGACTTAACATCGCATAAACGACAACACTTAACATCATATAAGCAATCATATCATAACTCTTAACACTTATCCGGCAGGTGTTAGAACATTAATAACATAATCAAAACATGAAGCCTATGGCATCATATATCATATCGCATAATCAATCTATGCCTAAGCATCAATATTCTAGCTATTCGCAAGCAATAGCCAACCTTATAACTAAAGCATCATAACCCTTTAATTTACTTACTAGCCCGTCTCTAATACCACTTAGCATTGCTACTCACAATTCATCACTATAGTTCTATCATACATTCACATATCGCAATACGATCCCCGTCACCAACCAAGGTGCATGACTAACTAATCATCTAAGTATCTCAAGTCCCCATGGACTTGTAACTCAAACACAACAACACTATTATAAGCATAAATCATCTACCATCAATAGGCTCAACCAGCGTCAAACGTAATCCATCTAACACTTAGCAATTAATTTTTCGCGCAACCAACACTTATGTCCAACGCTACTAAGAGTGGTTTAAGTCTAGGCAATCCTAAAGAAAACCTAATTCACTTAAACCGAAGCTCTGATACCAAGTTGTAACGCCCCGTACCCGTTTAGACTGAAATTTAAAACTTTTTTTTTTTTTTTTTTTTTTTTTTTTGGCGAAAACGACTTAACTTTAATGGACCTTTCGTTACTCTTTTTCAAACTGGCGATGTTACATTATAAATCAACCCATGAAACCACTTTTAAAAGATACTAGACTCAATTACCTTTAAAACGGTAGGTGGTACAACCACCAACGACTTACGGTTTGTTTTGTACGACATTTAGAAAATTACCAAACTGTTGGATAGACGCGCCGTATCTCAAAAAGAGATACGCCATATTACATGATACGCCATATCCTTTTGAGGGATACGTCGCATCAAGGCTGAGAGGCCATATGCCGTATCAACTTGAAGTGATACGCCGCATCTCCTTTCTGATACGCCGCATCTAATATATTAGATACGCCGTATCTACCCATCCGACACAGAACATCAGCAGAAAGACCTGCATAAACCCAAATACTCACCCACAACTCAATACAACACTATAACTTGTATCAAAACGCTCACTTTACATTCAAAACCATAACAAACTGTAATACGCGGCAATTGACCCGTTTACAACCCAAAATGGGTACAAACACACTTAAATCCAAACGCCCCTTAAACATTTACCAAACATACTTAAAACACATTTGACAACTCGTTAGACTCACAAACCGTTACCCGACTTTGACACACTTTATACGACTCATAATATAGACTCTCGGGGTACAACTTTGACTCGAGCTCGGTATTCTACCTAGCTCCTAATGCTTGTTATCTTCCAATTACATTCCAAATCCTCATGCTACAATCCAAGCCTTCCATTCCGCCGCACTTAAGCCTACAAAAACATTAACAACTAAAAGAATAAGCTTACGCTTAGTAAGTAACCCGTCATAAAACATATATCATACACCTTTTCTCACATAAGCATCATAATCGCATAAAAGCCTCTAAACTACCACATATCACTCATATCATTCACAACTTCATAACATAACCACATTCATTCATCACAACCATAACCAACAACATACCTTAACTAATCCAAAGCCGATAACTAACATACTCCTATCCAAGGTCACTAGCCATCCATCCTTAGCTTACAACCATACTAACCCATCTCTTATATACTTATACAACCACAATACATACATGATAATAACACATATAACACATGTTTTAGGGAGAGTTACTTACCTTAGCTCCACGCTAAGCACATAATTAATATCATCATCATCTATATCATCAACATCATCATCATCCTCATAAGCATCCTAAAACACATAATCATACATAACATATAATACATAATCATTAACTATAAACATGGTTAATACAACCATAACTAACCTCTAAACACTTCTAATCATCATATAATCATATATTGATTATATGATACTCAATCCCATCATTTACTAACTTAAACCCATTATAAACTCATCACATAATCATCATTACCTCTTATTTATCTTAAAACACCATTTACCCTTTAATCCCAAGTTAGGGTTCACAAACCCTAAATCCTTAATTCATAAATTAACACTAATTAAGCATCATTACTTACTTGATAAACATGCTAGGAACAAGCTATAGACTTAACCCTTGAATTATCACCATTAAACCATCATCATCTCATCATCTTTTCCTCTCTTTCTCTTTTGGTTCGACACCCACAGAAAACACACTCTCTTTTACAGGAGAGTGTGAAAACTTATAGATAAATGGGGAAGTTTCTAGCTACAAGGGCAATTCTGTCAATTCTGCTTATTTAACGTCGATGCGCCGTATCTATCTGCATAGATGATGCGTGGTTTTGCGACCTTACAACAGGTTTTACCTCTCGAGGGATCTCGAGAAGCTTGCAATCCTCACCAGGCAGTGTACCTGACCGATGTAGTATAGTGTAGTGGCAAGTACCGGGGGATTGATCGTTCTCTAGGGGAATAGTGTCGTTAGGATTGAAAAACTACTCTAATAGGTCTAAGGGTGAGGGAAGATTCTTTTTGTATTTTTATATTTTTATGAAAGCAAGTAAAATCTCGGGTTTGAAGGAGTGGGCGGAATTAGTTGCTAGTCAACTAACCCAAATAACTACAAATGCAAATAAAATAAAGTAACTGAAAATGAAAAGTTCGTGGAACTTATATGGGGAGAAATGTGTTTACTTAGATTTCCTTACTCCCTAACTATCTTTTACCGGTTGATTAGTGTGTATTAATTGCGTGGATGACGGGTGTATTCCTTAATACCAATCGTGGGGTGGCGTACGTACTTCCCCAACTCTACAAGCTCCTACTTCACTCCTATGTCGAGCCGGCTAAGAAGCTCCTAACATGGGATCACTAGAATTCGCTCATGCATTAAATACAACCATAAAAACCTTAGTACGCATTGGTTCATGTTTCTTAAGACGTTCAAGCAAATTACCGTATAGGAGGTTAGCCAGTTTTCTTAAGCCTAACATCGATAAACAATCATCCAATACAATTAATAACACACCAATAACCAATAATCAATAGTTAGGTTTCATTAGATCTAAGCAAACACAAGATAAATCTAGCCTAGCATGTTAATTAAAAGACAAGAACAAGATATAATCAAACAACACATAGACATATTGATTGATTAAGTGATTACTTATCTTCAATTAAACATGGGAATCCAAGGGTATAAAACCCTTAAAAATGGCAGAAAATTCGTCTTAGGGTTTCTCCTCACAAAGTTGCACACTATGAATAAAAATTGCAAAACTATATATAGAGTTTAGTGGCTGACGGCGTCACGTTGTAGGAGGTGACGCCGTCACCTCGCCGTGGCTAGGGTTCCCGGATGGTCTTCCTGACGCCGTCCCTTTTTAGTCCTCCAAAATCCGCTCTGGCCTATCAAGGGTTGACGCCGTCAGAATAAAGCTTGACGCCGTCTCTCTTTAACTTAAACCGTGATGGCCTTGATCACCTTAAAGGGTGACGCCGTCAGACTTTCCATTGTAAAACTTTCTGGCGCGTCACGTGTATTTTTCATATCCACCTCTTTTGCCAAGCCATGACGCCGTCAGGAGCAATCCTTGACGCCGTCAAGTGTACTTTTCCAGCAGCTTTGGAGACTTTGTCGTTTTTCTTCACTTTTATGCTCCAAAAACGTCCAAAATGCTTCCTTTTCCAGATTTCTTCTCCAAAGTACCTAAAATGACAAAAGGAACGATTTAGGGCAATATTTGATCAAATAAATACGATTTAGGGCTTAAATGACCCCCTAAAAGCGGTACACTTTTCGCTTCATCAATAGATACGCCGCATCCATACTACCCTTTATATACGTCGTATCTCTTTCTCCAATACGGCGCATGGACTATAACAAGTCGGTTCTACTTTCCATTCTACCATACGCCGCATGTAACTTCTTGGATGCGCCGCATCTTGGCTATAACAGACTAACACTTAACACTATAACCATTTTGCCCTTAGACAACCACATACTCTTAGTCAAACATACTTAGGCTCGAGTCAACTTCATCTAGGGTGGGGTCCCAATACCCGGGAAACGGGTCTAACAATTCTACCCCCTTATTTAGATTTCGTCCCCGAAATCTCTCGTCTAAAACTATCCAAAACTAAATTCACGATATAAACATGTCCTTGTTCTTTTGCTTTCTAAGCCAATTCCTTGCAACGATCTAAATGATCACGCAATTTCTAAACTTGCTATACATAACCATAACTCATAATTTGCTTAAAACACACTTTCCATCGCAAACTTATCCAAGATTTCCAGCAATGACGACTTGTCATCCGGAAATATCTACTACTTGACTTTGCATAAGTCAAACTTCATTACTATAAACACGCCGTCATCAATGTACTAGGCATAACATAACATCATACTCTGGCCAATTTCTATTCCATATCTTACCAACACATATCAAATCAAAAACCGGCAACTTAACTCAAAATATACAAGGTACCATACAAACGGCACCTTCTAAAATTCTTTCTTATATATCACCTAAGCAATCTATCTTAGCAATTTCTGGGAAAACTTACCCAATTTCTTCTTAACTCGACCTACAAACTCATTTCAAGTATCTATCTTAAGGTTTCACACATGACCTTAACGCCGCTATAAGTTTTATTCATATCTTGCCTTCCTTATGATGTCCAACACATTTATGTTTTCACTTTCTCATTTTATTATCCGTGCTCTCATCATATCGGCTATACATAAGCCTACTTATTCATTCATGTCATTTTCGATTGCCTTCTAAGGCTTATGGAGATATTACAGGAATCAGCTTGTAGCGCCATACTTTAACATTATCGCCTCATTACACAGGACATTTATCATTCACTATCTCCGTACTCACATTTGCACCACGGCGTAATTACGCATATAACATTTTGAAACATCATTACGATTCCTTGGTTACGCCAACTTAGACTTAACATTCAAAACATAGGTCTTTCATAAGTTCTCGCTACAAGACGTGCTCTAATCTTAATCCTCCTATCTTAGTCCTTACCATTCCTAATTAACTCTAAACTCCCGCTTTCTACTTCTCTAACCCTACTCGTGCCATGTCGGCAACACATAGCCCACTCGTTTATAATTCTTCATTTACATGGAGAGACGTCCCAATCGATGTAAATCAAGAAATATAAACTAGTGGTTATGTACTCCCGACATAACACCACTACTCCTAATTCCCAATTTAACTTTTATTATTCCATCATTTTTTCTTTTTATTACATTATTTTTACTCTTCTTAGACTTGGATCCTTCACATTATCACATTCATCTTGGGGATACTTTTATATGCCATGGACGTAGGCAACCCCTTGCCGGTGAAGGCAACACTTTTCATCCCGAAGGATCTTTAACATTCATCCCGAAGGATTCCTTAACATTCCTTTACTTGGTCATCCCGAGGGATACCACATTTAACATTCATCCCGAAGGATCATTACATTCACACTTTATCACCTTAACAACGGATCCAAGTCATAAGCACCACACACACATTATTACATTCGTTTATTATAGTAATTACCGCTAATCGCCTTAGCAGTAATATGATAATTTCAGAACAACTCCTTTATCTCATACACACTCCTTACATTCTTAATCCGCTTTAGTTATTTTCACATCTTTACTTTACCTCTTGCATTCTTAGCCTTCATTAATCATTTTCACACTCTTACATTACATTTTAGTCCACTCGACTCATTTACATCTAGACTTCTCACATTTTACCAACCGTAACTCATGCATTCATTATGGTGATTACAGCTAATCGCCTTAGCCGTAATATAATTATTTCATGGCAATACCTTAACCTCATACACGCCCATCTCATTATGGTTATTAGTACTTAAGAAATTTCGCTCTATTTCATTCTTTCTTACATTCTTAGCTCGTTGCATTCTCATTCTCATACCTCATCTCCTTTCTTAATTTATTTATGTATTTAAGCGATATTATTCTTTCTTGCCATTTACATATATGCCCTTCATAGATTAATAACGTTAACACCTTCATTAGCGTTACCTTTTCTTTTCACGCATTCCATTTACGTAGGTTCGTTACGTTACCGCACAATGTATTATTATGTTATTGCTTGCACACTTGACTTGTCCTATTCGATCATTAGCGTTAAAACGTACTCTTTTTATCTTGTCATTATCTTACCAATACACCTTACTTCAATCCTACAAATTTTACGTCATGTTAAGTATACCATGTACATTCTTAACTTATCGCATTTAATTTCTGACACTCAAACTTTTCCATTTAATTTCCGTCCGTTATATATTCCCGTTTAATCGCAACTTCACCTTCACGCTTAACTCTCAAGTACTTTACCCTACCGTTACCCCGTCTCTATGCCAATTTAACTTTAGTCCTTAATCACTAAATTTAATGAGACCCTATGTGGGTCACAATTCACGCCATCTCTTTCTATCCTCATTCTTTAATCCTCAAGTTATCAAACACCTTAATATTAACTCATTAGTTTCGTCTTGTCTCTTCACACTATACGTTAGTACACCCAATATCATCACAATCCATACTTAAAGCGTCGTTACTAAATCTTATTTGTTTTCTCTTATGTCAACAACCCCTAACAATTAGCGTGTCAATTTCATCTTATCATTACACATTGTGATTGAGTACACTTCTCGTCATCACAATCCATTATTTATGCGTTAACACCTTAAGTTACTTATTGATTCCATCCCTAATACCAGTTAGCATCTCTCTTCTTGTCTTGCTATGGCTATTCTTTTATCATACACAATCTTGTGTTGTTTACCCTTACGTTGATCCACTTACTTACACATCTACAACCCAACTATAAACTCATTCTTACGTTCGTCAAGTTACTTTTGACTTCTAGCGGAATCTATATCTCATTCATCATTTCTACCCATTTGGTATTAATATGTTTTAGTTATCATGTTTTATATGATACATGACCTCACCACATCTTATTCATACACCCTTACTTTCTCATTTGGTTTAGCATATAAAAACTCATGCCCCAAGCATGTATTCATTTATGTATTTCCAATCATCAGATTAATAACATACTTCGTTATTCATTTCTTACTTTATATTACACTTTCAAAACATCTATGTTTTCCAAGTACTTACCCTGCTTCTTAACTTATTTCACATATCGATGTGTTCTTTTTAATTTTTTATCGACCACAACTAGGTCAACACATAACATGCATTCTAATGCATCTTAACTTACACTTCTAAGCCATCGTGCTCTCAAGCACACCACATAAAACTTAAACCTATAATGACTTACCATAGACTTAACATCGCATAAACGACAACACTTAACATCATATAAGCAATCATATCATAACTCTTAACACTTATCCGGCAGGTGTTAGAACATTAATAACATAATCAAAACATGAAGCCTATGGCATCATATATCATATCGCATAATCAATCTATGCCTAAGCATCAATATTCTAGCTATTCGCAAGCAATAGCCAACGTTATAACTAAAGCATCATAACCCTTTAATTTACTTACTAGCCCGTCTCTAATACTACTTAGCATTGCTACTCACAATTCATCACTATAGTTCTATCATACATTCACATATCGCAATACGATCCCCGTCACCAACCAAGGTGCATGACTAACTAATCATCTAAGTATCTCAAGTCCCCATGGACTTGTAACTCAAACACAACAGCACTATTATAAGCATACATCATCTACCATCAATAGGCTCAACCAGCGTCAAACGTAATCCATCTAACACTTAGCAATTAATTTTTCGCGCAACCAACACTTATGTCCAACGCTTCTAAGAGTGGTTTAAGTCTAGGCAATCCTAAAGAAAACCTAATTCACGTAAACCGAAGCTCTGATACCAAGTTGTAACGCCCCGTACCCGTTTAGACTGAAATTTAAAACATTTTTTTTTTTTTTTTTTAAAAAAAAAAAAAAAAACTTTAATGGACCTTTCGTTACTCTTTTTCAAACTGGCGATGTTACATTATAAATCAACCCATGAAACCACTTTTAAAAGATACTAGACTCAATTACCTTTAAAACGGTAGGTGGTACAACCACCAACGACTTACGGTTTGTTTTGTACGACATTTAGAAAATTACCAAACTGTTGGATAGACGCGCCGTATCTCAAAAAGAGATACGCCATATTACATGATACGCCGTATCCTTTTGAGGGATACGTCGCATCAAGGCTGAGAGGCCATACGCCGTATCAACTTGAAGTGATACGCCGCATCTCCTTTCTGATACGCCGCATCTAATATATTAGATACGCCGTATCTACCCATCCGACACAGAACATCAGCAGAAAGACCTGCATAAACCCAAATACTCACCCACAACTCAATACAACACTATAACTTGTATCAAAACGCTCACTTTACATTCAAAACCATAACAAACTGTAATACGCGGCAATTGACCCGTTTACAACCCAAAATGGGTACAAACACACTTAAATCCAAACGCCCCTTAAACATTTACCAAACATACTTAAAACACATTTGACAACTCGTTAGACTCACAAACCGTTACCCGACTTTGACACACTTTATACGACTCATAATATAGACTCTCGGGGTACAACTTTGACTCGAGCTCGGTATTCTACCTAGCTCCTAATGCTTGTTATCTTCCAATTACATTCCAAATCCTCATGCTACAATCCAAGCCTTCCATTCCGCCGCACTTAAGCCTACAAAAACATTAACAACTAAAAAAATAAGCTTACGCTTAGTAAGTAACCCGTCATAAAACATATATCATACACCTTTTCTCACATAAGCATCATAATCGCATAAAAGCCTCTAAACTACCACATATCACTCATATCATTCACAACTTCATAACATAACCACATTCATTCATCACAACCATAACCAACAACATACCTTAACTAATCCAAAGCCGATAACTAACATACTCCTATCCAAGGTCACTAGCCATCCATCCTTAGCTTACAACCATACTAACCCATCTCTTATACACTTATACAACCACAATACATACATGATAATAACACATATAACACATGTTTTAGGGAGAGTTACTTACCTTAGCTCCACGCTAAGCACATAATTAATATCATCATCATCTATATCATCAACATCATCATCATCCTCATAAGCATCCTAAAACACATAATCATACATAACATATAATACATAATCATTAACTATAAACATGGTTAATACAACCATAACTAACCTCTAAACACTTCTAATCATCATATAATCATATATTGATTATATGATACTCAATCCCATCATTTACTAACTTAAACCCATTATAAACTCATCACATAATCATCATTACCTCTTATTTATCTTAAAACACCATTTACCCTTTAATCCCAAGTTAGGGTTCACAAACCCTAAATCCTTAATTCATAAATTAACACTAATTAAGCATCATTACTTACTTGATAAACATGCTAGGAACAAGCTATAGACTTAACCCTTGAATTATCACCATTAAACCATCATCATCTCATCATCTTTCCCTCTCTTTCTCTTTTGGTTCGACACCCACAGAAAACACACTCTCTTTTACAGGAGAGTGTGAAAACTTATAGATAAATGGGGAAGTTTCTAGCTACAAGGGCAATTCTGTTAATTCTGCTTATTTAAGGTCGATGCGCCGTATCTATCTGCATAGATACGCCGCATCCATACTACCCTTTATATACGCCGTATCTCTTTCTCCAATACGGCGCATGGACTGTAACAAGTCGGTTCTACTTTCCATTCTACCATACGCCGCATGTAACTTCTTGGATGCGCTGCATCTAGGCTATAACAGACTAACACTTAACACTATAACCATTTGCCCTTAGACAACCACATACTCTTAGTCAAACATACTTAGGCTCGAGTCAACTTCATCTAGGGTGGGGTCCTAATACCCGGGAAACGGGTCTAACAGAAACATGACTCGGTTAATAAACAAGTAAGCGGGTTAACCCGAAAACGACCCATTTAACCCACTTTCGAGTTTTGACCAAAACACGACATGTTTAATAAATGGATTATTTAAAGAAAAAAACACAAAATACTAAGTAACAAAAGCATTCAGATAAATATATATCAAATCAATTGATTAAGGGTGGGGTTATAAAGACGGGGGCTATTTGGTTAGATTAACGGGGGCTATAGTGGGTAGGGAGAAGTATTTATTTATTTATTTTTTGACTTTTGCCCTATTTTGTCGTTTAGCTATTTTTTTTTTTTTTTTTTATTTTTTATTTTTTTTATTTAAATTAAATGTTTTGTATAGTTGTGTTTAATAATGTTTTGTATATGTATAATGTTTTGTATAATTATTTTGTTTGTATAATAGCACGTTAAATATTGCCACATTAAATAACAACAACAACTGTTATTATTAAATTAAATGACAACGTCAACACATTATTTAAAAACAACAACATCTACGACATATGAAGATTATTCATTTCATTTAAAAGATCATGGAGCCTTGCACCCGACTGACAAGCGTGATCCTCAGGATTCCTTGCCAATTCTAACTCCATCTCCAGCGTCTTTATTCTTGTCTTCAACAGCTTGATCTCATTATCTTTAGCAACGCAGTTTGAGCACTGCGTTGAAGATGAGGCTTGATTAAAGTACTTGTTTTCAAAATCATCTTTCCACATGAAGTATCGACATCCATAGTTTTTTGTACCTGGCTACCTTCTTTCCCGGATTTCCGTTTTATAATGAATCCTCTATCACATCGACACCAGAAAGGATTTCTTCGTTCCACCTGGCCAAAGAATTTGCATAATAATTTACAACATCAATCAATAATGTTATTATTAATTTTAATAAATTTTCAATCATTTACGATATAATAAAAACAGTTATTTACAACATAAATCAGTAATCATTCACAATGTTTTGTCGGTATAATTATTTACAACATAAATCAATAATTATTTACAATGTTTTGTCGGTATAATTATTTACAACATAAATCAATAATCATTTACAATGTTTTGTCTGTATAATTATTTACTCCATTAGTCGATGTTGATATAAAGTTTCCCATTCGGCTGCAACAGGCTGTCTGAAAAACCTCCATTGTGGGTGGTTACGCGGAAGTGGAAAATTTGGGTCTAGCGTCGGTACAATGAAGTGAGCCCCCACACGGGCAATCACAATAGGGTCGGTTCTTGGTGATGAGCTTGGCCCGGTAAAAAGCGGAAAACATGTGTTCCAACCCTGATCGGATATAAATACAACAGGTCGGTGGATCACTGAAGCGATAACCAGCCCCGTGTTTGGCATCAACATCCAGCGACCTCTAGGTGCATCTCAACGAAGGATCAACATCATCATCATCAAAAGAATACTTTTTACAACCTATTTTCTTTTTATTTTTTTACAAATTTTTTTTATTTTTTATAACTTTTACAACCTATTTTTATTTTATTTTTACAACTTTTTTTTAACGTCCCGTAAAAAAAAAAAGAGGTACACGACAAAAATTAAATGCAAAAGTAAATATTTACTTTTTCTAACCCATAGGAATTAAATGCTTTGGTAGAAAAAAAAAAGAAAAAAAAGGGCGCGTGAAAAAAGGGAGATGGGACCACAAAGGGGACAAAAACAAGAAAAAAAAGAAGAAAGAAAGAAAGAAAAGTGGCGCGTCAATCACATGGGACCCACAAGAGGTGGCAGAAAAAGTACCTACCTAGTGGGTAGACACCGTTCTTTTAACATCACCCTTGATTAATCATTACAAGTCATTCAAGTAAGAAACTAAGAATAATAACAATAGTATTAATCTTCTTTTCAGACTCCTCGTTGTTGTTGTTTGAAAAGGAGCTTTTTTCATAAATCTGCTGCAATTGGTACAAATAATAATCACGCTAGTGGAAACAGATGGGGTGTACATATACAACATCTAGTGAGTAGTGGATATGGCAGCATATTGGATTTTTGGCGGTTAGATGGTCGCAGCGGATATGGCACTATGTTAATATCTTGCGCCTCGGAAATAACCTTCTGCGCGTATGGTAGTGGTGGATATGGCCCTATTTGAAGATCTGAAAGTGGTGGTAGTGCAGCTCACTTTCACTCTGCATGGCTAGCTAATTAGGGTTTTAGATCAGTTTTGGTTACATCTTAAGCTTAAAGATCGATCGATATGGCAATGGATTAAGTTTCTCTATTAATAGAGTGATTAGCAGCTAATATAGGAATAAGCTACCGGCCTAAAACTTCATGTATTGTCGGTTTCTAAAACCAAAAGCCCAATAGTACTTTAAGAGCACCAAGTATCGTGGTGTTATCCGTCTCGCGTTATAGCAAAAAAGTGTTGTCATCTCAGCACTTATTACCTATAACTTAAACCAAAAATACCCTCCCTCTAAAAGTTGGTGTTATAGTACACCCTGACCCACACATAACTAAAAAAGGAAAAAAGTTGGTGTTATAGTACACCCTGACCCACACATAACCAAAAAAGGAAAAAAAAAAAAAAAAAAAAAAAAAAAAATGTATCGATCAGCTGTTGATTTCGGCGCCAGACCCTATGCACGAGGTCTGGTGTCCGGCTCGTGTTATCCTCTTGCCAGGTGGGTTGGCGCGACGCCTTCCAGCCACCCACACCCAAACAATTACGCATGGGTCTATTCATACGTAATACTATCAACAAAACAAACACCAACTGTTATGAAAGCGTCACCAGACATTGTAGCCTGGATTCACTTGATGGTTACCATTTTTCAGGACTCACAAATAAGCCAGTTCTAGCCATGAAATACAAGTAGAGAATTTTCCAGTTTGGAAGCATAACTTCTATCCATAATCATAATTTTAGTCAACATCCAGAAATCCAGAGTTCAAATAGTTTTAACTAACAGATTCAACACAGAGCCGAACTACTGCAAATGATTATTCTACAGCTCCAAGCTCTTAATAAGGCCTGTAGCGGTAATCCGTCCGCGAAGGTCTTCCACTTAGGCCACCCATGCTTCCGCTTAGGCCACCCATGCTTCCACCTAGGCCACCCATGCTGTCTCCACCCACACGTCCCATGCCTTCTCCTCCCTGTCGTCCCATGCCTTCTCCTCCCATTCGTCCCATGTCTTCTCCTCTCAAACGCCCAATGCTTTCTCCTCCCGAACGGCCAATGCTTTCTCCTCCCGACCGCTCCATGCCTTGTCCTCCTAAGCGGCCCATGCCTTGTCCTCCCAAACGGCCCAAGCTTTCTCCTCCCAAACGTCCCGTGCCTCCCATGCGCCCAATGCTGGTCATTCCTCCCATGCGCCCCATGCTGGTCATTCCTCCCATGCGCCCCATGCTGGCCATTCCTCCCATCCGCCCCATGCTAGCCATTGCTCCCATGCCACTATAACCCCACTGCAAAAGATACGACTTTATCATGAAATTTGCATTAGTGCTAACTGTCTATCATATACAACCATCACTTATAATAAATGGAAATCCTAAAGTTTTCGAGATATTTCACATTATATGTAAAAATATTCTTACCATATCTTTGACATATAAACTTTCATGTATAATATACACCAAAATTTTGAGACATTCCACATCATATTATATGTAAAACCATGTAAACTTTCATTTATAACATACGCCAAAGTCCGTATGCTTACATCATCGAAATCCAAGCTTCCATACATTCTGCCATAAGCTCTCATGGGGCCATAACCTCCATATGATGCTTCAGGGGGATTGTCCATATAGGAGCCTCCACTTGAACCATCATCATCAACAGGAGTAGCTGAATCTATCGCAACCTGTATGCGATGCAACAAGTATTAATCACAAAAATCAAACGTCATTTATACCATAGTTCCAAGCTCCAAGCTAGTTACACATACAACAACACCCAATCCCGCCGTGGGAGGTAAGATGTAGACATGATATTACAGATTATTTAAAAGATATATTATATTGAGTACCGGTTGCCCACAAATCTCATGTGACCTTCGTGCAACATGATCTGCAATACCATCCTCAGCAAAGGTCACAAAACCAAACCCTCTGTGACCAGATCTCTTAGGATCCTGCATTGGTAATTACAGTAAGAGTAAATATATTATAAAAAATATCTGAGCGTATACAAAATACAGGCAAACCCATAAAATGTGCAGTTATGTTACCTTGGGGACATACACATCCATAATACGTCCAAACCTTCCAAAATACTGGCGCAGATCTTCCACACTTGCTTCTTGAGGAAGTCTGCCTACAAAAATCTTCTTTCCCAGTCCCCGAGCTGATTCTCCTCCTGCTCTTACCAAAATCAAACACCAATAATAAAAGTTCTGTTTGTAACTAGATTAATTATTTGTGTGTAAACAAAAGCAAACATACTCTTATAAGCAGGACCCGGATAGTCATATGATGTAGGAGCACCTAGAGCTGCATATCTGGTGGTAACATACGTATTATATGCACCATATCCACCACTCTGAGTCTGAGGAGGCATGCGGCTGCGGCTAGCCGGTCGGAAATCATCTTCCTGAGAGTAATTATCACATGAAAAGAATCAACTATCAATAAATCTGACAAAAAAACAATCAAGAAGTATAAAGGTTGAATCTGTAAAAAATAAATGATGATAAGTTAAATACAAGTAAAGGTATTGTGTATTGCCTTAGGTGTTGCTCTGTCAACAACAACATTTGAACCCCCAAGTTCATGTGTCTCAGGCATAAGATCATCCACGGATTCTGTACAGAAAAATTAAAAGAGAGTTAACTGATTGCCAGCTGTCTATATTATCTACTTTTTCAAGTTCTATCAACAATATAATACAGTTGCACACTGGTCAATAAAAAACCAAATGTATCCATTGCAGAATGAAACTATAGCCAATTATGAAGTGTTCACATATGTATCCGACACAACTTATACAAATGTGCCTTGCTGATTGACAGATTTATAATTTTATCGAGGAAATGTGAAGGATAGAATGTGACCACAAAGTATGTTATTTCTTATTTTTTTTCATATTTTCTTTTTGTGTGTTGGTGACAGATTGTGTAAGGCTGCAACAAATGTACTCTCTTAGCATTGCATACAATTACCAAGTTCAGCCATCAGCAAAATAAATAATCAAGGCTAGAATAAATTACCAGCATTTGCAAAAGTAATAAACCCAATTCCACGATGCCCCTGAGTACTTGGATCCTGTAGAAATTAAGTACCGAGTTCCTATAACATTAAAAGTTTTACACAAACTAATGGAAGGAAGTGTAACTTTCACAAATATTGGAGACATAAAATATATGAATGTAACATCAGATTGTGTACCTTGGGCATGTACAAATCCGTTATCTCACCATATCTTTCAAAATGCCTGAAAGAAGGAAAAAAAAACAAGTTGTACATCAGTTGGCAAATATAGACTACAAAAGTATTGGAAAGAAATGGATATTTGATAATAATTGAATCAAGCAAGTTATATCAATTATAAAAAGCTACCTTCTAAACTCAACTTCTGTAACAGAGAGCGGAATTCTGGCCACAAAAATCCTGGTGACTTTCTTTGAATGTGCCGACCTCATCTCCTCCTGACAAATGAACAAGTACAGAAAAATATCAGCAAATTTAGAAAATGGGAGTGTAATGCATGCAAAAAGGAGACATGGAATTCACGATTTTGGAAACAACCTTTGGTGTTGCAATTTTTACTTCCAGA
Source organism: Artemisia tridentata subsp. tridentata (assembly GCA_021014915.2). NCBI lineage: Eukaryota > Viridiplantae > Streptophyta > Magnoliopsida > Asterales > Asteraceae > Artemisia > Artemisia tridentata. Next base: position 147,447,184 of record CP139501.1, on the reverse strand, counting down.
GCTCTATTCCCAAGGAGATGCTCAGCCGCCAGTGCAGCCTATGGGAGTCATATATATCGAGAAAAGTGTCATCAAAAGAGGAAAGATTAATTACAAAGCTTCAGTAAAATGCATATAAAAGGCTTGATTTACCTTAGCATCTTCAACTTCTGCAAAGGTTACATATCCAAAACCACGAGACCGGCCACTTGCGCGCTCCTGAATCGCAAGTCAAAATGTTTTGGTCAATGCATACATATTTGTAAAGCCACATTTAAAGGAGGTAAATAAATACCTCTTTTAGCATAGAAATATCTATTCCTGACTCATGAAATCATAATATTGTAAAATAATATATCAAGGATAATTGAAAAAGGACAAGAAAACTAGCATGTCAAAAAAGTAAGTCCCTGAGTGTCCACACCAAAAGAGTTTACAATAACAATAACAATAACAATAACAATAACAATAACAATAATAGTAATAAATAAATAAATAAATAAATAAATAAAAATCAGCATGAGCAACTGAAGTCTATCCCAATTCTGTTTATGAATCTTAAAACATATGACACAATCAAACTTTCTTGAGAAGTCGGACAGGGTGGCCCATCTGAGAGCAAAGAGTATACAATCAAAATATCTTAAAACTTATTTAAGGGAATCATTCCAGCTAGTCAAAGACACAATCCACAGAGCACATCAGAATAGAGATTTGTCCATGAATAGTTGAATGGCAGAAAAAGATGAGTACTCATGTTTTCAGCAAGAAAAGAACAGCAAACAACAATCATAGTTTAAACCTTTTGGCTTTTGCAAATGGCACAAAGTACATTCTTTAGTGCATAAATTCCTCTATGCTCGTGATTCTAAATTACTTTCAGTGTAATCTCATGTAGCCTGTTTATCCTGTTGGATTAAATTAACTCAAAGTTAAGTAGGCTTGCATCAACAAATACTCTACAAGGTGATGTTCCTCTTAAGGTGGTCATGCCTCAACCTGAATCGAATTGTCTCATATAACTTAACCAATACTTTGTTTTCACATTCCCCACCAATCTATATCTCTCCGTGCTTCAGTGGCCCATCTATGCTCACTAGAATCAAACCTTTTTTTTAAGAGTAAATAACAAAGATGGTCCCTGTGGTTTGGGTTGACTCACACTCTTGGTCCCTTGACTTTTTTTTTTTTTGGCACTTATAGCCACCAACTCTGAAACCCTTAACACCCACGGTCCCTTGACCAAACGACGTTAGGTTTGACTGTTAAATACCCCTCATGTGACTTGCACATGAGGGCAAAATAGTCTTTTAATGTCCACAAGAACCATATGTGTAATTTACTCTTCCTCTTCTAGACCTACCACATTCATAATATTCTCATTTCTCCCCACCTTGAAACCCTCTCTTCTCTCCATGGCTGCCACCTCACCAACCACCACCGCCACCATCTTCCTCCTCCTCACCTTCACTGGCGATGCACTCTCCAACCACCTAAGCACCACCACCGCCAACCTCTATCTCTCACCCAAAACCCTCACCACCAACTACAACAACATGCTTAACTCCTTCAAAATCTTCATCTACCAAACACCACCATCACCACCACCACCACAACACTCACTATTTTATACATCTCTCATCAACAGCCACTTCATACCACAAAATCATCATTTGAGGTTAAGATTCAACAGTTTTTTAAATCGGGTTTGGTGGGTTGTGTTGAAGAACCATCTGTGTATTATAAAGTCAACATTTTTAGTTTAATGAATTTGACTTTAAGAAGATCAAGATCACCACAAGATTCGTCCTTTGTTTCCTTTTTCTTAAATCCGAATCAAGATAAACACATAAAACCTTTTCTTTGCTTAACTTACTGCTTTATACGACTCCTTTTATTCGAAGCAAAAAAAAATAAAGACCACAAGATTGCGGCTTCTTCAAGATTCTTTCATAAGGGTCTCAGGTAGGTTTTTGTGTTCGTTTTATACCGAACAAAAGAGAGGTTGACTCGATAATGATTTTACTTCTAAATAGATCTATGATGAGTTTTAGCTTTTGATGTGTTAGGATCTTTTGAGGTCTTTAAAGCAATGATTAAACACGAAAGATAAACACTGAGATCTTGTTTTTTTTTCTTAATTTATTTTCGAATCTAAGATGTTGTAGTAGCCATGAGATGGTTTATAGGATTAGTTGTGATGTTGGGAGTTGTTATTGCAACCGTGATGTAGTTGGAGTTGGTTTGTTTGGATTTTGTAGTTGTGGTTTACGGTTAGGATTTTATTGTTGGTTGTGGGTTTTCTGCTACTCGACTTCTTTTCCTTTTTGGTAGTTGTGGTTTACGGTTAGGATTTGTAGTTGTGGTTTACGTTTAGGATTTTATTGTTGTTTGTGTGTTGATCAGATATATCAAGAACACAAAGGGTGGATCTAACTTTCTTTTTGGTGGATCATTTGATGGTGTGGTGGCGATTTGATGGTGGTGTGGTGGTGATGGTGGTTTGTTAATGTAAATCTGGAAAATGTGGTGGTGATGGTGGTTTACACATATGGTCCCTGTGGTTAGACATTAAAAGACAATTTTACAGGCACATGAGGAACTTTTAACAGTCAAAGCTGACGCCGTTTGGTTAAGGGACTATGAGTGTTAAGGGTTTCAGAGTTGGTGGCTGTAAGTGCAAAAAAAAAAGTCAAGGGACCAAGAGTGTGAGTCAACCCAAACCACAGGGACCATCTTTGTAATTTACTCTTTTTTTTAATGTATCATACATTAAGTATCATATTTGCAGTTCCAAGTATAAACATCAGAAGTTGGTCTACTCCAGATCCGAATGGGTGGGTCGGTGTAATTTTGGATAAAGAAAACTTGACGCAAAATGTAAGAATGAACTATAGTTGAAAAAATAAGAAGCGGCGGTGGTGATAATTGGTAGTTACAATGATACTAGTGGCAAGGAGTGAGTTAGTATAAACTTCGAGATAAACCATTCTAGAACTGGATCCTAAAATAAAACATACACGAAGAAGGTGGGCAGGGTGGTAGCAACAGCAGCAGGGTGATAGCTACGATGGTGCTGGCCGACCCATCTAACCCATAACTTTATCGATTTGTTTCGTGCTAATCATTTTTTGTTCTATTAGATATCTTACAATAATAAATTTAAACCCATGACAAACCATTTTAAACTATAATAGGTGGTGACATGGGAAGGCTTTTCATCGGGCAGGGTTGTGTTTGCCATCTCTACAAACTATCATGATAGAGATAACCCCCTGCACCGGAGCTAACAGAAGGCACTAAGCCAAAACCTGAGAGAAGCTCAAGCCTGTAAACGTCTACATGTTCAAGTGTATACAAACATTACAGTACAACCATATAGAAACATAAAAACTTCTACACAATCTCAAAACCCTAAAATGAACGCTGAAACACACAATTCTACGGCACTGGAATGTATTTGTTCATGTTTACATATTTTAAATCCAATTTTTCTATTGCAATTGAGTAAGAACTTATAAATAAAACAAGAGGTACCTGGTTACACACAACTCAGGGTAGAAGTTTCATTTATTACTATGGTGGGTGTTTGGCAAAACTAGCTGGAAGTTGGAGTTGGACATTATTTTTAAAGCTACTTGGTTGAAGTAACCTAAGCTTACATTGTTTAAAAGCTCTAATAAGTTTTGACAAACAAACGAAGCTTAATTGATGAGAGCTAAGTTTTTCAGATAATAAACTTTTAATTGTGCGAGAAACACAGTGCACACTTGTAAAAAAACTCATATAACATAGAATATGAGTATTGATAAAGTTGAGCTTCAACATCATACTGCATTTTAGCTTAACATTCGAGCGAGAAACTAACCTTCATAACAATACAATCCTCCAATTCGCCAAATTTCAACATATATTCCCTCAACCCCTCAGTATCAACATCCCACGGGATGCCCAAAACCTAACATTACACAATCATACCAAAAATCAAACATTTTTATCAAAACACAATACCAACTATTAATCACACAACCACAATAGACAATACGTACCACGAGCTTCTTCTCGGACATGATATCGAAACGATATAGTACTAGTTTTCACAATTTGAAAATCACACAAACCACACTCACCAAACACTTGTCTCTCAATTAACCTCACACACAAGTAGAAGTAGAAGAAGAATACTCCTGCACATATTACACACACCTCTTTCTCACACAAAATCATCAAATTCACCATTTCTATTCTTTTGCACATCAAAATACCTAAAATTTGAATAATTAGTGATACAATTCACGCTAACCTGAGGTTCGATTAAACAGAAACCCTAAGAATTTGCAGATCACTCTCTCGGGTCAGGTCGGGTCACACTCCACTCTCTCGGGTTACTCTCCTCAGCTACGCTCGCCTAATTGGACAAAAATAAAAGGATGAGAGAGTCTCATGTTTTCTTCATCACACTTTCGTACCAAAGGGTATGTTGGCAAAAATAAGTTATTTTTATAATTTTGTTTCACAAATTTACTAAATATAAAATCGTATAAAAATACGTCAAATTAAATTTTTAATTTCAGCTTTTGCGTGAAACACTATTATATTTTGAAAGGTATAGGCTTGAGATTATTGAGACTTATGGATTATAAAAACTTCTATGAACTTATGAGACAAACAAAACTTATTTTAAAGACTCGAGCTCTTATAAGTCCTAATAAGCGTGCTAAACATTGCCTAAGTTTATTACTCCCTCTGTCCCATATTAAGTGTCCATAATGGAATCTTAGAATGTCCCAAATTAAGTGTCCAGGAATATTTTCAACCAATGAGAAGAGACTTTAGTGGGTAATAGTGATATTTGATTGGTGGAGAGTGTAGTTGGCCCCACTTTTCTAAAACTTTGTGCATTTGAAAAGTGGACACTTAATATGGGACGGAGGAGTAATTTAGTACTAGCTACTAAAACAACAAGTGCAATACCCGTGCATAGCTCGAAAAAATATACTTACCTAATCATTTGGTTTCTAAATAATTGTTACACAAACAAAATAACACACAACTTATAGCTATACAACTATGTTAACAAACGCTTTGTCAAAAGAAACAGTTTTGGAAATGCACTCCCCCTTTACTTTTGTAAAACATGTTTTTCAGTTTTGAGTCAAAACTACCTAAATACCCTTAAGTTCAACCTAAAACCCTTTTTTTTTTTTTTTTTTTCCCTCATTCCTCTTTTGTTCAAATCTTACTCGGATCATTGTATCTCCATCCATAGCATCACTAAGAGTGCCATCATCACAATAAACAATGCTCTCATCATCCGAACTTTCAATTTCAATAACAATGTTTCATCTCTATGTCGCCAAATTTGCCTCCCTTTTTCTTTAATCGAATGCGCGGTTCACCTCTTCAAGCAACGAATGGGTATCGTTGCGGCATGGTCATGTTTAAAGAAGGGAAACAATATTAGGCCTTCATACAAATATATGGATATGAGGTCCTTTTGTTAAAAATTGAAACCGAACTAAATGTAAAATTGAATGTTACCTCATGAGTTTTGACATTGACATTGTTCCCGATTTGCTATTCAAAGGGGAAAAAAATATCAAATCTTAATAAAAAGTATAAAAAATTACGTAAATTGTTGAAGTGTAGGTCCGAAAAAGTATTGACATGAGCTTTACCTTGATTTTTTCATGGAGAGTCACTTTGGCGATGTTGGTTAACACGTTTTTGATTGCCTGGATGGTAAACACATTGTTTGACTTGTTCGTCTGCGTAAATGGAAGAGCCAAAAGTTGAGTTTAAAACTTCAAAATAAAGAGTATAATATTTATACATCATTTTTTGTTGCTTAAATGAGTTCACTGTATTTTTGTTATGAATTGAAAATGGTTTTGAATTTATAAACGTGTGCATTTACAAATCTATTTGAAAATTCAAATTTACAAATCTATTAAGATAACATTGGTAGTCTGTTGCGGGCTACATTCCAGTCAATGATATGATCTAAGTAGTATTTTAAGGTATCCTATTATATTTTATTTGAATATGTATTTCTAGTTCCACTTTTGACTCTAGTTGGTTAATAAAGATAATTGATGAATTACGATGGTAAAGATTAAAAGTTCTTTGATCCAACGAACGTAATAAATAGATAATTTAAACGGCTTAGATTTAATCTTAGGCAGATCCGACGGTTAATATATAATGCCATGTCAGCATTTTTTCTCTCTACTCCGTCGGCAATATATATTATAATATGCTAAAGTGTTTTTGTTTTTTTGTTTGTTTGTTTTTTTTTTTTTTTTTTTCAACAAGTAAGATTGTGTTTGTTTTATGATGTTTATGTTTGGTATGCAAAATTATGTTTACGAGAGAAAAGGTGTAACTTAAGATTTTAAGATACAAAAGGCGATAATCAAACAAAATCAAATCTATAAAATTGATAAAGAAAAAGGTAATTTTTGCATCTTATGCTTATAAATAAATAAACACACTTTATATATTTCCTCTTTCCATTTGAAGAACAAACACACATCTTATATTTCCTCTTTCCATTTGAAGATATAATAGGAAAAACAAATGCACATATTTCATTTCTTCTTACGGCTTGCAGGCACAAGAGGAAAAAACAAACACACTTTTTTCATTTCATTTTCTTTTTTGTGGGTCCTTATCATTTTTCAATAAAAAAACATTTCTTTTTGTCCTATATGTAAGTTCCTGAATTCTTTAAGTGTGGGTCACTTATTATTTATCATGTGTCTAAAGGCATAAGTTAGAAAAACCCAATTAGAATATATCATTTTTTTTACATGTTTACTCCATCACATTTTCATTCTACAAAGTATTTTTTGTTATTGCTTTGAATGTGTATCATGCTACTACTCTATAGTGTATTTATAAGCACTAGATGAACATAAAAATTTTCTTCTCTTTATGCATGTTTATCATTTTCTTGTTCTGATTTAGTGGACATGGAGAACTTAGGGCCGAGCAACAGGTTAACCCCGACTCGAACCGTCCTAAACCGACTGAACCCGAAAACCGATTAAGGGTAAAAAGTGAACCGAGAACCGAACCAAGTAAAACCTATCGAAATTGAAACTGAACTGAATAAGGTCGGTTCGGTTTGGGTCGGTTTAGCTAGTTCGAACCAAATAGTTGTGTTTTGACCCGAACCGAACCGAGTAAAACCGAAATAATTATATAAAACCGAAACCGATCCGAATAAGGTCTGTTCGGTTCGGTTAGGCCCAGTTCGGCTCAATTTGTCATGTCGAGTCGGTTTTCAGTTGATTTTGCTTTGTTCTCTTGTAACTAGGTTTTTATTGTTTGCTTTAATAATGTTATACTAATTTTTCTTTTGTCAAAAGTCAAAACAACTCGTGTTAATTTTAATATTATCTGGTTGCATCACTCCCAGTGACATAGTCGATTGCTAATTCTAAGCTATCTAGTTTGCTATTTAGTGAAGACGTAGTTCTACGTGGGATTCAAACATCTTGATAGAAAAAACCCCTCGATCTCAATTGAAAAGACAAAATTGCGAGTCACTACGCAATACGTATAGGTCTATAAAACGGGTCAAATGCAAACTAAGCTTTACATAACCTAATAAGTAATAACATAATAAAACGGGTCAAATACATTTAAAGCTTAACGTGTGTTTTGTGCATTTTCTTGATTCTCATATCTACCTTCTATTTGTCACATGTCTCAGTCTTATTCTTATGCATATACGCTAGTCCTCGCAATCGAAAGCGTCTTATTCTTATTCATATACGCTAGTCCTCCCAATCGAAAGCTTCATATCTATTTACCAACGGGGCTTTGCCCTAACGATATCCGTGAGTCCGTGACAATGCAAATGCATCCCAGTCAGTGTAAGATGTATATTGTTTATTGTGTGTTTATTGTCTATTTGTTTTTCTAAATAAAATAAAATGAACACAATTAATAGTGTAATTGTTATTACGAGTTTGAGGAAGACTTATAGAAATGAAAAAAAAATACCTGGTAGAGTGGTAGGCGCATAAGCGCATTGAACGTCCTACAAAACTGAATGGGCCGATAGCCCAACAATCTGGTTGTTGCCTATTGCTATTGATTATTGGGCTTTTATTATGTTTACATCTTCTTCATATTGAGCTAGCTTCAAGTCCAAGAGCTCAAATAGATCATAACTTGCTACTAGTACTTTAGAATTTAGATAGAAGAGAGCGCAATAATTATTTCTGTCAAAAGAATCACTTTCATTCCCGGGGAAAAAGAAGAAAAACACAAAGATATGGACGAATTATTGCACAATCATGCTTTGATATATGAAGTGGAGGAACTTTATTAACTAGTAACGTATAAAAAAACAGAAAACTTGATATTGACCACGACATGGATCTTTATCTACTTGATTTGTTAGTTATCATAAGTCAATATAAGAACCATACATTTATTGTATTCTAGCTTGAAGATATTTGCAATAGAGATCTCCATATATTAAGGTAGAAATCCATCAATCTGCTCAAATATGCTTATATGGAATTTATTGCATGGATTGCAAGGGCAACGAAGCTTATTCAATTACCCACTTCTAGTTTGTAGAGCTACAAAGTCGCTATTAACTTCGTTTTAGATTGAGTGAGTATGAAAGTATCAAACAAAAGTAATTAATTAGTACTCTTATTATTGAATAGTACTGTACCTTATCGACTTATTATCCAAATGTTAAGAGATAATATTGTATCTTATGAAGTTATGATAAAAAAAGTTAAGGAAATAATTAATACAATTTATCAACGGATATCCAAGACAGTTTTCTAGTAAGTGGCTCTATCGTCCTATTTATGGACAGCAAATGCTTGTAGTTCAAGTACTTATCGTACGTCGCATGTTACCACGATGTTTCATACTGGTTGTGTAACAAATAACCACCACCAACGTTCACCTCTTTGTTCATTGGCACCATTGCCATACCACCAGCAGCACCTTGTTCTAAAGATTGCACTTGTTTTTTCAAGTATTTCATATAATGAACAGCCTCTTCCAACATCGAAGCCGTGTCCATTTTCGTACCACCAGGAACTAATCTTTGAAGTATCCTTATCCTCTCACTAATCCTTTCCCTCCTATGCCTTGCAGCCACACTTTGTGGATCTTTCGATATCTTAACATTTCGTCTCTTTGGTGGCCTAACGGCTTCCGGATCAATCTGAACTGGTTGCATTGCAGCCATTTGGAATATCATTTCCCTCATGGCTTCCATTGAATCTGGTTTAAACGAGGTTCTGAATTGCGGCGGTGGTGTGCTTGAGAACGAGAGCGAGAATGGGTCGGGAAGTTTGTCGAGATCCATCCTTGTTGTGATTGTTTCTATTTTTGGAAAGCTTAATGAATGGAATTAATTAGGGTTTATGTGAGTGATGAATGGATAGAATTGTTGCAAGAATGTATCACATGAAAGGCTATAAATAACGACTTCTAGCTTCACTATCATATTTTAACCTAATTACTATTACTAATATATTAAAAAGGCATAAAATTAATATTTTAATAAACAGTGCAGCACAGTGCTGCTACAGTATAGAGATACTGTAGCTACAGTACTTTTTTTTTTCTTTTTTTTTTTTTTGCGAAAAAATAATTTCGATAAAATAAAATTTTTAAAAAAAAAAGTTTTTGAAAAAATACTTTCAAAAAAAAAAAAACTTTTTTAAAATTAATTTTTCTAAAAAAATTAATTTCGAAAAAAAAAATTAATTTAAAAAAAATAAATTTTCTAAAAAAATAATTTTGAAAAGAAAAATTAATTTCGAAAAAAAATTAATTCTTCTAAAATAATAAATTTTGTAAAAAAAATAATTTTTCTTAAAAAATTAATTTCGAAAAAAAAAAATAATTTTTCTCTTTTTTTTAATAGCAGAAAAAAAAAAATCTTTTACAAATCTTTTACAATTTTTTTTTTTTTCGAAAATCTTTTTTCTAAAATTTTTTTTCGAAAAAATAATTTCGAAAGAATAAAATTTTGAAAAATAAAGTTTTTGAAAAAATATTTTCAAAAAAAACATTTTCAAAAAAACTTAAAACAAAAAAAATCTTATAAATTTCTTTTTTTCGTGTAATGATTATATAAATTCAATAACCAACCACATCGTACAACAAAAAACAACTATCTAAACACTCCGCCGCAAAACATAATTAAAAATAGAAATAACAAAAAAAAAAAAAAAAAAATCTACTAAATATATCACGAAATAATTGTGAACCTACAAAACGTAAAACATACATCGTACAACAAAAAATAACTATCTGAATAACCCGCTGCAACGCGCGGGCTTCGATGCTCGTTTTATTTATACATTACATTTATTGTTACTTAAAATAAATAGTATACACATATAATTTAACTTTACATTTCTCAAAGATATGAATACAAAAATTAAAACAATGATTAAATCTATACTACATATAAAGCATGAATGACTCTCTCTCCTCTTGGTCTAAAATTAAAACTTACAAGCTATAATGCTTATTGTACAATACACAAAGCACTATTAATGATCTTTCTCATCAATCTTAATTTTAAGACTTACAAGTCTTAAAGCTTAATGTACAAAATACAAAGCACTATTAATTTGGTCAAGATATTTAATGTAGTCAATTAATTAATTGGTCAATAAATACAATTAATTTAGTTATTAAAACACCACTTACATAAGAAACACAAATTATCAAGCATATTGTACAACCAACTTAAACACAATTCCTACATTAAATGTTACTAATACAAATAATAAAGCACATTATACAAATATTCAAGCACGAACGGGCAACAGGCCAAACGGGCTAGAGCCCGAACGGGCACGGGCCAAACGGGCTAGAACCCGAACGGACACGGGTCAAACGGGCACGGGCTAAACGGGCACGGGCCAAACGGGCTAGAACCCGAACGGATACGGGCACTGGCCAAACGGGCTCATGTTATAAGAATGACTTTAAAAAAGACCCAAAAAGACGACATAAATTTCTTAGTTAAGGAGTTGAAATACGTCACATGAAATTCTTGATATCCGTAAATTTATTATTAAAAAGAACATAATAAACTAAAATACATGATTCACCAGAAAATATTATTTCAGGGTACCCGCCGCCGCAACGCACGGGTACCCTGCTAGTATAATATAAAGGATTGTCTAACAAGTGACTGGACATTGATTAAGCGCATTAATTCAACGCAAACTTTCTTTTGAAATTGAAAAATGTATTTGATACACATTAATTAAAGTTATAAATTATCTTAATTAAATGCGACTTTGTATTTAATGATCCGTACTAAAAAAAAATATAAAAAATAAAATAAAATAAAATAAAATGTACTAGAGCATAGACGTAGTTTAATTAAGGGATTATGTATCGGGAGGCCACCCAACTATTAAATTTTTTACTTTTAGGCCATCCATTTATTTAAACTAATTTATAAGCCACTCAAATATGTGTTTGTTTTCATTTATACCAATCTTGTTCAAATTTTTGCCGAAAATTTGTTCAATTTCAAAAACTAAAGCAAACTTTAACATATCAAAACGATAAAATTAAAAATATTAACGTAAAACATTAGTTAAATTATCATAAATCACTTTCGACTAAATAGAGTTCCACTTAAATAATAGTTAAAAATGTTATTTTACATTTCAATAGTTTTTTGTATTGTTTTAATATATTAGATTTAGCTTTATTCTTGTTCTTTCAAAGATTTTCGAGAAAAAAATTATCCGAAATTTGTATAAACGAAAGCAAACACATAAATGGGTGGTCAATAAATGGGTTTGCTAAAAAGAAAAAGTTTAATAGTTGGGTGGCCTCAAATATATAATCCCAATTAATCCTCCCTGATTGCCTTTCTATAGAGGGATGAATGGAAATTTTCATTAATATTGGTTGTAAGGCTATACGCAGTGGGTCTGAATCGATCGATCGTGTGGATCGATCGATCGATATAGGTGATCGATATTGCCACTGTGAACCAATATCTTCACATCGATCGCCGGTGGATGAAAATGAAGATCAATCGGTTGAACGATCGATATTCAACACATCAAACACAAATATTCCCACTTTTAAATAAAATAAAAGAAGATGATGCAATATGGGTTGTCACTGTGATGAGAGAGATGGATATAGGTTGAGGAGAGAGAAAGCTGAGGTGGCAGCCGGAAAGATGATGCAATATAGGTTGCGACTGTGAGTAGCCTAAGAAAACACTTCATAATCATGAGTTAGTTATGTATTCGTTTTGCCGTTAAAGAGGTCATGTATTCACTTTTCTAGGAAAGCATGATTCATTATCCAATCACAGTCACTTTGTGTTAGGCATGTAATGAAAATACCATGTTACCTTAACTGCCTCTACAAGTAGGGGTGGCAATCGAGTCGTGTCCGTGTCGACTCACTCGGGTTGGCGGGTTGACGGGTTGGTAAAGCCTCAACCCAAACACGACCCATTTATTAATCGTGTCAAAAACCTCAACCCTAACCCGCACACACCTAACATGTGTAACCCATTTATGACCCGTGTAACCCGTTTAAATAAAATAGTTAAAAGGTTTAATTAGTTTGAGTATTGAAGAGTGTAAGTGTTCAAATAATAACACATAGATACTAATATATATTATAGTAGCACTTAAGAAAACATAGATCCACATCCTAAATATGTACATATATCATATTAGGTAGTTATATGTTTTATTGATTAAAAGTTTATATATTTAAACGGGTTCACGGGTTGACCTGTTTAAAATTACTAAACCCATACACGACCCATTTATTAAACGGGTTATACAGGTTAACCTGTTTTCGACCCAAACCCGTTTATCCTCGACCCAAACCCGTTTATCTTCGTGTCGTGTCCGTGTCGGTTAACGTGTCGTGTCGAAAATTGCCACCCCTATCTACAAGGCTATATCAAATCAAAACTTATACGGAGTAAGAAATAGAATCAGAAAATGAGAACGTACATATATTATTTGCTAATAGAAATTTAGCCTTGTGACACATAGTAGACAAACTTTTTCCTTAGTGCATGTTTTTTTCCTTATGCTGAAAGGATATCTAACATACATTCATTTATGTATATCTCACATTTGTTCCAGCCAAAACTTGAATTTACAATCACTTGAGAAAAAGCATTCACCTTATTACAGATATCATTTGGGGCATTGGGCAAAGATCCGTTGGTAAATTTCGTCACTCCGTGATCTAGTTAAACATGAGTGAACCTAACCTATGTTTGTTTTTTGTTATATTTAGCATCGCGGTTGGGTACATACCTTGATACAGACTTGCATTTTTGTTTCTCTACATTGTAACGGTATAAAATTATGCATAATAAGGATGAGCTTGGTATCTATAAGAGTGCTTGGTATGGGGAACCAACAACGTGTTGTTGGTAAATTTTGGGAACCAACAACATGTTATACGACGCCATATTACGTGCCATTCGTCTGCCACTAGTAAAATAGTGGGTGAAATGTTGATGCCATTAGTCTCTTTATTTTTTGTGATTGAGTGAATATATTTTGTATGGTATTTTGTGAGACCCAATAAGTGTCATCGGTTTTTTTGTTGAAAAAAGTGTTTTAGTTATTAATGTGTTATTGAGAAGGTGATTAGATAGTGTTAAAATGACAGATGAATAACGTGTTGTTGGTGTCTCCGCACCTAGCTCCCTAAACCATTTAACACATCTAGTTGCACATTGTCATTATTGCACGACTAAATTGACATTTACACGATCATATTGATTGAATAAATTCACATGAGGGGTGTCAGAAGTAGCAGCCTTTCCCTTCATTGAGAGATATGGGATTGGGTCCCCAAATAGTGATTGAGTTGAGTTGGGTTCGGTTGAGCCGGTAAGTAGCTAGCTAGGCACACCCATCGACGAGACCACTTGAGCCAACATCCTACCACCGTGCAACCATGGGCCACATACCCCACCTCACAACTGCCTCAACCTATATTAGGGGTGTTCGTTGTTTGGGTAATAACTGAACCTATAAATAGAAAACCGAAACTGAAAACGAACCGAAAATAATTGAACCGAACTTATATCCGAATCAAATTTGCCAAAAATGAACCGAACCGAATTAAATATTCGGTTTTTAGTTCGGTTATGGTTTGGCAATCTAAACCGAAAACCGAATACAAATAAATATATATATTTTGCATATATTTATATATAAAAAAAAAGATTTTAAAACTCTTTCATATTATAAATATAACATTTTTAAAGACTGAAACTTTTTTGTGCTAAAATTTATATAAATAAATTAATAAATAATTAAAATTATGTAATTCGGGTTATTCGGTTAGGTTTTTGGTTATGGGGGTTTGGTTTAATCAATTTGAATTCGGTTCGGTTCAGTTCGGCTTTCGGTTATACCTAGAAAAAAATTAACCGGACTAACTGAACCGAATAAAACGAACAACCTGATAACCGAACCGATGAACACCCCTAACCTATATACTCTTAAAATTTATATCATAGTGTTTTGGCTATCTTCAGTTATATCTTTTAAAAATTCTTTGAATTTTAATAAAAAAGACATCTTTCTCTTACATTCATCTTTCAAAAATTTGTCATCTCCAATCGGATTGAGATCATCTAATGTTTATATGAACATAATAGATAATGTTAACCTGTTACTTTTATGGACATAATTTAGTAGTTGTGTGTTAGGATCGAACTCGAGATCACGGGATTGCACACTTTACGTATGAGAATCGATGTTAAATATTTAATATATAAATAGTTATATTTAATTATTAAATCACAAATAAAGTAACTAATACATGAGGGACTTATTAGTACGAAAACCAAACCCTTGGGGTGTTGGTTGCGACCGGTTGAACAAGAAAAGGAATGTGGGGGTCGAGTGTCGTTTTTTAGAACTTGAGGAGGTATTGGACTCAAACTTGGAGAGCAAGTTTGGAGGCTTTATAAACCCCTCATTAGCTCTCAAAAGGGACGATACAATTATAATTCAAAAAGTCAGTCGACTTATCTCATTCAATATCCCTACGCATGCATGTAATCAGTATGGATGACATGGATGTATAATCATTCACATTTATATTAAATGCATGATAAACCTTACGTAGGGAATTGTATTTGTATTCCTTTTCCAGCCGATTGTGGGGTTCGATCTTATAAACCAAAACAAGAACATCGTGTTTCGTTGTTTTATTTGTGATTCAAGAACTAGCATTCACATTGAATCGCTAATAGTACGTATGTGCAAGAACGTGGTATTAACTCACTATAGTTAATATCTTGGATTGAATTACAAAATGGTAAGGGGTAATTCTTTAATCCAATTATAAACCCTAATTAGGGTTCTTGGTGATTGAATTGAAGAATTGATTCTTGTTTGGCTAGAATCAAAAGGTACGTATACTTTATGATTTGGTTAATTAATTATATGTTATATGTTCTTTACTCTTCCGCATTTGTACTTGATGTTTATTGTTTATATTTATGAGTTTGTCATGTTATATAATTCTAACAGTGGCATCATGAGCCTTGGATAATGTGTAATTAATTACCAAAACGCATAAAAAAACGAATCTTGAATTGTGTTTTAACATGTTTGGTCGATTTTAGGGTTTATCCAAATCGAACCCTAATTTTTAATTCAGGGCCGATTGCTCTTTATTATTTTTTAGGGTTTGTGTTTGGTAATTTAATGTGATTAGGAACCCTAGTATTAACATGTTATGTTTATTTGTTTATGTATGCGATCTTGAGACAATACGTGAAGTTTGGCATAATATTGGTGAAACAATGAATTGTTTTCGAAGAGTTAAATTTTCAAGTGTTTTAATTGATTGTTGAGTTTTGTACCAATAGTACGAACGACTCACCCAATTGTGACAAACTATAAGAGGGGTATAAGTAGGAACGGGTTTTTAATAAGCTTCGCGCTGACCTTTGTTTCTACGCTCCTTTGTGCATCAAATTGGAGCTATCAAGTACGACTATTTTATGTACAAAATCACCTTAAGGGTGAATTAGCTTTAATTCCATGCGTCACTTTGTGGTAATTATCCGAAACACTAAGTCTTTAGACTTATGCAAAAGTATGTTATAATGGACGATAATTAAAGGTAAATTCTTTGATTGGTGAACCCAATACCTGAATTGAAAACGTTTGTAAATTTGATCTTAATGAATTAGTAAATAAAAAGGTTTTATTAAACTTGTGATACGAAGATGTATGCATGCTTATTCGTACATATTTTGATTATAAACATAAAAAACTAGTACCCTTAAAATTAAGTTAATGCCATCTAATTAAAAGAACACTTGAAGTTGTAATTTAAGTCATGTGAGAGCTTGGACTAGATTACAATGGAAAGGTAAATTTCATACTTTCATTACTAGCAGATCAATTGATGTAATGGAACTATGTTAATTTACAGTTTTTTAAATTAGACGACTTAATTGAGTTGTAAGTAAGAGCTTGGACTCAAGGCATAAGATGGGAATAAAACAGGCTTACATTGCAATATTGTTTGGTAATGTAAATTCCATAAAGATCTAGGAATTGGAAATTGTTTGCCAATTATTGTTCTACAATTACCTTGTTGAATACTTTCATTACTAGCAGATCAACTGATGTAATGAAACTATGTTAATTTGGATCCTAGCTTTAAGAAAATTCTATGGTTTATATGAATATTAACCAATGGGTATTTAATTTTCTTAAAGATTGTATTATCAAAAATACTAAAATTGAATTTTGTAAATTCTTTTAAATGTATTAATGCAACATTAAACCGTAAACATGCGATATTCTTTTATTGGTAAATTGATCTACACCCATAGGGGTTTTTGGCTGGAGTCAACTTTACTAAAAGGATAAACCTAATCTCCTTTCCATGAGAGAAGCGTGAGACCTAATCCTATTCTTTTTCATGAATGAGAAAGATATGAGAGGAAAATTAGAATTGTCTAAATTCTAAATACATAACTCATAGCAAACTTTAATAGTTAAGAGAATTGCATATTTTCCATAGAGATTTCATTACCCTCTTTTGGTAATTGAATTCTCATAAAACAAATATGACATTTGGTTAACTGGAAAACATGTGTAACATTTTATGAGTTATTAAATTAGAAGCTAGACTAATTAACGCATAATGGTAAAAGACAAACTAGTATATTTTATCTAGTTATTTTGTTTTGACCATTTAAAGGTGCTACATACCATTGTGGGGATGGTAGACCTATTAAGGAAGAAATTGCACGCCTAATTTTTCAAGTTAATTGCATTGATGATAGTCCATCATTTACAAAGTAGAATACATTCTTTTAGTACCTAAGTAATTGTTACGTATGAGTTTTCTCAAAGGTGTAGGAAAGTAAATAGTACACTATTTACTTTTACTGGTTATGAAACACTTATAATGTTGTCAAATTCAGTGGGAGCATTGTGTTGTAATTATTGAATAATGAATTATTGTAATAATTTGTAATTCAGTGGGAGCTACAAGCATTATCATCTTGGTAGTAACCCATATTATCTCTAGAATGTCTTGAGATAATTACTTTCCAATTGTAGACACTTGTGTTTTTAAGGATAGTCATGTACATTTCCTTACTAGACAATGAAGTGGTTCTACATCTACTAATTATGTTATTATCTATGACACAATCATATTGATCACATAAACAAACGAGTGACGTGTTGTTTATCTGATACATGATGTTGTTCCATACACAAGTGGGAGAAATCTTTATTGTGTGCAAGGTACAACACATAGGAATATGATTTAAAGGATTCTCTTGACTGCAAGGTAAGAGACTAACGTTCTACCACATCTAATCCAAGAAACAATTTGGTATTGCAATTTACGTTATGTGAGAGCTTAGCTAGATTGCAATAACAAGGTAAAACTCCATGTTACGTGAGACCGTATCTGAAAAATTTGCAGTTTCTAAATTAGATACCTATTAGAACAAGTGTCAATATAATAATAAGACTACTTCAAACTAAATATTTATGTATTATTGAAATGACATAAATAAATGAAGTAATGTAATACTACTTCAATTTGAATATTTATGTAATTTTGGAATGACATAAAATAAGTGAAGTAATAAATTAACTTGAAATTACTATTGAAACCAAGAGATGGTGTTCATAATTACTTTAGTTAAACATGTTTATGTTTCATTGTAAAGATATAAACATGAAGTCTTTTAATTGTTACAAGACTTATAATAAAGTAAGACGTTAACTTGTTATGTTTTTTAATTAAGACATATACAAGAAGTCATTGAGTTGATCAATGATTTATAACATATAGTGGGATTATAACAGTTTATGTCTTCTTATTGAGACATGGACATGAAGTGACTTGGTCAAAAAGTACTTATGTTATATAGTATGCAATTGGCTTAAAAATTCCATTATACCATTAAGTTGACTTAGTTGGTGAATAGATAAGCCAAACGAAATATATTTATCTTACATATTGTAAGATTGTCTTACAATATTAATCCTAATGAAATACCAAATGTTTATGGTATGTTCAGTTAGGAAAATCAAGCTCTTGTTATATTGTTTGATTAAAGATAACTATGACTTCTTTTCTTCCAAAAGTTATCAAGGTTAGAAAATTGAGTATGGATTGGATATACTCAATAAGACTCCAATATAGAAGATTAATAAGACACTATTTTGTTATGGAATGTGATGAATCACATTAAGTCTTAAAATGAAGTTCTGAATTTGTTAAACTACTTATGAGTAGGTTATTAACAAACTAAATGTCAGGAACTGTCAATATGTATTTGTAATGTCTCAAAAAGAGAACATTGTATTGTTGCTTTATTTGATAAGTATTTATAGATAGTATATAAATTACAAAAAGCAAGTGAGAGTTTTATCTTGAAAAGATAAAATTACAAGATACATAATCTTCTAAAACACACTAGTAAAAATCATGATGAGGCTAAACATGTAAATGATAGATCTCAAAATGATGGAATTCTCATTCATAGATCTGCAAGGATATCTCAGATATTTGATTAATATGATGAGGATTATATTATGATGCATTACCAAATGTTGAATTGGGTAAATTACTCATACTATGAATGTTAAAGATGTTGTCCATAAAGATAATCAATTTTGGAAAATTTGTTTATTTTAATTCTTAATAGTTAGACTAGAGAATGAAGATGAGTTTCTTCAAATATAAGGTAACCCTAGTGGTTTAAAACTTTTTGTAGAAATCATATGGACAATATTGTACACATATTTAATGCATGTCTTATGACAAGATTATTGAACACACTTAAGTAATTAACTGTGATTGAATATTCTTTCATAGGCACATTAAATATATTAAGATAATAATTGTCATACCTATTTTCATTAATATGAAAAATGACAATGGAATATCAAAACTCTTTCTTGAGTGATTACTTGAGCGAGAATGGTAAGTAATCAAAAGGATTTTTGAATTCATAATAATCTTTGGAAGTGTATAAAGTGCAATAATTCATGAATGAATTAATACATGCATCTAGGAGATAATTCTTTTGTTTAAATATTAAATTCAAGTTTTGAATTGATAATTAAAATAAGATAATTCTTAAGTATTCCTGAAAGCTAGTGGGATTATTATGTTTATTTTCTTGAATCATACATGTTGTATAACATATAGGAAGTAACATTCCATATAAGTTAATTGTTAAGACTTAATTTGGAATGAAACTTCATATAAAAGATTTAGGAAATAAAACATATAACCTTAGAATGTGTGTTTATTATTATAAACATATGCGGTAAATAAATCTAATAGAACATGATATATCATTTAGAATGTCTAAATGGATACATATCTTTTAAATAAGATAGAACATGAATGAAATCTAAGTATGACTCGAAGATTTTTCATGAACATCATGTTACATAAACGAATTGTTATAAGATGTTATGACAATGTTGATATCTAATTGAAAGTTATTAGATAACTAGTGTAATGATTATTCTAATGGTATATGTTATATTCAAGTTTACGGAATTTTAAAGAGCATATTGTTGTTTGTTTACAATGATGCTGGTTTAATTGAGATGACACTCAATACTAGTCATGGTAGGATTTCATCCTTGGACATGTGAACTAGTTGTGCTCACTAAGAGCATAGTTGCATTATACATTAAAAGAATAAGAATACTTTAAACTTTAAAAATGTTTGAAAGTTTGATAATCATAAATTGGTGATTGAGGTTGTCACACACTTTATGAAATATTATGTGGCAATATCAAATTATTTGAATGCACACATACAAGAACTTCACTAGTTGAATTCTTGAAATAAGTATTCTCAAAATTCTGATAGATCAAAGTTGGTTGATTTATGTCTTGTCAACAAGTATGATTGTCATAGCTTGAGACATAAATCATCAACTAGAATTTTCATGCATTGATCTATTTAGTATTTGGATAAAGGATGTTAAGTGTTTATTATTTGTAATGAATTTAAGTATTTGATACGTTTATTTTCATTAATAATAAATTGTGTACTATATTTGCATGTTTAATCCATGAATAATTTAGTTATTCTAAATCGTCCATTTTCAATTAATGATATGGGAATATCATTGAATTAAGACAAATATGAGTTTTGGTATAATATACTTGAAAGTATATTGATACGTTGACATGCCAAATTCACATGATATTCAATGAATTGAATATAGGACTTATCTCAAACCACATGATGTTACTTTATGGATGTTGTTATTAAGTAAATCATGAATAGTTATCCTCAGACTTGAGATACCAGATAACTGCTATGAATGTAGTGCATTCTGTGGAACAATTTAACGCTATACGTAACTGGTAGTCATAAGGATTATTTTCGGAATTGTTACAAAATTCATAGGTTATGCTTGTAGTCAAGATAGAATTTGTTCCTCCAAATTTATTTTGAAGTTTAATACTGCTGGGCCCCTCGTAGGGTTGACAAGATGTTTGCATGGCCATGCCCAAGATCTCCCTTGAAATGTTCAAAAGATTTGGTAATCTTGTTCAATCACAAACAACGAGAAACAGAATAGTTAAATAAAGAATGACTTAGATCCATATCTTTATTTAACGTAGTATTAGTAACTAAAGGATAATAACAATGATGAATCATCAAAAGGTTTTTCCAGGAGACCTTACTCGAGTTTTACTAGAGGCATCGAAGTGTTGCTAGACGCTAACCGATGTGATCACACTACTAAAATATGTCCAAGTGGGAGCTGTTAGTTTTGTGGACATAATTTAGTAGTTGTGTGTTAGGATCGAACTCGAGATCACGGGATTGCACACTTTACGTATGAGAATCGATGTTAAATAATTAATATATAAATAGTTATATTTAATTATTAAATCACAAATAAAGTAACTAATACATGAGGGACTTATTAGTATGAAAACCAAACCCTTGGGGTGTTGGTTGCGACCGGTCGAACAAGAAAAGAAATGTGCGGGTCGAGTGTCGTTTTTTAGAACTTGAGGAGGTATTGGACTCAAACTTAGAGAGCAAGTTTGGAGGCTTTATAAACCCCTCATTAGCTCTCAAAAGGGATGATACAATTATAACTCAAAAAGTCAGTCGACTTATCTCATTCAATATCCCTACGCATGCATGTAATCAGTATGGATGACATGGATGTATAATCATTCACATGTATATAAATGCATGTATTATCTACATGCATGATATTTACATGCATGATAAACCTTACGTAGGGAATTGTATTTGTATTCCTTTTCCAGCCGATTGTGGGGTTCGATCGTATAAGCCAAAACAAGAACATCGTGTTTCGTTGTTTTATTTGTGATTCAAGAACTTGCATTCACATCGAATCGCTAATAGTACGTATGTACAAGAACGTGGTATTAACTCACTATAGTTAATATCTTGGATTGAATTACAAAACGGTAAGGGGTAATTCTTTAATCCAATTATAAACCCTAATTAGGGTTCTTGGTGATTGAATTGAAGAATTGATTCTTGTTTGACTAGAATCAAAAGGTACGCATACTTTATGACTTGGTTAATTAATTATATGTTATATGTTATTTACGCTTCCGCATTTGTACTTGATGTTTATTGTTTATATTTATGAGTTTTTCATGTTATATAATTCCAACATAACCACCGTTTGAAAAGATAAATAAATAAATATTACAATTTTGAAAAAAAATTAAGACCCACATGCTTGTACACTCTCACAATTTTGTCTAAGACTACTGCCAGCAAGGGTGGCAAGGCAGCGACAAGCCACCACCTCACGCGTCAGCCTTGCTATTGGGGGTGCTGTTCACGACGCAAGGGTGGAAACCAAGAGGACGAAGTGACGGACGGTGAACCATTCACTACATATGAAAACGTGCATAATAGGCTTTTTTAATATTTATTACTGTATTTGGTTAGTGAGGTATATTTGTATACAAAGGTGAGGGATTGATGAATATTGGGAGTGAAAAGTGAGAGAGAGTGAGAGGAGATAGAAAGCTGATGTGGCGCTGATGTGAAAGGTGAAGTGATGCGTGACTTCTATAAGTAGTCTAACATGATGGGTCATGTTCATATAAACATTAGAGGATCATAAACCCCTCCAACCACATACTCCATACTTATACTTCAAAACCTTAATATATTTACTAGAATTATTTTTGTCCAATAACTTGATTCATACACACTAACTTAGGTATAAAAACATTATTATATGTATAGAGGATGAATAATGATCCTTTATATATGAAGAATATTGAGCAATGCCTCATAATTTTCTCCAAATATAAAGGATGGTTGGAGATGAGTTTTTGTGTACCATTCTTCAAATCTAAAGCAAAAATTGATTTGAAGACCATGGTTGGTTATCGTTTTAGGCCATCTCCTGTCATATCTTTTAAAAATTTTAAATTTGGATGATAAAAAACATAATTTATGTACATTTATCCTCTTATTTTTTTTATCTCTAACCATATACTCAAAACACAAAAAGACTTTCAAGTTTTACTTGTTGTAGTTATGAGTTTCTTGTATTTACAAGAGTATTGTATTATTGTATTTCATCATCATACACCAAAGTTTATAACTAAACACTATACACAAAATTAGAGAGACCAGTTATTATTTTAGGCCTTAAAATACATTGAGAGAAAGTTTTGTTCTACCTTGTTGGGAATTAAAGCTTCCAAGGTGTTAATGCTACTCAAGATGGTTAAGGCTGCTCTAAGGAATTACAACTGCTTAGGTATTACAAATAAAAAGCTTGATGGTCCCTATATTTAACGTAACACAAGATCTAAACTACTAAACACCACGTAAACAATTACTAACTAAGCTACGTATGAAAGATTAACAACAACTTAACTAATAACGAGAGATTAGAGAGTAGAGATGAAGAGAATAGAAGTAGAGAAGGATGATTATCATTCATACATAATAGAGACAAAGCTTCGGCACAATGAAATGAAAACCAACGACACAAATGAGATCCCTAGCCTTCTATTTATAGGCAAAGATCTAGGGCATCTCTTACATGTAAGTTTCTAGAAGTATTTAAGCATAAGTGGCCGGCCCATGGGCTACTTATGGACCGGACCTAATTCTAACATATAACCTAATATTAAGCAACCTATTAACCGAAATGAACAAGACTTGAAATATTAATGAAACGTGTTCCTAACAATCTCCCCCTAAGTCTTGGTCATCTTGGTTGCTTGACGTCATCTTTGCTTCTTGGGCTTCTGACGTCTTCATAATCTTTGTTCTTTGGTTCTTGATATAACATGATATGATATGGTACTGATCTGCCGTTCTCCAATGGTCTTTTCTTCTGGTGTCTTTACGTCTTTTCCACCATGCTCATATGTCTTTTTACTTTTGTTCTTCAATTTGGTTCTCACATCTTCAATCTTTGATTTGTGAAAGGTTGTAATGCTTGAAATTTTGACTTTTCTTTAACACTTTTGAACTTTTGTTATCTCTGAGTCTTTATGAGAACTTATCTTCAGGATATGAGCATGATGGAATCTTGATGGTGGTAGAACTCCAGGTATTCATGATTCGCTGCAGGTAAACAGTTAGCAATAAATCATCCGGCACTTATAGATTTGGACTTCGAGATCATCAACAGCATAGTGTGAAGACTTTCTCTAATCCAAACCCAGGCCATTCTGAACCGGATACCCCCGAAAGGGCTTACACGGACACATCGAAGTGCACCCACGATTCAGTGAGTTGCTGGAGATCACCCCACGACTGTAGACCTTTTGGAGCAAACACTAAGCGTAACCCACAAGGAGTTACCGAAGTGACCTGCTGTCAGGGCTGTTTGATGTTGACCCTGGCAGGATTTCCATTCAATCACTGAGAATCATAATTATGAATTCTCTCAAGAATGTTCTTGGCAAGTTGCTAAGATCTGCGAAGGACTCTTCTTAATTTTACAACTGCTGCCCATGATGTAGAACAACAGTGTAATACTAAGTGTTCCTAAGAGATCTTTGATGAATCTCATGGCTCTAGACTCAATTAGTGCACATTTGTTTGGTCGACGGAGGCATGGAGCAGATTGCCTCCTTTTCAATATCAACACTTCTCGGAGTGAGAGGTCGATAGATGATGAAGGGTTCTCCGTATGAAATGAAACAAGTGTCTTTTGAGAGATACCTGAGTGGCTAGAAGGTTAGTGCAGTGCGTCACTGGGTCCATGACGACTTCATTCTTCAATACCGGTGATGCCCATCAACCAGTAGACTATGTATTGAACCCGGTGTCTGCCCTAAGGTTGAACAAATGGAGGGCTATTTCTTTTCACCATTTTCTTTACTTTTCTTGTTAATTCTTCAACCCCTTCTTTCTCCGTTCATTTCATTTCTCCTTTTTCAATCATACCTAGGACTTTCTAGTTCTAAACTATTGGTATTGTCCTTGGGTAGATCCCTCCGGCTCTAGCGGATCATAGGACGGTTATTCCTAACCTTAGTCACCTTATAACTCCATGACTATCCTATTGATGCCATATACCAAACCCTTTTGAAAATCTCTCAAAGTGTTTATGATTATGAAAACATATTTTGTTAACACTTTGAGAGTTTTGTGATTTTCAGAAAGACTCCCCCTTAACATGTGCTCATATGTCTTTAATTGAAATTTGCACATGCCGGGAAGAGTTGGCACTTTTGAATTGATTAATTTTCAATGAACATAATCGTCGCGAGACACGCTTACATCACTAGTAGAACTAGCTTGAAATTATTACCCGTCCAGATCATATTCAAGGAAAATCGCTCGAAATCGGTACATTCTACTCAGACACGTCCGTTGCGAGACACGTTTACATCACTAGATAAACTGGCTTGAAATTATTACCCGTCCGGGACATGTCTTTTCGACTACTAACTTTTCCTATCGTCAATTCGAGGGTCAATTTCTGAGTCGATCACTCATGAGATTCCAACTTTACATTACCATATTTTAATCATATCTTTATTCTCCCCCTCAAAAATAGCCTACTCATGATGTTTTTGAAAAACTTTATGATTAAAATATGCTGTTTTTGAGTTTGGTGGGAAGAATTTCTAGAACTTTTGTATGAACAAAGATTAGTTTTCAAATACTCCCCCTTGACGAGGGAATACTTGTCCTTATGAGCAGAATTTTTGAAAAACTTAGAAAAAAAAATTCGGGTTTTATTATACTCATAAGAAAGAAGCTTTCGCTCCTTTGATCATGATTGAGGCACTAAAGCGTACCACAGGGTCCTTTCTTTACAGGTACGGGTTGTGCATTATTATGTGTACACAAGCCATAATAAACAATCATATATCAATAGCAAGAATAATGAATGACTAATCAAATCAAACTCTTACATTAGCCTCCTTTTACAAATGTAGTGAATACTGGATCCGTCCTTTGAAATGTTTTGATTGGGAGGGGTGGACGACCTCCAATATAGCTTTCCAATCTTCGTATCTGATCTCTGCGGAACAATCTTCTCTCAATCTTCCAGATGAACTGCTTTACTTGCCTCAGCTGATCACTATTCCATCTCTTCGTCATTTTCAACTCTTGATCACGAACTCGATGAACTAACCCATCTCGGACCTTCTTCAACGTATCGTCGCAGAACTTGTGAATTTCGTGAAATGACATGAAGCAGTTTATTGTCATTGCACTCTTGTAGACGAATCCGAAGGTTGGCTTGTTCTTCAAGGTGTATTGAGCTTCAGTGTTGGTGTCTTCAAGATGTAGTATAGGCTCAATGAGATTCAACTTCATTTGATAACTCTACTCCTAGCTGAAGATCTTCTACTTGTTCTTTTATGATAGTCCTTCTGATAAAATGGCAGATAGCGGAACTGAAGGCATATTGAAGCTCGGTTGTGAGATGATGCAGCTTTCCTTGTACTTTGATGAGGTACATGTCTTCAATGTCATTGAGTGTAACACCCCAACTCGACAAGGGTAGAGATGTCACAATAATGGTTTCATATCAGAACAAACACAAGCATATGACATAAATAATACAATTGAATTTCAAAGATTACAATGGAAAATCTGAAGATACAAGGTTACAATAAAGATACAATAATTACTAAGTCTGAATATAAGCTCCTCTAGTCATCTATCTCAAAATAGCTAATAAGGTCTTCTAAGTCCAAGGTACTCTACACTCACACCCAGCTTCCAAACTAAAACCTGCCGCAGGAAAAGAAATGCGGCTGAGCTACGAAAGCTCAGTGAACAGATATAACGATAACAAAGCAGTAATGATGGGATATTGAAGTAAGTGAAACAATGTAAGGTATAACAAGAGTTAGGAAAGAAAAAATAAAGGTTATGCAGGTATATCAGGAATTAAGAAACAGTTACCATAGTAAAGGGAACAGTAATCCCATCCCGAGCCCAAGTCATATCAAGTCAAGTCAAGTATCAAGTCAAGTACGTATCCGGAGGGGTGACCTCGGAATACTAAGTACAAGGTTATAAGGTAACAGAAATAGTAATCCATTACGAGCCCAGAAACAGAATCATATCATAATCATGTAACCATATAAGCATATAGAGGGGAGACCTCTCAGTAATCCAGAAAATATGAGGGGAGTCCTCAATCAGTAAATGGAGTGATCAGCTCCCAGTATGTGAAAGACGTGTATCGCACACACCATTAGTCACCAGAAATAACAGAATATAACAGAAACAGAATACAGAAATAGATCTAGGATGCATCCATACGCCCCAGGTGGCCAAATACCTCCTCTACACACCAAATCAAATCAAGTCAGGGACGGGATAGGACATCACTCTCCTACCCTAGAGTCATGCCATCGGTGCATCAATGACATGGACATGAAACCCTCATGCCTAGTGAAACAGATAGTGGCTCGTAGTCTCAAACTGTGGGTCAAGGGTCAAGTATCAAATGTCCAAGTATCCAAGTTCAAACTTAATATCAAGTGGTTCAAGTCCAATTTCCATTTCAATTATATCAGAAGGTTCATATCAAGATGGTTCAATATCAGATGGTTCAATATTAGATGGTTCAATATCAGATGTTTATAATCAAAGTTTCACAGCAACAGTTCATTTAAAAGGTTTCTATTTAAAAGTCCATTTAAAGCAATCTTTCAAAAATGGTTTTCATAATAAATGATCATACAAAATAGTTTTCATAAAAATGGTCTTTCAAAACGGTTTTCTTAAAGATGGTCTTAAAAATAGTTTCCTTAAAAACTTTTATTAACTTTCATTTAAAAGTAGTATCGCATCTTTTTAAAATAGCTTTTCTCACACATTTTCATATATAATTCAGAAAGGTTTTCACATCTAGTTACCAAAATCAAATAATCCTTCAAAGTATCAAGTGATTCAAATATTCATGTTACAGGGTGACGAACGAGTCATATCAAGTATCAAAGGAACATGGCAAGGCTCAGTTATCAAGGTTCACAAATCAAGGGAAGCATAACAAAGGCATAGATCAAATAAGAAAGCCCCAAATAAGAAGGCTCAGATCATAATCAAACCAATATAGAAAGATGTAAGTGAAACATGAAGAACGAATCAAAGTATAAGGGAACATAGCAATGGCTTAGGGAATCGTATAATGAATCAGAAATCCAGAATGTCATGAGAACGAAGGCACCCTTACTGAAAAAGGGTAGAATATCTGTACCTTATACCGCAAGTGAAAACACATCTAGAAATATAAAGATCGGAAACAAACTCCATCTTCAGCGAATCTTCACGAATACATGGTCGTCTTATTATTAATATCTCATTTAAATCAGATTTCTCGTTTTAGTCGGCTTTCTATTTTCAGCAGGTTTCCAAGATTAGCAAGTTTCTATTTTTAGAAAGTTTCCTTATTTAGCAAGTTTCCAAAAATAGCAAATTTCCATAATTAGACAAATTCCATAAAGTAATTAGGTTAAGTCATTTATTAAATATTATTATGGAAATAGGGTTCATTTTAGCAAGTCATGATAGTTTAGGGTTCATTATGACAACTTTCTATATTTTAGGGTTTCAAATGCAAATATGCCAAAGTTAAGGTCCAAAATGCAAATATTACAAGTTATTCTTTTTAATCCACAAGTTTACCATAATTACAATTCCAATCCTTTAATTTCAACAATTTTACAAGCTAAACCCTTTTATTAAATAAATTACAAATTAAACCTTATAATTAATTAAATTACAATTTAATCCTTATAATATTCATATTTACACATTAAGCCTTCAATTAACCAAAATTACACATTATACCCCTTATATTTATATTTAAACGAAATACCTTCTATTTTACATAATTTACAAAACAAGTCCCTTTATTTTAATTACTTTCCCTTCGAATTAACAATTTAATTAATTTACCATTTAAACCTTCTAAATTACAAAATTTACACATAACACCCCCCATATTATATTTTATATGATTATTCCCTGGTCTAAAATCACTTGCAAAAATAACCCCCAAGTTTATAAAATTAAAAAACACACCCTAATATTTTTAGTTTCAAATCGGTAGAACATTAAATAATAAAACCCTAACCCTAAAATTCCCCAATCATTACTAATCATTAAAACAACCTTAAAACACATTAAACACATCAGATTCATCATCAAAAACCTAACCCTAGTTTCATACGAATTGATTTTTTTTTCTCTTTTTCTTTTTAAATCCGGTTAACAATTAACTCACCAAGGATGATTTAAGATTTGAAAATTACAAGGATCATTTTTATAGTGTTATCTAGAACGAATAGGACCTGAGAAAAATAGTCTTGAAGGACACAAAATTCGTAAAAACTGATTCACAATTTATTTAGTTTTTAGGGTTTAAAATCGTATTTTAATTCAAACGGCCTGAGTAGCATGCATGGATTGTTATAGATATTTTATATGGATCATATATGATGTAAGAAGAGTTATAAAAATACCAATTAACTTTTATAATGATCGAATAAGGGTGGAAAATTAATACCTCTCGGCCAACATGAAAATCGAACAAAAACTGAAATCGAGTGAATCAAGCCTTCAAAAATCGAACTCCTATTTTTCTAAACTTCCTCTAGCACCCAGGAACTCAGGAAAAATGATAAGTGGTCGTGGAAAAATAATGGTGGTCGATCTGGAGTTTTTGTTTGTGTTTTAGGGTTTTTAGAATGAATAAAATGGAAATTATAAAGAAACCGTGTGATAAATGAGGAGGGTCACATAATTTTCGGCCCAAGTGATTGTGACAAGATCAATTTACTGATTTTTTGAAGATCTCCTGTAATTGTAATGTTTATCTCTTATTTATTTGATTTTAAATAATTAATAAGAAAAGTAAAACATATATATATATAATATATATATATATATATATATATATATATATATATATATATATATATATATATATATATATATATATATATATATATATATATATATATATATATATATTATGCCAATATGACATTTTATATATGTGACAAATATTTTTAGGACATGTAAAATATTAAAATGTTCATGCAAAAATTATTTTACTTCATATGTTGCTAATTTTCAAATGTTTGTGATTCATTTGGTGTTTTATGTATTTATTAAGTGAAATTTTATTTATTAGGGTATTTTGGTAATTTTGCACGTTTTGAAATTTTGGGTTTTACATTGAGACTTAGGTCTGGGAAGTCTGCCTCAGAGAACGAGTAGAGTTGTTGGTCGTGTCTTCGGACGTTGATCTCAGACAGGAAGGTGTAATCATACTTCGTCACCCCCTTTACACTTACCACTGCCACAATCCTAAGGTTGTTGCTTACTGATTCGTGAGACTTCTCGGTAAGTTTACTCTTATACCATGTTTTTCTTTTCTCGAACCAGTGAAAGATTCCCAATTCAGCATCACGATCATAATTCACCGTTTGTTTGACGAAGAGGTGATGGTGAATGGCATTTTCCTCAATGGCTGGTTGTGGGTAACTTGCTGCTGGGGTGAAGGTTATTGATGTTGCATACTTGGTTTTGCTTGTAGCACCGTGCCTGAGTAGTTCAAGATCATTGTTAAAGAAGAATTGGTAAGGGATGGCTGTTTGATGATTTTCTCTGATCACGGGTAGTGGCTTGGTCCAGTCTGTGATGTAAGGACGGTTTTTGCTGTCACGGCCACCAACCCTAAGTATGTCTGGATTAGTCCAGTCAAACTCACTTGACATTGCTCGGGTAATGTTTTCAAGGTGATATTCAAGCTTAGCTGCACTTGAAGATTTATCTTTGAGAAGATTAAATGCATCATTCTTGATACGACGGAGTTCCCTCTTGGTCATCTTCTTGATGTTCATAGTACGTTTGAGTTGTTGAGTGAACTCGAACGTACTGTCTTCAATCTTAGAAGCTTCGTCTTCTTGGATTTGAGCACTTACAATTGATCAAACCACTCATTACCTTGTGTGTCATCATCCTCGAGCCATGGGACTACAGTGGGTTTTTTGGAAGACTTCTTGTTTGTTGTAGTCTTGGCCTTTGGTGGTGACTTGGGTTGATCATCTTGTTGTTGAAATTCCATGTCGTCGGCAGTAAAGTGCTCAAAATGATGCTCAGTAGCAGTAGGACCAGATTCTGGAGCTTTTGTTTGTGGAGATGTGGTTGTGGTTGACGGTCCGGTTGACTGTTTAAGCTGTATTCCAGACCCGCCTTCACTCTTGTGTTTCTTTGATTTGGAGTCTGGATCTTCGTCTTCTTCGTCTCTGTGACATTTTCCACGATCGGCTGCTTCTTTGTAAGATTCCATATTAGCCTTAATAGCTTCAAAGATAGCCAATTCTGTGTTGGATGAGTTTTGCAGTGATTTTGGTGAGAAGGGCTATTTGGAGTTCTTCAATGGAGTAGTCAAGAAGGTGCTTCTGTTGGATTGTTGATCCAGTGAGGTCTTTAACTTTTTCTTCAAGTTGAGTGTCGATGTACTCTGTGATATCTTTCTGAAGATCAGGCAGAAATTTCTTGACATAATGCCTTGTGTTTACTTTAGCTGCTTTCAACATCTGATCTTTGACATCCTCATCTAGAAATTCATCCATTTTCTGCTTTGTCTCCTGCAACTGTTGCACTTGCTCAGACAAGTTTTTGACCATGTTCTGCAACTTTGTTACTTGGTCTGTTAACTTGCTGTCTCTCTTAGCTTGAGCAAGTTTTGCAGCTTTCTTTAATTTCTTCGCTGCAGGAGATAAGACTTCAATGCGAGTAACCCTTGCAATCTTCTTAACATACTTGCCCTTCATGATTGATTTAATTGTTTCCTCGGTTGTTGCTTTTCTTTTGTTTATTGGTGATGATGATCGTGAAGATGATTCAGAATTAGTTGGAGCTTTTGATGGTGAATCAGGAGGTGTAGGATCCTTAAGAGGAGTTTGTGCCTTAGGAGATGAGACTGGAGGAGTAGATTCCTTTGGTGGTTAGTTAGGATGTGTTGGAGTCTTAGGTGGTGAGGTGGGAGGGGTTGTGGGTTTAGGTGGTGAGATTGGAGGTGTAGGAACCTTAGACTGTGACTCCTGCTGCGGTTCATGTGAGGTGAGAGTCAGATGAAGTGGAGTGACTGGTGGTGTATTAATGTAATCATCTGCTTCCTTTTCATCCTTCTCTTTCTCCTGTTTCAATCTCTCCTTTTCCAACCTTTTTTCTGCTGCTGCCTTATATTCATCTTCAAGTTGGTTGGCAGCTTAAGTTGTTTTCTCCCCAATGATTTCCTCTTCCTCTTCTGAATCATTCCAATCAACGGGTTCATCAGGATGTACATTTTCCTCTTTGTCACTTTCCAACATTTCGTCTGGAATTTCCTCATCTGTCAGGATCTGCTTCTCCTTGATTTCCTTATCATTGTCACTGCCAGGTTGATTAACCGGACTTGATGGTGGAATATCTTCTGTAGCACCTCCTGACCCTCCGGGTTGATTAACCGGATCAGTATGGGTCAGAGGAACTTCTTGAGCAGTTCCTGAACCTCCAGCTCCTTTGGCTTCTTCGAATTTCCTAAGCTCCTCAACCCTCAACTGTGCCCTTCTGTCTTCATCTTCCTTGTTTGTCTTTTTGCTCTCATGCATTGCTTTAATAGTATCCACGTCCCATTGAATATCTTCTTCTTCGTTTACTTGCATCACAATGTTCTCTTCTGACTCAGGTTCTTCTGAGTCTGATTCTTCTTCATTAAGAATCCCTTCTTCTTCTACTTTGGGCTTGGGAGTACCTTTGATTCGTCTTTTAAGGGTTCTGGGGTGTGGTTTTCTTGGTTGCTTTGAAGCACTTGAAGCACTCCCAGTCTTACTGCTTTTAGAACGAGTTTTAGAAGATCCAGTTCCTTCCCCAAGTTTGGAAAACCCGACTTGACCTTTGTTGTAAGCATCGTCATAGTCTTTGAAAGCCTGTGTCTTCTGAATTGAATTTGTTAACAATCCTTCAGGTAATCTTGCCCCTTGTTTGTGTGAGCTATCTTTGGGGAAATAAACTGAATTGACTATTTTATCCATTCTCAACACATGTAGTTCTTTGTCTTCGGGTAGTGGTGAAATGTCGGGGTTCTCGTCAAGTAGAAAGCTGATAAACATTTTGGTGTATCGGACAAATGGGATCCTTGTTAATGGTTTTTTGCATTGGCCTCGAATCTGAAATGCAAGATCTTCCCAGATGAGTTCAGCATAATCAATACTTTTCTAATGAACTATGCCCCAGAAGAGTTGAGCGTGTGATAATCTTGGGTGCTCATGTCCACTGTCTCTTCCTGAAACCGAACGAACCAATATGTAGTAAATGGTTCTCCATGGTTGTGGAATGGATTTTGCGTTTACTCTAGAGATTGTTGTAAGTGATTGGTTGGGTTGTTCATCATAACCAATGTCGATGAGGAATTTGATGATGTCATCTTCTGAAGGTGCAGGCCAATATTTGTTAGCGGTTTCTGGTGGTTCAGGTAAGGATACAGCTTTACGTAGATGGGTGGGAGTGACTTTGACTTGCTTACAGTCCAAGGTGCATGTGAAGTATTTGTCCTCATCATCAAGCTGAATGGTACTCCACATTTGATGAATGTAAAATTCTGAAATATTATCTGAATTCTCCAACATGCCCTTGCACTTATGTCTTTTGAGAATTTCAATGGCAATCTGGCAACTTGGTTCCGCACACTTGATATCATCAAAGACAACCCTTGCATTGTTGTTCCCATATTTTGCCTTGAAACCTTGTGGGAAAACTTCTTCCTTGGTGGGCAGGGGTAGTGGTTGTTGTGATGGTGCAGTCATTTTGAAATACCTGAAACATCATTCAGACACCAATTTGCAGGATACATGAAAGTTAGCATTAGATAAACTTCTTGGTTCACATACAATTGCGAAAACTTTTGTCAATTGCGAAAACTTTTGACAATTGCGAAAACTTTTGACAATTGCGAAAACTTTTGACAATTGCGAAAAACTTTCGACAATTGCGAAAACTTTCGACAATTGCGAAAACTTTTGACAATTGCGAAAACTTTTGACAATTGCGAAAACGTTTGACAATTGCGAAAACTTTTGACAATTGCGAAAGCAATTTCAATTTCGAAAACTTCTTACACAAGAAATTTCGAGAACTTTGAAGACGTACTATTCACCAGATTTTTTGCATTTCATCATCACTTGTGATATTGTTTTCACGCTTGTTCCAATGGAATCCTATGATGTTTCTAAGTCTTTTGACCAAGTTATAACAACTTTTAACCACAAAATCTTAAGATTCAACCTGAACGTGTTCATGTGTTCTTCTTAAACCCTACTGATCAATTACGCACTTATGATGTTACTGGGTTCAATCCAGGGTTACAAACATTCAATTCAAGGCATGACAACAACATATCAATGATTTAATTAGACTATAACATTCACAATTGGTTTTCCCCAAATCGAACGCATAAACCCAAAATCAAGAACATGCACAATAGGTGTTTTTGGGTACAATTAAACATTCATAACATGATAAGAAACACATTCTAACACTAACACACCAATCAAATACAGCATAACCACTCAGATTTAAATTCTACAATTACGCATAAACCCTAGATCTAAAATACACAATTCTGACATATTTAGCCGTTGGATCAAGAAATCATTCAAAACCATTATTTGTAATCATGTATTGAACGTTTAAACACTCACAGATTTCAAAGATCTTTAGCGGATGTGCAGATTAATTTCAGGTCGTAGATTGGGTTGGTGAGTGTATTTACTGCGTTAGGTGTGTATGTGTGAGGATTCGACACACGGTTAAGGTGGTTAAACCTTTTGTTCTTTGTGTGTATGATATATTGAGTTAATATGATTTAGTATGCGGAATCTACTTAATCACACTTAGAAGGTTATTTGTGTTATGGAAATGGAACAGTTGTGATTGTTATATGACAATGAACAATGAAAGATTATAACCAAACGATTCAATATTATTAATGATAATAATACGAGTGATCTTGAATTATCACTAGGGTTACAACCTTGAATCTTTAAGTTTCTATGTTCTTGATATTGTTGTGTTTGTTCTAGTTCTAACAGTTATGAAAGTTCTAAGTGTTTACAATATCAACCAACTTATCGACATATAATATCGAGTCTAAGATCTTCTTTTATAGTCCAAGAAGATCTTTACAATATTGCTTAAAGTCTAGTCGAACTACTTGCTAACTTATCTTGAGTGTGTCAGTACATAAGATACAACATGTATCTGTGTACACAACTTGATATTGATCACTTTGCTAAAAGATATTATCTACCGTATATTCTTGACTTTAGTACACAAATATCTTTTCAATACTTATCCAACCAGCAGTTGTTTATGTGACAATTATCCACTCAGCAGTCTCAACTCAGCAGTCCCTTCTTTATAACTACCAGTTAGAACGGTTAGTTATAACTTGAACAGTCCTAAGATATACACCAGCAGTTAGAACTGTTAGATTATTCTTCTCAGCAGTTGGAACTGTTAATACTTGTAATTCTTGATACTTAATCTTCAGAACATTTAATTCCCAACAATCCTCCCCTAAACATGTGAATCCATTTCAACATGTTTCTGAATTAAATTATGGATTGTGAAGATCTTTCAAACACTTCATAGTCAGACCCTTGATCTGAACTTTCTTCTGTTCTGTGAGATTGAATATCTTTCTTAGTAGCTCATCTACTTTCTGATCTTTGACTTCAACAATATCAATACACTAATATTTAGTCTTCAAACATTGACCTAAAGATGGTGCAATTTCCTTGGATGGAGGAATTATAAGAGGCAATGGTGCTGTGTATCTTGGATGCTTGTTTCAACAAGTGAAATCATCTATCAGCATGTCTTTGCAAGTGATGAACAAACGTGGTAAACTGAAATTGAAACTTTTCTTCGTTTGACCTAGATAGAACTTTCTCCTTTGGAATGCTTCATCCCTTCTGAATATATATAATACTCCAGAATCAGCTCTATTCTTGTCATTTTCAACCTCCATGTCATCATCTTGTATGCTCTTGTCTTTTCCTCCCTTTCATTGGGTTTGTCTTCCTTTCTTGGGCTTTTATTTCCTCCCCTGAAGCAAATAAAATTTTATCCTCCCCTTGTTTGGAAGATCTCTCACCATCATCCCATCATTATCTGATCTACCAATGTGAACTTGTTTTCAGACAATGTTGTACATGAAGCCATCAATTCCTTAAGAGTTTAAGTTGCTGCCCTCATCACTTCTAGGTGTGTTAACTCCTATGAGAGGTGATTCATGGGGCATTAGACTCATGGTCCATCAATGGATGGTTTTTCTGAATCCTTGTAAGAAACTTTTGCCTTAGCAGTATGTATATGATTTTATTATGAAAAACCATACTGCTTTCAACCATTTTGAAGGGATTAAGTGTATAACAGACACTTAATCAAAATTTCGGTTTAAAGCAACCTCTGGTTGTGTGAGAACCAATGTTTTCAGTTATAAATAACTGCCTGTGTGCAGATAAACTCATTCAAAGAGTTTTCCTGACAGGGTTTCCAGCTCATAGTAATTGTTGCCTCTAACACAAGTGTTAGATTCAATTTTACTAGCTGTTCTTTCTATCAGATGTCCTTAGACTTGCTCATTATACTTTGAAAGTATAAAATGATAGAAAGTGAGTTGCATCAGTTACTATCTGACCAACTAAGTCATCAATTCAATGTGAAATTTCATACTTAGGTTTCAAGAAAGAAGTTTTAAATTCCCAAACTCAGTCCATCATAAACCTGTTATGAAAGCAATTGGAATCACTTTTCTTTTGTTTCCATTTCACTTGAAATTTCCTTATTGCTCAAAGTTCATACCTGAAATTGTTAGTCCAAAACCAAGAAACAAAATGCATAGCATTTGTCTTATAGCAGTATCAATATATGACCAACAGTATGAACTGTTTAAACAAAATATGAACTAGCAGTACAAACTGTTCTATTGAACAGTCTTAATTTACAAAGATATCAGTACAACCTTAACATATATAAAAACCACATAGATTAGAAATTTTAAGGATTAAGCATTCCAATACTTGCTACTAAGTACTGAAACCTTCCAACATCAAAAGCTTTTGTTAGTAGATCTGCAAAGTTAAATTCTGAAGCAATTTTAAGAACTTGAATTAATCTTTTCTCATTGCAGTCTCTTATAAAGTGATGTCTAATTTCAATGTGTTTTGTTTTAGAATGTTGCACTGGATTTTTAATAATACAAATTGTACTACTATTATCAATATGAATAACAGTGTTTAAGAAATTGTACCCATAGTCAAGGAGTTGGTTTTGAAGCCATAGAACCTGACCACAGCAGCTTGCAACAGCTACATATTCAGCTTCAGTTGTTGAATTAGCCACCATTGTTTGCTTCTTACACTGCCATGAGACAAGTCTACACCCAAGGAATTGACATCCTCCAGTTGTTGACTTTCTGTCCAAGCTAGCACCAGCATAATC
Organism: Artemisia tridentata subsp. tridentata; assembly: GCA_021014915.2. Classification (NCBI taxonomy): domain Eukaryota; kingdom Viridiplantae; phylum Streptophyta; class Magnoliopsida; order Asterales; family Asteraceae; genus Artemisia; species Artemisia tridentata. The sequence goes on along the minus strand of CP139501.1, from coordinate 147,409,653 downwards.
ACTATCCGAAAATGCTACCAAGTCAAAAGGTGATTCCCTTGAATACCATAGACCCAACCTAGGTTGACCCTTGAGATATCTAAAAATTCTCTTGACTGTAGTTAAATGAGAAACCTTTGGAGTAACTTGAAATCTTGCACAAGCACAAACAGAGAACATGATGTCAGTTCTAGATGATGTAAGATACATCAAGGAGCCTATCATAGATCTGTATGTGTGTACATCTACATTTTCTCCATCTAAGTCTTTTAGAAGTGGCTTCTCAGAGTCCATTGGTGTGCTTGCCATTTTTGAATCAGCAAAGTTGAACTTCCTTAGTATCTCAGCAACATATTTATCTTGACTAATAAATATGCCTTCATGTGACTGTTTAAGTTGCAAACCCAAAAAGAAGGTAAGTTATCCCATAGAACTCATCTGAAACTTATCATGCATAAGTTTCTCAAACTCTAAACACATCTCCTTCCTTGTAGATCCAAAGATAATGTCATCCACATACACCTGCACTAACAGAAGATCCTTCTTGTGCTGTTTGATGAAAAGTGTCTGATCAATCTTTCCTCTTTGAAATCCATTTTCTAATAAGTAGGAAGCTAGTGTTGCATACCAAGCTCTCGGTGCCTGATGAAGGCCATAGAGAGCTTTAACTACTCTGTACAATTTTTCTGGATGTTGTGGGTCAATGAAGCCTGGAGGTTGTGAAACATACACCTCTTCTTCAATTGTTCCATATAAGAATGCACTCTTGACATCCATTTGATAAACTGTGAAGCCTAAAAATGAAGCATAAGCTAAGAAAAGCCTAATTGCCTCAATCCTTGCTACTGGAGCATAAACCTCATCATAGTCTATTCCTTCTTGTTGTGTGTACCCTTGGGCTACTAATCTAGCCTTATTTCGAATCACTATTCCCCTTTCATCCCTTTTATTCTTGAAAACCCATCTAGTGCCAATCACCTTTACATCCCTAGGTAAATCAACTAGCACCCATACCTTCTGAATCTTGAACTGAAGAAGCTCCTCCTGCATAGCTTCTACCCAGCTTGAATTATCTAAGGCTTTCAGAATGTTCTTTGGTTCATCTTGTGAGAGAAAACATACAAACAAGCAAGTGTTTGAAAACTCATGCTGCTTTGAAGCATAAAGGGCATCAAGAAGCCCTTTTTGGTCTGAAGACATCAGTTGTTGTCTTGTCTTCACACCTGATTGTACATCTCCAATCACATTATCTAGGGAGTGGACTTTGTGAATTCTTGTTTGTGGAGTAGAAGGAACTTGATAATTTGATGGAAGATTGTTGAAATCCACCTCATTATCTGAGAAATCTGCTTCTTTCTTTTCTGAAGGGCCAACAGCAGAATCAGTTGGCCTAGCAGCAGGAACATTAAGCCTAACAGCAGAATCACCAGCAAAAACAATTTGTTGTTCTTGAGTTCCATCTTCTTTCCTTTCATCTTCAACACCTTCTTTAGCTTTTCCAGAAGAAGATTCATCAGTTGTTGAAGTTGATTCCACACTTGTACTTGACCATATTGGCATCCAAACATGATCTTGGTTTGTCTCCTTTTCTAACCTTGCCTCATCTGTTGTTTGTGAACCTGAAAAATTATTAGTTTCTTCAACAACAGGCACATAATTCATTGATTTGGTTAGAGTTTCAAGATCAAATAGCAATTTTGGTCCTTGACCTTCTACATTGGATTTATCCTCTAAAAAATCCACATGTAGATTTTCTTCTACAATCATAGTTCTTGTGTTGTATACTCTAAATGCTTTGCTATTAAGAGAATATCCAACAAAGAATCCTTCATCTGCTTTACCATCGAATTTTCCTAAATGGTCTAAGGTATTGAGAATTGTCACATGACATCCAAAAGGTCTAAGAAATCCTATTGCAGGAGTTCTACCTCTAAAAAGTTCATATGATGTCTTATTGTGAGGCTGAATAACTAAAACTCTATTTTGGACATAGCAAGCAGTATTGACTGCTTCAGCCCAAAAAGTTATAGGTAGCTTAGAATCAGCTAACATTCTTCTAGCAGCTTCAATTAGTGTTCTATTCTTCCTCTCAACAACACCATTCTGTTGTGGTGTTCTAGCAACACTAAATTCTCTCCTAATACCTTTTTGTTTGCAGAAATCATCCATAACTCTATTCTTAAACTCTGTCCCATTATCACATCTAATGACTTTCACTTTCTTGTCTACTTGGTTTTCTATCTGTGTAATGAATGTCTTAAGGATGCTTGTAGTCTCATCCTTAGTAGATAGAAAGAAAACCCATGTAAATCTAGTATAGTCATCAATTATAACAAGACAATATCTCTTATGCATTATACTACTTACTGAAACAGGTCCAAATAAGTCCATATGCAGCATAAATAATGATTGATAGATAGAGTTAAAAATCTTGGGCTTAAAAGTGGCTTTGTGTTGTTTGCCTTTTAGACAAGCAATGCATGTTTGATCATTTTCAAATCTTTTGTGAGGTAAACCTCTTACCAAACCATTCTTAACAATTTTATTTATGGTTTTGAAGTTAATATGACCAAGCCTTCTATGCCATTTCATTGATTCATCCAATGTGGCCTTTGCAACAAGACAAGTTAAATTATTTTTAGGAACAATGTTCTTCATGTCTACACTGTACATATTGCCCTTTCTAGGAATTCTAAGAAGTACTTGACTTTCATCAGGCATCTTAAAATCAGGAGAAAGTACAAGACATTCAGTTTTACAGAAAAGAACATTGTTCTTTTTGTCACACATTTGTGAGACACTAAAAAGATTATAATTTAGCTCTTTTACATAGAACACATCTTCAAAATCTAAATTTCCAGTTTTAATGGTACCTTTACCAGACATTTTGCCACCAATACCTCCTCCAAAGGTAACATAGCCTCCATCTATTGATTGAAAATCTGAGAGATAAGACTTGTTGCTTGTCATGTGCCTTGAACATCTACTATCTGAGTATCCTTGATCCTCTTGCTGATCATTTGAATGTTCCTGCACATAAATGAGAAGTATTAGTTTCTTTTGGGGACCCAAGCCATTACTGACTTGGATCTGCCTCTTGCATCAATGTAATTTAATCTTTTAAGGACAGTTGATGCAACATTGGATTTAAGAATCCAACATGCTGAGGTCTTAACAGCATTTGCCCTGTTTTTCCAAGCAGCAGTACTAACTGCTTTCCTAGCAGTTTTAACTGCTGGCTTTGCAGTTTTACTCTTTGGTTTCCAAACTTGTTTTTGGACCACTACTTTTGTTTGAATGGGCCTGAGAACAGTTTTAGGTGCATGTTTTGAAGTTATTTTTGCACTTTTAACTGTTGGTCTTGGGTTAACAGTCTTAGATGGTCTAGCAGTTGAAACTGCTTGCCTAGCAGTAGAGACTGCTGTCGAAACTGCTCTGGGTTTTATACTTTTGGACTTAGAGTGAAAGTTAGTTTGAGGAGTTTGCCTTTTGAAATTCACCCTATTGTTTTCATAACCAGATACCCAATGGTTGCAGAAAGCTGCAAGATGGTCAAAACTACCACATGTGTAACAAGCTTTGTTATAAAAGGCAAAGTCATCACCTAATTGGTTAGACTTGAGGTTATTCCAATTCCTTTGGTTACCTCTGGGCTTGTTGGTGGTTCTATATTGCTCACAATATCTAACTGGTTGTCTAACATGCTTAATGTTTGATTTAGGCTTAGTAGTATTGTGTTTGACTATCTTAGGAACACTTGTTCCTACTTTCTTAACCACTTCAGGTTTAGACATAACCTGTTCTTCTTCATCACTATCAGTTGTGCAATCCTTAACAACTATAGCATCTAATTTCTTAACAAAGGACACCTTGTCCTGATAAAGTAAAGTTTTATCTAAACTTTTACTTACTTTTTCTACCTTAAGACTCTCAGTAGTCTTAGAACCATATTCCATTATTGGTTCTTGAAACTCAGGTAAACCTGAATTCCCTAGGTCAATCCCTGGGGGTTTTGGGATGCCTCTATAAGGAGGTGGGACACTCTTATATCCTACTCCTGACTTAGCTCTATTAATCACCTGACATTCTACTATGTTATGCACACCTCTAGAAGCATGTTCTAGTGCTTGTGTAGTCAAGTGAATGTTTTCATTTTCCTTTTTGACCCTATCAAGAGCTTCTCTCAAAAGCTTAATTTCAGCATCTCTAAAGAATATGTCCTGTCTTAGGAGAGCTTTGTCATCAGAAAAAGCTAATTCATTTTCTTTATAGTGTGTGATTTGTTTCTCTAAAGTCTCTAATCCACACTTATAGTTTATAAAGTTTTGAAAAGTGCTGCTTAGCTCTTTCTTTTGATCATCATATTGTTTGATTAAAACCTGTAGAGCATTAAGAGCAGTGCAAGTATTTGAACAAGCTTTATGATTTTGTACCTCAGTAGCAGAAAAAGCCATAAGTGCCATTTGAGCAGGAGTTTCTTCTTCGTCTGCCATGAAGCTCCAATCAAAACCTAAGCCATCAATAGCTACCATATCTTTTGGCTCAATAACCTCCCCTGTTTTGGATTTGCTTCCAAAACCTCTATTCTTGCTATCTTGCTGCCTTGGTCTTTTGCACTCTCTTGAGAAATGACCCATCATGTGGCAGTTATAGCACTCTATCTTTGACTTATCAAAACCAGCAGCATCAGTGTTGCTGATTATGAGCTTCTTCCCCGTCTTGTGATAGAACTTCTTGGCTCTCATGCTAATAAGAGAAATTTGCCATTTTAGATCCATTTCCTCCAGATCATCTTCAAGGATCTCTTGGAGGTCTTCATAGGAGAGCATGGACCCATTATTCTGACTTGTAAGGAATGCACAACAAGTCTTTTCATCCAAAATACTAATGGTACTACTTGATGAACTAGCAGCACCAACATCATCAACAACTTTCACCTCTTCACTTGATTTTGAGGTACTAGGAGTTGACATAAATGCCTTGTTCCCAGTATTAGAACTAGTACCTCCATTCTTCTTCAAATCTTGCTCTACAATCTTGAAGTTGCTATACAAGTCCATCAGATCCATGGTGTCTAGGTCTGGCTTGTTCTTCCAGACAACAACATGCATAGCCCACTCTTCTGGTAAGCTTCTCAGAAATTTTGAGTTTAAATCTTCTTGAAGCATTTCAATCCCAAGAATAGCAAGTTGGCTCACTATATTCTGAAGCCTATTAAACATGTGGTCAAGAGATTCATTGTATGTAGAGGAGAAGTTTTCAAACTGCTGCTTGAGCAGTGTCATGTGGGTTTTCTTGGTGGCTTCATTTCCACCATACCTTGCAATAATAGCTTCAAATAATGACTTGGCATCTTTGAACTTGCTGAAGTTTAGAAGTTGATCATTAGGAATGGTCATCATCAGCATGCTTCTTGCCTTCAAGTCATTTTTCTTCTTTATTCTATCTTCTGCAGATGTTGGCTTTGTCTGCAGAGTTGACACCACTTTGCCTTCCACTGTTGATGTAGTGGTGGTAGGCTGGTAAGAGTCTCCATCTTCAATGATTTCCCAAAGTGCATAATCTTGCACTTGGAAATATTGCTCTATCCTCAGCCTCCACATCTCAAACTCATACTGTTTGAGCATGGGAATCTCCGCAGCAACATTTGTCTGAATAGATTCAACGTCCATTTCTTCAGCTTCTTCTTCTAAATCAATAATATCAGCCTGAGCTCTGATACCACTTGTGAGGATTCGACACACGGTTAAGGTGGTTAAACCTTTTGTTCTTTGTGTGTATGATATATTGAGTTAATATGATTAAGTATGCGAAATCTACTTAATCACACTTAGAAGGTTATTTGTGTTATGGAAATGGAACAGCTGTGATTGTTATATGACAATGAACAATGAAAGATTATCACCAAACGATTCAATATTATTAATGATAATAATACGAGTGATCTTGAATTATCACTAGGGTTACAACCTTGAATCTTTAAGTTTCTATGTTATTGATATTGTTGTGTTTGTTCTAGTTCTAACAGTTATGAAAGTTCTAAGTGTTTACAATATCAACCAACTTATCGACATATAATATCGAGTCTAAGATCTTCTTTTATAGTCCAAGAAGATCTTTACAATATTGCTTAAAGTCTAGTCGAACTACTTGCTAACTTATCTTGAGTGTGTCAGTACATAAGATACAACATGTATCTGTGTACACAACTTGATATTGATCACTTTGCTAAAAGATATTATCTACCGTATATTCTTGACTTTAGTACACAAATATCTTTTCAATACTTATCCAACCAGCAGTTGTATATGTGACAACTATCCACTCAACAGTCTCAACTCAGCAGTCCCTTCTTTATAACTACCAGTTAGAACGGTTAGTTATAACTTGAACAGTCCTAAGATATACACCAGCAGTTAGAACTGTTAGAGTATTCTTCTCAGCAGTTGGAACTGTTAATACTTGTAATTCTTGATACTTAATCTTCAGAACATTTAATTCCCAACAGTATGTCAGAGAACAGATGATCGTATTAACTGTGGTGAAATTTTCAACCTTTTTATTTGAATTTTATTAACTTTGCTACTCGCACACCTTTAGTCCCTAAACCTTTTATTTGTTGCAATCAAAGTCTTAAACAACTAACTTTAAGGTTTTTTTTTTTTTTTTTTTTTTTTTTTTTTTTTTTTTTTTTTTTTTTTTTTTTTTACTTAACAATATTGGCCTTAGCAACTTTGATCCCTATGATATCACCACCATTTCATATGAAGCAACAACTTGGAGGAAACGATGCAAGTTCAAAATTTTAAAAATTTAAAAAAATTTGTGTTTCCTCCTCAACACTTGTTCATAAATAATTGTTAACGTGTTAAAAAAAAAATGAACAAAGTGTTGACAAAGATTTTGTACATGCATTTTTTTATGAAAGAATAGAAAATCTTTTTGTGTTTTTCATTAAATATTTACAGAGATAGAATTGATGTTTGACTTGGTTAATTGTTTTTGAGAAAATTTTCCAAATCAGTTGGAGTCAAACATCTCATTCCAATCTGGTGGACCAGTTCCACAAACCTTGCATGATGCAAAGCTTTGGTGAACAGATCTGCCAATTGGTGTTCAGTACCCACAAAATATAATTCAACAGTACCCATTTCCACATGCTCCTTGATAAAATGATATCGTAGAGCAATATGCTTCGATTTGCAGTGTTGAACCGTGTTGCATGAAATAGCGATGGCACTCTTGGAGTCGCAGTACATCAGAATCTTGTTAAACACATATCCGTAGTCCATCAACTGAGATCACATCCAAATGACTTGAGCACAGCAGGCAGACATGGCTACGTATTTTGATTCTGTGGACGACAATGATGTACAGTCTTGCTTCTTTGACTGCCAAGAGACTAGCTTGTCACCTAAAAACTGTACTCCCCCTGATGTACTTTTTCTCGTGTTTAAGCACCCTGCATGGTCAGCGTCTGAAAATGCAACAAGTTCAAACCCAGAATCCTTCGGATACCAGATCCCCAAATGGATGGTTCCCTTTATGTATCGAAGGATTCTTTTAACGGCTGATAAGTGCCGCTCAGTTGGTCTTGACTGATATCGGGAGCAAAGATACGTGGCAAATACAACATCCGGCCGGCTAGCTGTGAGATACATGAGAGACCCAATCATACTATAATATTTCATAGGATCAATGGGTGTACCATGTAGATCAACATCTAGCTTTGGGGATGAGGAGGACATAGGGGTGTTATAGGTGTCACAGCTGGTCATACCATGCTTTTTCAGGATTTCCTGAGCATATTTGGACTGAATCAAAAATATACCACGGGGTGATTGATGAACTTGTAGTCCTAAGAAGAACTTTAGTTCACCCATCATGGACATCTCAAAGTTTTAATTTGTTTCATAAGTCTTGCAAAAGCATTTGAGTACTTTTTATGAGTTGATCCGAAAATGATATCATCTACATAAATTTGTACGATGAGAATGTCCTCCCCGTGTTTTTGTATAAACAGAGTCGGGTCCACAGATCCTTTAGTAAAATAATTGGCTAATAAGAATGCAGACAGTTTGTCGTACCATGCCCTCGGGGCTTGTTTAAGGCCGTAAAGGGCTTTCTTGAGTCTGTAGACGTGGTTTGGATGCTCTTGATCGACGAAGCCCTCTGGTTGTGAAACGTACACCTCTTCTCGGAGTTGTCCATTGAGAAATGCAGTCTTCACGTCCATCTGGTATACCGTGATGTTCTTGTGAGTAGCGTACGCCAGGAACATCCTAACAGCCTCAAGACGTGCCACTGGTGCAAACGATTCTTCGAAGTCAATGCCTTCTTCTTGACTGAAGGGCGACCAAGCGAGACTTGTTACGAATCACTGTACCATACGCATCTAGCTTATTTTCCAGATCCACTTTAAACCAATGACATATACCCCATCTGGTCTCTCGACTAATTCCCAAACTTCCAACCGTTTGAATTGATCCAATTCCTCTTGCATGGATTCAATCCAGTTGTCGTATGTAAGGGCTTCTTTAATGGTTTTGGGTTCGGACTGACAAACGGTGAGAGCATAAATGCAGGTTTCACCGTCTGTATGGAGTCGTTGTCGTGTCATTACAGGGTTTTCTGGGTTGCCAATCACATTTACAAGGGGATGATCCTTTGTCCATTTATGTGTTGATGGGTAATGTTGATAGGTATGGTGCAGATTTGACGGTTTCAAATTGCGTGAGGACGACTCAGCAACATCAGGAATGGTGGGAGCCGGCGCAAATGGATTAAAGAAGGCGTTTCCATCATAATCTGTTGGTGAGGGTACTTGAAAAGAATGTTGGGGGGGATCCTCAGCTGCAGTCTCAGAATTAGAAGCGATTTGATTAATTGATGATGATGTGTCTGGTTGAGGTGCTTCTGCAACAACTGCTGTGGTAGTAGCAGTCACTAGAGTATCAGGTTCTTGATTATCGATGAGTGGTTGTGCAGCGGAACTTGTGGATACATCTTGAGCACGACTAACCATAGTGTCATCAAACAATGGAGCAAACAAGTCTTCTAGATCTTTGCGGTTTAGAGAGAAGGTTGCAGCTGAAGGATCAGGAAAGTTGAGATGGTTGGTTGCGGGTTCTAAGCTATTTTGCTCAGAAGCCATCTCTGTGAGCTCATCGAAATTAGCATGGATAGTCTCCTGAATCTCCCGGGTGCGACGGTTCCAAATTCTGAATCCCTTTGAATTTTCACAATAACCTACAAAAATCCCTATATTTTCTTTGGCCTTCTATTTTTTGAGGTCATCACGATCATTCTTTGGATAGCAGAGAGCTCCAAAGACATGAAAGTAATTGATGTTAGGTTTTCTGCAGTGAACAATTTCATATGGAGTCTTGGTGTGCCTTTTAGTGATCATGCATCTATTTTGGGTGTAGCAGGCAGTTGAAACGGCTTCGGCCCATAGGTAATCTGGTAACTGAGCATTGATCAACATTGTTCTTGCTGCTTCCACCAATGTTCGGTTTCGTCTTTCAACTACGCCATTTTGTTCGGGGCTGCGAGTAATGGATGTTTGATGTTCAATACCCACTTTCTCATAATACTCCCGAAGAGTCTGATTCTTGAATTCAGTGCCATTGTCTGTGCGTATTTTTCTGACGGTGTTGCGTAACTGAACTTGAATCTTTGTGAGAAAGGTGATGATCATGGACGGTGCTTGATCTTTACTGCGAAGAAAATAAGTCCAAGTCCATCTTGAGTAATCATCGACTATTACCAGTATATACCGCTTCCCATTAATAGTTTGAACACGCATAGGGCCACATAGATCCATATGCAACAGTTGAAGTACGTGATCAGTACTGTGCTCTGGTTTAGGAGGAAAATGAGCACGAGTACTTTTGCCTTGTTCACAAGCAGGACATAAGTGATCTTTGGCATATCGGAATTTTGGAAGACCGTCTACCAACTTTTTGCGAGCAAGCTCGATCATAGTTTTGAAGTTCAGGTGAGACATCCGTTTGTGCCATAGCCAAGCTTTTGTGGGATGTGCCTTGGATAGTAAGCATATTGGAGAGGAAGCTGTCATGCCTTCGAAGGAAATGGTATACAGACTGGTGCCACGTTTCCCTTTCATGAGGTCATTTCCTTCAAGATCTCGAATGAAACAAGTTTTCTCCCTAAATGCCAATTCTAGATCACCATCACAAAATTGTCCGACTGAGAACAAATTATGACCTAGGCCCTCAACGTAATATACCCTGCTAATTTCGATATTCCCATTGACATAATCACCGTAACCCATGATAGCTGCGTAATGATCATTCCCGAACCTGACAGTGCCTATGAACTTCGCGACGAAGTTTACTAGAAGCTTTAGATTCCCTGTCATGTGCCGGGAACACCCGCTATCAACAATCCATAGCACAATTTGAATTACCAGCATCACAAGAAGAGGACACAGGAGAGTTGGAACCAGTGGATCCAGGTGGGTTAGTAATACAAGTTTTCAATATCTTAGGAACCCAGGCAAAACTAGGTTTATATTGCAACCAACGCTGCCACGCCCAACTAGTTTGTGCTTTCTTCTTAGTGAACATGCTACGTGAATGGATTTTCCTAGGGGCAACTACGGGCTTGTCAATGGTGGTCTCAGAAACTACTTGAGGCGGTTTTCCTAATATGGACTTAGTAGCTATTTTGGGCCTATTGGAAATGCCAGAAGTACGTTTCTTTTTCCTTGACAAAAGGGTCTTAGCAATGCATTTCTGATGATTTCCAGACAACATACTAGTGTGACAGAATATAAAAGAAGCATCAACCATAATATCATTAGTAACATTCAAAGATTCAACATTCATTACATTAGATTCAGAATGAGACTTAGACAAGCTAGATTCCAAACTAGACGTAACATGTGTCTTATTCAAACTACTAGCATTATCTTCTACTTCTGCATTTTTAGATAATCCACTCTTAGGTTGCCAAACTCTAATCTTATTTTGTCTTTTCTTTTGACTCTTGGTGGTCTTTGAGCTGCTAGCCTTAGATGTGGTGCCTAATCCTGTGGAAGTTGAAGTGTTCACATTAGTAATTTGTGATGATGCTTTCTTAGGTTCCTTGTCTACTTTGTACATTCTTGGTGCAATCACATTATCTAATACAGCTTTCCCTTTGTCAAGAACTCTGAGTTTCTCTTTCATTTCAATGAAGATGTGGTTTTGTTCTTGAATTTTTGATTCCAATTGTCTATTGAACCGAACAGTGTCATTTCTGTTATCATAAACATTTTGAGAAGACAAAGATTCTTTTTCAAGTTTTTGAAGTGTTGAAACACAAACATTTTGAGAAGACAAAGATTCTTTTTGACTTTGTAATGCTAACTCAAATTTAATACTTTGAACCTGACACTTATCCAGTGTTTGACGAATTTTGAAAATTTCTTTTGCACATTTGGTTTCCACATCATCACTGATTTGTCTGAGTCGCTCATTTTCTTTTCTCAGATTTTCATTCTCTATTCTCATTGTCTCAAGTTCATCACAGTGATCATCAACAAGCATTTCATGACAAGATAAATAGATAGAATTCATTATCACAAATATCACATCCGAACAAAGAACATTCGTCAAGAGTCGATCAACATCTTTTTCTAAAGCTTTCTTTTGACCTTTTTGTTTTGCAATTTTGACATCTTTTGCATTGAAAATACTCATCATTGATACAACTTCTGACTGGAGTTCCTGTTCCCATTGAGTTGCACAAAGTCGCAGGTGATTAACAAGTGGCAAGAATTGTTTTTGAAAAACTTCTCGCTTTTCTTTCTCATAAGGAGAGAGAAAAGTGGAGACTTTGATTTTAGAATTTCGTTCAATAGCGTTTTCCAAAAGTTGAATGTCCTCCATAAATGTTTTGAAACATTTGAGAATGCGACATTCCTTTGGCATTTGTTCATTAACACCTTGACTTGGTAAAGGACCATTGATTTGTGCAACAGTGGTAACTGGAGCAACTTCAGATGAAGTATTTATTTCAGTTAAAGAGCACGGTTGTACAGATTTCTCTTTTTGAGGTACAAAAGATTCTCTAATATGAGGTGCTTTCGAATAATCATATGGTTTGTTATATTTTACATGACTCATCTTTGATCGACACTCGATATCATGTTCTTCTTCCTCTTCAGTACTATAAACAACCACACGTTGAAACGTATCATCTGATGAGGCGAAAAGTGTACCGCTTTTAAGGGGTCATTTAAGCCCTAAATCGTATTTATTTGATCAAATATTGCCCTAAATCGTTCCTTTTGTCATTTTAGGTACTTTTGAGGAGAAATCTGGAAAAGGAGGCATTTTGGACGTTTTTGGAGCATAAAAGTGAAGAAAACGACAAAGTCTCAAAAATCGGCTAAAAGTTACTCTTGACGGCGTCACAATTTACTCTGGACGGCGTCATGCTTTGGCAAGAAAAGTTGGACGTGAAATTTACTCATGATAAGCCAGTGAAAATAGCATGTGAATTCTGACGGCGTCACGCTTTAACTTGATCAAGGGCGTCACGGCTTAAATCATAAGGGGACGGCGTCACATTCATGGTTCGACGGCGTCAAGCCTTGATAAGCCAGAATGGATTTTTGAAGAGCTAAAGAGGGACGGCGTCAAGAAGGTCATCCGGGAACCCTAAAAGCGGCGAGGTGACGGCGTCACACTCCATAAGGTGACGCCGTCAGATCCAAAAATCTATATATAGTTTTCTAATTTTTTGTCATTAAAGTAGAGCTTAGTGTGTGGAATTTTGGGATAAAACCCTAAGACGATTTTAGCTACTTTTTCAGGGCTTTTTGCCTTGAGATCTTCCATGTTTCATTGAAAGATAAGTTATCAAGTAATCATTCAATATGTCTATGTGTTGTTTGATTCTATCTTATTCTTGTCTTTTGTTTAACATGTTAGGCTAAATTTATCTTGTGTTTGCTTAGATCTAATGAAACTTAGCTATTGATTATTGGTTGTTAGTGTGTTGTTAGTTGTATTGGATGATTGTTTATCTATGTTAGGCTTAAGAAAACTGGCTAACTTCCTATTCGGTAACTTGCTTGAACGTCTTAAGAAACATGAACCAAACGCGTACTAAAGGTTTTTATGGTTGTATTTAATGCACAAGCGAATTCTAGTGATCCCATGTTAGGAGCTTCCTAGCCGGCTCGACATAGGAGTGAAGTAGGAGCTTGTAGAGTTGGGGAAGTAAGTACGCCACCCCACGAATGGTATTAAGGAATACACCCGTCATCCACGCGACTAATACACACTAATTAACCGGTAAAAGATAGTTAGGGAGTAAGGAAATCTAAGTAAACACATTTCTCTACACATAAGTTTCTCACCACATTTCATTTTTGTTATTTTATTTTATTTGCATCCGTAGTAATTTTGGGTTAGTTGACTAGCAACTAATTCCGCCCACTCCTTCAAAACCCGAGATTTTACTTGCTTTCATAAAAACTATAAAAACATAAAAAGAATCTTCCTCAACCCTTAGACCTAATTAGAGTAGCCTTTCACACCTAACGAACACTATTCCCTGTGGAGAACGATCAATCCCCCGTACTTACCACTACACTATACTACATCGGTCAGGTACACTGCCTGGTGGGGTTGTAAGCCTCTTGAGATCCCTCGAGAGGTAAAACCTGTTGTAAGGTTACAAAACCACGCAATCAAGTTTTTGGCGCCGCTGCCGGGGAATAGTTATTGTTTAGGTTGAATTTTTATTTCTATTAGGTCTACTCACTAGATTCCTTTCTAGTGAGATTTTTATTTTATTTTTCTAGATTTTCTTTAGTCTATCTATTTTCTTCGTGTCTTTGTTCGTAACCATACCATCCGACATCATGGAAGATGGTAATATCCTTAACCCCCACAACCCACCACCACAACAACCACAACCACCTCCTAGAGCCCGTACTTTAGGAGAGTATTCCCGTCCTAGCCACCATGGCTATCGAAACACCATTGAGCTCACTCAAGGAGCCAATATCACACCCTTGCGATCCGACACCATCCGGTTGGTGCAAAGCGGATGCGCATTCCATGGACTTCGTTCTGAAGATCCTAATCAACATCTCAAGGACTTTCTTAAAATCGTTGATTCTATAGACCTTGATGTTGCCACTCGAGAGACGACCCGATTGCGTCTCTTCCAATTCTCTTTGCGGGACCAAGCTAGTCAGTGGCTAGAACGTCAACCCGCAGGATCCATTACCTCTTGGGATGATCTCACCACTCGTTTCCTTGCTCAGTTTTTCCCACCAGGAAGAACTACCAAGCTAAGGAATGATATCTTGATGTTCCAACAACGTCAAGGCGAAACTCTCTACGAGGCATGGACTCGATTCAAGGACTTACTCCAAAAAGTCCCTCACCATGGCATAGAACTTTGGCTCCAAGTCCAAATCTTCTATGATCATATCAATCTCTCCACGAGGCAAACCATTGACCAATCGGCCGGTGGCAAGCTACGTGATCTAAGTGCGGAACAATCATGGGCTCTCCTAGAGGATCTTGCTCTTTATGACAACGAAAGTTGGAGTGATCCCCGTGATTTGAATAAAACGGTCAAGGCAATATCTTTGCCTTCGAACAATTCAAGCACTTCTGACCGTAGGATCATAGAACTTGAAGACCAAGTCAAGTTTCTCATGAAATCCTACGAGGCTCCTAAACCTTCAAGCCAAGTGAACAAAATCACTTCTTCATGTGAATTATGTAGTGGTCCCCACGACACTCGTGATTGCATGGAACTCCCCGAACAAGCTTTTGTGGACTACGCATCCTCGCGTACCGACGGAGCGGGAGACAAGTGGTACACTTTCAAACCCGAGCCAAACCATTATGGTGATTCATACAACCCCTCATGGAAAAATCACCCGAACCTTAGGTGGAAACAAAACCAAAACTCTCAACAAACCAATTCTTCCAACCCACCTAATCGTTTCCAATCAAGCGGTTCCTACTCGAACCGTACTTTCAACAACAATCCTTCCGGCAATGGTAGTACCGATAACTTTGAAGGATTGATGTCTCAATTTATGGCATCTCAAGAAGCTCGTTTAGCCAAGTTTGAAGCCGATTTCAAACAAAAACAAAGCGATATGACCGATAAGATTGACACCTTGTTGAAAGCCCTCAATGACCGAGAAATGGGAGCACTCCCTAGCAACACGGTCAAGAACCCGAAACTGAACGTCAACGCTATTTCATCGGTTTCGTCCCCTAGTTCTTGTCCACAATATTATTCGGTCAATTCCATGAGCACGTGTTTCAAACAAACCCAAGTCGTTCCAAATGACCAAGAAGTTATGACATCCAAATTGGTCAACAACATAGTTGAAACACCTCCCACTCAAAACCTTGACGAAGAATTCAAGGAGCTCCACCTTGAAAGTCCGGTTGTTGATGTGTTGGATGAGAAGAAGCTCAAATTAGGCGAAAAAGGGACCGCCTTCGTTCAAAACAAACTACCTAAGAAGTTAGATGATCCAGGCTTATTTGTTCTACCTTGCAAGGTCGGTAATTCGGAGGCTTATGACACATTAGCCGATCTTGGATCAAGCCTTAACCTACTTCCGTTACCTCTCTACACCTCTCTAAAACTTGGAAAACTTGAAGAAACCGAGGTGATAATAGGCTTAGCGGATGGAAGTGTTGCTTACCCGGTTGGAGTAGTTAAGGACGTGTTAGTGCACATTGGAAAACTAACCATTTTAGCAGATTTCCACGTCCTTGATATGGTTAGCGACCCTACATGCCCCTTGTTGATAGGTAGAGGATTTTTGGCGACTGCTAGTGCTATGATTGATTGTAAGGAATCCAAGATAGCGGTAGGAGAAGGAGATACTTGGTCAGTCTATGATGTTAAGAAACATGCCTATGATACTAGTGAGGAACCAACACCACATTGGCTAGAATCAAATAGGAGACCATCTAGATATGGACCTTGGATTGATAGAGACTTCATAGGACCCCAACGCCCATTTTACCTAGAAGAGGACTTTGTTAACCGAACGCATTCGGTGGAGCAACTCTTGGCTAGGGACACCGAATTGGATCCATTTGAAGACCCTCTAGTTTTTAGAAAGATGATTGATTTCCTAGGAGTTCTGCCAATTAACCTAGGAATGAATAAGTGGATTTGTGAGGAAGATGATCATAAGTGGAATTGGGATAAACCACCCAAAGATGGAGATGGGTCATGGCATATTAAGATGACGTTGTATGACCCGGATGGAGAGAAGTTTGAAAAGATATATCGTACTAAGCGAACCAATAGGAAACTTCAATCCAAGCTTAACCCTAAAGACGTCCTTGATGACGAGCTCACCTACATAGGGTAGCGTGACTTTGAGTCTAGCTACAAGACTCGTTAATAAAGAAAAAGCGCTTCTTGGGAGGCAACCCAAGCTTTATTTGTTTTATTTGCTTTGTGTGTTTATTTATTTGCTTGTTTGATTTTATTTTCCGTATGTGTGTTTAATTTTTATTAGTATTGATTCATGTTAAAAACTAATTTGTGAAAATGCTTTATGTTGTTTTTAACTTCGTCTTAACTACATATAAAGGTATTTTGCAAAAGATAAGTGTAAGGGAAATCTAAATCGGTTTATTAGAACACAAATGAACATGAATCGTAATAATAATAAATTAGCATACATATTCGTATTTGTTTGAGTCAAATGCTTGTATCGAGTCATAATGAGGTTTTGCAGGATTTCCAGGAAGTAAGGTAAAGGTTTTTCCAGAAATTTTCCGGAAACTTAAAATGAAAACTTTTGTCAGGTCATTTCTGACGGCGTCAGGGGTTATAACCTGACGGCGTCAGATTTAATTTCCAGAAATTTTTGAAAGTTTTGTTTTCATAAAAAGTTTTATTAAAATCTCCAACTTATAATCTCCAGGAATCTGCAAAATTATCATTCCACAAGCATTATATCCTTATATATAGATTTTATCCCGCCGATGTTATGCAGGTTTTCGTGTTTGTTTTCTCAGGTTTAACAGGTTATTTTGGACAAGGAGATGTTTTTGGAATCAAGCTTATGGCGATGCATTAGTCATGGAGCTTCAACATTCTCTTTGGAGGAAGATCTAACCGTGTAATTTCATTATCCACCGAGCGAATCAGGGGAGTATTTGATTTCATTCTTTTACTTTTTGCTTTTACATCTTATTATTTGAACATTGGGGACAATGTTCATCTTAAGTGTAAGGGGAGGGTAAAAGTACGATTTTAGAGAATACAATTGCGCTTGATTTTTGTTTGTTTGATGGTAGATGTGTAATAAAACTGAGAGAAATACTTGTTAAGGTAATTTTAGTGCCAAATTTAAAATTTTTTACAACACATAGGAGTGAAACTTTGATCTTAATGAGCGTCTCACGGATAGGAGTTATATGACTAGCACAAAAACCGTACCACTAAAAAATTTTCCACCCCAAATATGTGAGGTTCGCCCCTAGAATTGGTAGGAAAAGCATTTATGCTATGATGTGTGTACCGGTAGCACTTAGATTCTAGAACTTGCGTTAGGACCATTCCAAGGCCACAAGTGAGACTACATTCGTGTAGTTAGATTTACTACATGATAAGAGGCATTAGGATTAACCCATTGTTTTACACCTGTGTTTTTGTTATAATTACGTTGGCTACATTGGTCAAGTAATTCTCCCACACCCTTTGCGTTGTACTCATTTTTAGTACACGATACCCCTAGTACACCCCTCAGAGCCTATCTTTTCGTTTCGACCTTTAAGCATTTTACTTAAAGGAAGAATTTGTTACACCCCACTAAAATGTACACCCAAATCGCCTTAGCCTACCTTGTATGCACTCATCTTTAGTGCATTATTGTTACAACATTTGTTTAAACCCAAGTTAATTATCTAATTGATTACATGGTTGCTAAGTCGAGTCATATCCTTGTACATATTGTTTTGGGACGATTGGGACTCATGGGTAAAGTACTAGTGTAATGGAGTAATGGGGAAGAACATCATTTATTACCCCCGTATGTGCTAAATATTTTAAAAGTACTCCAAGTTTTTCGATTATCTTAATTCGAGTCATTAGATTAGTATTTGTAAAGTTATGTAAAAATTCAAGTGTAAGGGGGATGCAATGCCCCTATGATGTATTATTTTGGATGGTAGGGTAAAAGTGTATGCAAAAAAAAAAAAAAAAAAAAAAAAATCAAAAAAATCAAAAAAATCAAGAAAAATACAAAAAAAAAATGAGAAAAAGAAAAGTAGAAAAAACATACGGACTACCATCCCGTTTTATTTTATGTTTATTTTATATTTTTGTTATTTTGTTATTTTGTTTCTAGCTTAAGATCGAGTCTAGTCTTGGCTTAGCAACATTGTATAGTACATGTAATTGATCAAGATTTTTAACTCGCCACCAGTAAAATATCCTTTATCCAACAAAACCGTGTTTTCCTTTTCCCTACACCTTACGTTATAACCCATTTAAAAGCCCTCTTTGATAGTTTATCTTAGGTGCTTACGCCTAGTGGAGGAGGTTTTCGATCCTTTCCCAAGCCTATGGTAATCTATTTGCTATGACAGGTAGTGAGAGATATTATCCGTTTTCATTTATGAGATTTATTTTGATGACACTTGAGAGATGTGAGTATCTAAACACTACTTGTGAGGTGCTAGTTTATAATCTCCGTGCTTATTATGATTGAAGTGGAACGATTATTTGTTGTAATTACTTTTATGTTAGCATTAAATGACCCCTAACTTGTATTTTGATTAGAATAAAAGCGCATTTGCTTGAGGACAAGCAAATCTCAAGTGTAAGGGTATTTGATGAGGCGAAAAGTGTACCGCTTTTAAGGGGTCATTTAAGCCCTAAATCGTATTTATTTGATCAAATATTGCCCTAAATCGTTCCTTTTGTCATTTTAGGTACTTTTGAGGAGAAATCTGGAAAAGGAGGCATTTTGGACGTTTTTGGAGCATAAAAGTGAAGAAAACGACAAAGTCTCAAAAATCGGCTAAAAGTTACTCTTGACGGCGTCACAATTTACTCTGGACGGCGTCATGCTTTGGCAAGAAAAGTTGGACGTGAAATTTACTCATGATAAGCCAGTGAAAATAGCATGTGAATTCTGACGGCGTCACGCTTTAACTTGATCAAGGGCGTCACGGCTTAAATCATAAGGGGACGGCGTCACGTTCATGGTTCGACGGCGTCAAGCCTTGATAAGCCAGAATGGATTTTTGAAGAGCTAAAGAGGGACGGCGTCAAGAAGGTCATCCGGGAACCCTAAAAGCGGCGAGGGTGACGGCGTCACACTCCATAAGGTGACGCCGTCAGATCCAAAAATCTATATATAGTTTTCTAATTTTTTGTCATTAAAGTAGAGCTTAGTGTGTGGAATTTTGGGATAAAACCCTAAGACGATTTTAGCTACTTTTTCAGGGCTTTTTGCCTTGAGATCTTCCATGTTTCATTGAAAGATAAGTTATCAAGTAATCATTCAATATGTCTATGTGTTGTTTGATTCTATCTTATTCTTGTCTTTTGTTTAACATGTTAGGCTAAATTTATCTTGTGTTTGCTTAGATCTAATGAAACTTAGCTATTGATTATTGGTTGTTAGTGTGTTGTTAGTTGTATTGGATGATTGTTTATCTATGTTAGGCTTAAGAAAACTGGCTAACTTCCTATTCGGTAACTTGCTTGAACGTCTTAAGAAACATGAACCAAACGCGTACTAAAGGTTTTTATGGTTGTATTTAATGCACAAGCGAATTCTAGTGATCCCATGTTAGGAGCTTCCTAGCCGGCTCGACATAGGAGTGAAGTAGGAGCTTGTAGAGTTGGGGAAGTAAGTACGCCACCCCACGAATGGTATTAAGGAATACACCCGTCATCCACGCGACTAATACACACTAATTAACCGGTAAAAGATAGTTAGGGAGTAAGGAAATCTAAGTAAACACATTTCTCTACACATAAGTTTCTCACCACATTTCATTTTTGTTATTTTATTTTATTTGCATCCGTAGTAATTTTGGTTTAGTTGACTAGCAACTAATTCCGCCCACTCCTTCAAAACCCGAGATTTTACTTGCTTTCATAAAAACTATAAAAACATAAAAAGAATCTTCCTCAACCCTTAGACCTAATTAGAGTAGCCTTTCACACCTAACGAACACTATTCCCTGTGGAGAACGATCAATCCCCCGTACTTACCACTACACTATACTACATCGGTCAGGTACACTGCCTGGTGGGGTTGTAAGCCTCTTGAGATCCCTCGAGAGGTAAAACCTGTTGTAAGGTTACAAAACCACGCAATCATCATCAAACAATAATTCGGCACTGTACAACTTAGGGTTTGTCTCGAGTGCTTTGTTTAAAAAATGAGGTTGATCACATCCGATTGCAAATCCATATCCGCGAGAATTTGGTTTGACAGTTAGATTTCGAAGAGCTGTTACAGAATTACCCGCTTTATAAACAACGTTTTGAAAATCCTTAAGTTTGCCTTCCAATGTCACAATTTCTTCAAGATATGAATCGACACGTTTCCTTGAAGCTTCTTTGTGTTCAGAAAAATTTGTTTGACAAGTTGACAATTCTGTTTTGGTTTTAGAAATTTCCGATTGGAGAATGTCAACCTGTTTTTGAAAACCAAATTTTTCTTGTTCCTTTTGTGAAATTATTTCATTCTTGGAAACGGTCAATTCACGAATTTGATGTTCCAAATTTTGTACTTTTACATATGACTCTTGGAATGCAGACTCAAAACTTTTCTCACGTTTTTCTTGGTTTTCAAAGTTTGAAAGTTGTTGCTTGTAGCACTCAAGGTCCTTTGTTGACAGTGCAACTTTGGCTTTTAAGTTTTTGTTAATGTCATTGCATTTGTCCATCTGGGATTTATGTGCATTCAATTGTGATTGGGTGGCAAGCAATAAGGTCATGAGTTTTGAATCTGAATCTTGCATAAGATCATTTTGCTCAAGATGTTCAGAATTGTCATCGTCAAAAGAATCATCAAATGAAACTACTGGGTTAATTTGATCATCATCAAAGGTAACCACTGTGTTTATTTGATCATTGTCTGAAGATGAGAATGATGATTCATGTTGAGCAAAATTATCTTGTGTAGATGTAGATACAGATGGTGATGCAATTTCATGAATTAGACAATCTGCTTCAGATACCTGAGATAAGCCATCAGAGTCATATACCGGGCCTGTCTCAGTCATGTTCATCTCCTGCATGTTGGCCATTAACATGACTGCAGCATTAGCTTCCAGATCCTCCATTTCATCATCGGAGTAGACATTTGCCATAAAACTCTGCTCCTTCTCTGTCAAAACACCACTGGCCCTTTCATCCTTCAATGCCATGAGAAGAGCTTCTTTATGATATGCACTACCCATTGTTCTCGGTTTGGGGCATGCGTTAGCCATATGACCATTTCCCCCACAATTGTAGCAAGTGATGGAAGTATTAGCAATCCCTTTCCCTTTTTCAGCAAACTAATTCCTTCTCTGATTGTTACCCATGCTGTTTCGACTACCACTTCCTGAACTAAAGCGTTGCCTACCAGAATTCCCCATGTTTCTTGAGCCAAACCTTCCTGAAGACCGATTCTGAATCTCAACCCGTCCATTATATTTAATACTACTTGATTTCTGGTGTTTGATGATGTCCTTA
The DNA here is from genome assembly GCA_021014915.2 of Artemisia tridentata subsp. tridentata. Lineage (NCBI taxonomy): Eukaryota > Viridiplantae > Streptophyta > Magnoliopsida > Asterales > Asteraceae > Artemisia > Artemisia tridentata. The sequence continues at coordinate 147,387,948 of CP139501.1, read as the reverse complement.
GACGATTGTTTGACCTGTTGGAGAATTTGCTGAATGCACGGGCGATTAATGCAAACCCCTTATTTAAAGAATTAAATGCATCATCTTCATCAGTGTCAAAATTGGAGTACATGTTGTAATCAGCGTTGTCGAATGAAACAAGTTGATTATCAGGATATTGTTCTGGTGCTTCATAAGGGATAATTTGATTTGACGGTTGTGGAGTAAACCCTGAATGAGGTGGTGGTGGTGGAACAAGCTCCTGGTTTGGTGAAAAATGTGATTGAGCCATGAGAGCAAGTGAGTTTGGATTAGGTGCTGGTGAGAATCCTCCACGTGCAACTCGATCCTTATCAACTTCAGATTGGTGTTGTTTTAGGTAATCATATAACAACCCATAAGACACGTCATTTATCTTCTTGGCTTGATGAACGAATGTGACGTATTTCTACCAATCTGGGCCGAGACATCCCAAAAACTTGGAGTTAACAGCAATCTTTGGTAAGGTAATGTTGTGGCGATCCAGATCATTGATGATATTGGTGAAACGATGATTGTATAATTCCAAGGATTCCACAGGTTCAATCATGAAGTGTGTGTATTCCATGTACAACTTTGATTCCAAGTCCTCTTGATTCAGTTCAGTACCTTCCATAAGCAGATGTACGTGCTCCCACATGTCATTGGCTGTCTTCTGGGCATCAATACTCCTGAAGATAGGGTTGGGAATCCCTTGGAGTATATAAGACATGGCTAGCTCATTGGCCTCTTGTTGTAGGACTTGTTCTGCAGTTAGTTGAGCTAGAGGAGTGGGGGTTGTTGTTGCTTCTCTTGGAGGAACTTGAGTTGGATCGCTGGGAATGGTTGTTGTAGGTGTTGGATATGGTCCATCAATGATGACTTTCTTCATATATTTCCCGTGAGGTTTCCTTAGCTCAATGAAACGGAGAAACCGACTGGACCACTGTATATAGTTTCCAGGTGTGAGCATAGGTGGTGTGTCTTGAGAACCAGCTTCATGCCTCGATTGCTGACTACTTATGGCTTCACACATTTTGGTAAACCAATATGGTTCTCTGGAAGATGGTTCGTAGTTCTGCATTGGTTGTGGAAAAAGTTGTTGCTGCTGAGGGAATTGATGTTGATGCATGAACATTTGATGTTGTTGATACTGTGGTTGGTATGATGGTTGATACTGTTGCTGAGGATATTGCTGTTGAAATGGTTGTTGACGGTACTGTTGCTGTTGTTGATTGTAGAAGTTGTAATTGTATGGTGGTTGAGACATCCTTGTGTTTTTGTTGATCGTGTAGATAATTAAGATGTGTGTTATGAGTTATTATGTTTGGTTTTGGTTAAGTGATGTTGTTGTCTAATTGCGAAAGTGTCTGTTCACAGCAATTGCGAAAAACACTGTTCACGCTGCCAATTGTGAAAGGTTTATCTCAATTGCGATATGAAAGGCAATTGCGATAAGTTAATCAGAATTGCGAAAGATCTAGCAATTTCGAAAGATTTTCAAAATTACAATTCCGATCACTATCTCAAATCTTATACAAGATATGAGATTTAACGCCAAGTCGAAGTATTTTCACAAGCTTATACAAGCAAGTAAAATACTGAGTTCCAATTCCGAAAGATCCGAAGGCTGCTGAATTGCGAAAAACCCTTGTGATTTGCGATAAACCCCTCAATTGCGAAAAACCCTTTTTTATCGAAATTGAATGGCGAAAAAACCTCTTTTCTCAAAATTCAACCAGTTACAAGAAACCCACTTTTCATCAACTTTTCGATAACGCTAACTAACTTAGATTACTTAACGACTAGAAAACAAAGTTTTACCAATTGTTTTTGATTTCTAACGATTAGTAATCCCTAAATATGACAAAAGTTATGAGCTTTAACGATTAACACGAAAATTTGATGATGTTTATGGAACTTGCAATGAAAGGAAAAATGAGTGAGTTTTACGACTAAAAACTTGAACAAAAACTTGCGTAAACAACTAAACCAATCATAACCACTACTTAGTAACGATTTAAACTACTCAATCACACAATCCTAACTATCCTTTGGCGTATGATACCACTTGATGGTCCCTATATTTAATGTAACACAAGATCTAAACTACTAAACACCACGTCAACAATTACTAACTAAGCTACGTATGAAAGATTAACAACTTAACTAATAACGAGAGATTAGAGAGTAGAGATGAAGAGAATAGAAGTAGAGAAGGATGATTATCATTCATACATAATAGAGACAAAGCTTTGGCACAATGAAATGAAAACCAATGACACAAATGAGATCCCTAGCCTTCTATTTATAGGCGAAGATCTAGGGCATCTCTTACATGTAAGTTTCTAGAAGTATTTAAGCATAAGTGGTCGGCCCATGGGCTACTTATGGACCGGACCTAATTCTAACATATAACCCAATATTAAGCAACCTATTAACCATAATGAACATGACTTGAAATATTAATGAAACGTGTTCCTAACAAAGCTCTAAGTTATTAATGCTGCTAATACAAGTTTCACTACTGCTGGTGTATTTTACTACTGCTGATGATGCTGAAGAGTTTCAAGAAAACACACTAAGTACTTAGTGCTGCTAGACTAAAAGTTAATGTTGCTGGTTCAGAATTACAACTGCTGAAGGATTACTGCTGCTAGAGTTAGAGTTAAGACTGCTAGACTCTTAGTTAATGCTGTTAGTGAGATAAACTTGTATAGTCGGTTAGATGATTATAGAAAAGATTCATTAAAGATTTATCTTGTAATAAAAGTTATTGTAAGCCGACTAGGACTCCTTAGTCTATAAAAGGAGGTCCTAGGGCATTGAGTTAGATACGTTTTTATATAGCTTCAAGGTTTTAAACCCTAATACTGTTGAGTATTCGTATTATAGTCAATAATATTGAAGCGTTTTTTTTGTTAAAATTGTGTTCTTAGTTTACTGTTTCATTAATACAAAGTTCTTCTTAATATCAAGTACTAGATTCCACATAGTATTTGATATAACTCAAGACAGTTTCTACTCAAGTTGTTTTAGATTTATCTAAGATAACTTAACCTTTACAAGCTAAAGGATTCGATCAAGTTCATAACTGGAATCAACAAGTGGTATCAGAGCTTGTGATCTAGAAGCTGTGATCAAGAAGAACCTGTTTAAGCTCGAGATTGTTTAGATCTTATTGAAGACATGGATTCAGACTCTGCACATATGGTTACTGCATCAAAGGTTCCAATGCTCAAGGCTAATGAGTATGAGATCTGGAGAATGAGAATTGAGCAGTACATTCAGATGATTGATTTCCAACTCTGGGATATCATTGAGAATGGAAACGAAAAACCAAAAACAACAAAATCTGCATTAGGTGTTGTTACAATTGTGCCTCTTACAACTGCAGAGGAAAATGCTCAAAGAATACTTGAAATTAAGGCAAGAAGTATGTTGATGATGGCCATTCCTAATGAAGCGAAAAGTGTACCGCTTTTAAGGGGTCATTTAAGCCTTAAATCGTATTTATTTGATCAAATATTGCCCTAAATCGTTCCTTTTGTCATTTTAGGTACTTTTGAGGAGAAATCTGGAAAAGGAGGCATTTTGGACGTTTTTGGAGCATTAAAGTGAAGAAAACGGCAAAGTCTCAAAAATCGGCTCAAAGTCACCTTTGACGGCGTCACATTTAACCCCAGACGGCGTCATGCCTTGGCAAGAAAAGTTGGACGTGAAATTTACTCATGACGGGCCAGTGAAAATAGCATGTGAATTCTGACGGCGTCACGCTTTAACTTGATCAAGGACGTCACGGCTTAAATCATAAGGGGATGGCGTCACGTTCATGGTTCGACGGCGTCAAGCCTTGATAAGCCAGAATGGATTTTTGAAGAGCTAAAGAGGGACGGCGTCAAGAAGGTCATCCGGGAACCCTAAAAGCGGCGAGGTGACGGCGTCACACTCCATAAGGTGACGCCGTCAGATGCAAAAGTCTATATATAGTTTTCTAATTTTTTGTCATGAGAGAGAGCTTAGTGTGTGGAATTTTGGGAGAAAACCCTAAGACGATTTTAGCTACTTTTTCAGGGCTTTTTGCCTTGAGATCTTCCATGTTTCATTGAAAGATAAGTTATCAATTAATCATTCAATATGTCTATGTGTTGTTTGATTCTATCTTATTCTTGTCTTTTGTTTAACATGTTAGGCTAAAATTATCTTGTGTTTGCTTAGATCTAATGAAACCTAGCTATTGATTATTGGTTGTTAGTGTGTTGTTAGTTGTATTGGATGATTGTTTATCTATGTTAGGCTTAAGAAAACTGGCTAACTTCCTATTCGGTAACTTGCTTGAACGTCTTAAGAAACATGAACCAAACGCGTACTAAAGGTTTTTATGGTTGTATTTAATGCACAAGCGAATTCTAGTGATCCCATGTTAGGAGCTTCCTAGCCGGCTCGACATAGGAGTGAAGTAGGAGCTTGTAGAGTTGGGGAAGTAAGTACGCCACCCCACGAATGGTATTAAGGAATACACCCGTCATCCACGCAACTAATACACACTAATTAACTGGTAAAAGATAGTTAGGGAGTAAGGAAATCTAAGTAAACACATTTCTCTACACATAAGTTTCTCACCACATTTTCATTTTTGTTATTTTATTTTATTTGCATTCGTAGTAAATTGGGTTAGTTGACTAGCAACTAATTCCGCCCACTCCTTCAAACCCGAGATTTTACTTGCTTTCATAAAAATATAAAAACATAAAAAAGAATCTTCCTCAACCCTTAGACCTAATTAGAGTAGCCTTTCATACCTAACGAACACTATTCCCTGTGGAGAACGATCAATCCCCCGTACTTACCACTACACTATACTACATCGGTCAGGTACACTGCCTGGTGGGGTTGTAAGCCTCTTGAGATCCCTCGAGAGGTAAAACCTGTTGTAAGGTTACAAAACCACGCATCAAGTTTTTGGCGCCGCTGCCGGGGAATAGTTATTGTTTAGGTTGAATTTTTATTTCTATTAGGTCTACTCACTAGATTCCTTTCTAGTGAGATTTTTATTTTATTTTTCTAGGTTTTCTTTAGTCTATCTATTTTCTTCGTGTCTTTGTTCGTAACCATTACCATCCGACATCATGGAAGATGGTAATATCCTTAACCCACACAACCCACCACCACAACAACCACAACCACCTCCTAGAGCCCGTACTTTAGGAGAGTATTCCCGTCCTAGCCACCATGGCTATCGAAACACCATTGAGCTCACTCAAGGAGCCAATATCACACCCTTGCGATCCGACACCATCCGGTTGGTGCAAAGCGGATGCGCATTCCATGGACTTCGTTCTGAAGATCCTAATCAACATCTCAAGGACTTTCTTAAAATCGTTGATTCTATAGACCTTGATGTTGCCACTCGAGAGACGACCCGATTGCGTCTCTTCTAATTCTCTTTGCGGGACCAAGCTAGTCAGTGGCTAGAACATCAACCCGCAGGATCCATCACCTCTTGGGATGATCTCACCACTCGTTTCCTTGCTCAGTTTTTCCCACCGGGAAGAACTACCAAGCTAAGGAATGATATCTTGATGTTCCAACAACGTCAAGGCGAAACTCTCTACGAGGCATGGACTCGATTCAAGGACTTACTCCAAAAAGTCCCTCACCATGGCATAGAACTTTGGCTCCAAGTCCAAATCTTCTATGACCATATCAATCTCTACACGAGGCAAACCATTGACCAATCGGCCGGTGGCAAGCTACGTGATCTAAGTGCGGAACAATCATGGGCTCTCCTAGAGGATCTTGCTCTTTATGACAACGAAAGTTGGAGTGATCCCCGTGATTTGAATAAAACGGTCAAGGCAATATCTTTGCCTTCGAACAATTCAAGCACTTCCGACCGTAGGATCATAGAACTTGAAGACCAAGTCAAGTTTCTCATGAAATCCTACGAGGCTCCTAAACCTTCAAGCCAAGTGAACAAAATCACTTCTTCATGTGAATTATGTAGTGGTCCCCACGACACTCGTGATTGCATGGAACTCCCCGAACAAGCTTTTGTGGACTACGCATCCTCGCGTACCGACGGAGCGGGAGACAAGTGGTACACTTTCAAACCCGAGCCAAACCCTTATGGTGATACATACAACCCCTCATGGAAAAATCACCCGAACCTTAGGTGGAAACAAAACCAAAACACGCAACAAACCAATTCTTCCAACCCACCTAATCGTTTCCAATCAAGCGGTTCCAACTCGAACCGTACTTTCAACAACAATCCTTCCGGCAATGGTAGTACCAATAACTTTGAAGGATTGATGTCTCAATTTATGGCATCTCAAGAAGCTCGTTTAGCCAAGTTTGAAGCCGATTTCAAACAAAAACAAAGCGAGATGACCGATAAGATTGACACCTTGTTGAAAGCCCTCAATGACCGAGAAATGGGAGCACTCCCTAGCAACACGGTCAAGAACCCGAAACTAAATGTCAACGCTATTTCATCGGTTTCGTCCCCTAGTTCTTGTCCACAATATTATTCGGTCAATTCCATGAGCACGTGTTTCAAACAAACCCAAGTCGTTCCAAATGACCAAGAAGTTATGACATCCAAATTGGTCAACAACATAGTTGAAACACCTCCCACTCAAAACCTTGACGAAGAATTCAAGGAGCTCCACCTTGAAAGTCCGGTTGTTGATGAGTTGGATGAGAAGAAGCTCAAGTTAGGCGAAAAAGGGACCGCCTTTGTTCAAAACAAGCTACCTAAGAAGTTAGATGATCCAGGCTTATTTGTTCTACCTTGCAAGATCGGTAATTCGGAGGCTTATGACACATTAGCCGATCTTGGATCAAGCCTTAACCTACTTCCGTTACCTCTCTACACCTCTCTAAAACTTGGAAAACTTGAAGAAACCGAGGTGATAATAGGCTTAGCGGATGGAAGTGTTGCTTACCCGGTTGGAGTAGTTAAGGACGTGTTAGTACACATAGGAAAACTAACCATTTTAGCCGATTTCCACGTCCTTGATATGGTTAGCGACCCTACATGCCCCTTGTTAATAGGTAGAGGATTTTTGGCGACCGCTAGTGCTATGATTGATTGTAAGGAATCTAAGATAGCGGTGGGAGAAGGAGATACTTGGTCAGTCTATGATGTTAAGAAACATGCCTATGATACTAGTGAGGAACCAACACCACATTGGCTAGAATCAAATAGGAGACCATCTAGATATGGACCTTGGATAGATAAAGGCTTCATAGGACCCCAACGCCCATTTTACCTAGAAGAGGACTTTGTTAACCGAACGCATTCGGTAGAGCAACTCTTGGCTAGGGACACCGAATTGGATCCATTTGAAGACCCTCTAGTTTTTAGAAGGATGATTGATTTCCTAGGAGTTTTGCCAATTAACCTAGGAATGAATAAGTGGATTTGTGAGGAAGATGATCATAAGTGGAATTGGGACAAACCACCCAAAGATGGAGATGGGTCATGGCATATTAAGATGACATTGTATGACCCGGATGGAGAGAAGTTTGAAAAGATATATCGTACTAAGCGGACCAATAGGAAACTTCAATCCAAGCTTAACCCTAAAGACGTCCTCGATGACGAGCTTACTTACATAGGGTAGCGTGACTTTGAGTCTAGCTACAAGACTCGTTAATAAAGAAAAGCGCTTCTTGGGAGGCAACCCAAGCTTTATTTGTTTTATTTGCTTTGTGTGTTTATTTATTTGCTTGTTTGATTTTATTTTCCGTATGTGTGTTTAATTTTTATCATTATTGATTCATGTTCAAAACTAAATTGTGAAAATGCTTTATGTTGTTTTTAACTTCGTCTTAACTACATATAAAGGTATTTTGCAAAAGATAAGTGTAAGGGAAATCTAAATCGGTTTATTAGAACACAAATTAACATGAATCGTAATAATAATAAATTAACATACATATTAGTGTGTTTGAGTCAAATGCTTGTATCGAGTCATAATGATGTTTTGCAGGATTTCCAGGAAGTAAGGTAAAGGTTTTTCCAGAAATTTTCCGGAAACTTAAAATGAAAATTTTTGTCAGGTCATTTCTGACGGCGTCAGGGGTTATAACCTGACGGCGTCAGATTTAATTTCCAGAAATTTTTGAAAGTTTTGTTTTCATAAAAAGTTTTTATTAAATCTCCAACTTATAATCTCCAGGAATCTGCAAAATTATCAGTCCACAAGCATTATATCCTTATATATAGATTTTTCCCGCCGATGTTATGCAGGTTTTCGTGTTTGTTTTCTCAGGTTTAACAGGTTATTTTGGACAAGGAGATGTTTATGGAATCAAGCTTATGGCGATGCATTAGTCATGGAGCTTCAACATTCTCTTTGGAGGAAGATTTAACCGTGTAATTTCATTATCCACCGAGCGAATCAGGGGAGTATTTGATTTCATTCTTTTACTTTATGCTTTTACATCTTGTTATTTGAACATTGGGGACAATGTTCATCTTAAGTGTAAGGGAGGGTAAAAGTACGATTTTAGAGAATACAATTGCGCTTGATTTTTGTTTGTTTGATGGTAGATGTGTAATAAAACTGAGAGAAATACTTGTTAAGGTAATTTTAGTGCCAAATTTAAAATTTTTTACAACATATAGGAGTGAAACTTTGATCTTAATGAGCGTCTCATGGATAGGAGTTATATGACTAGCACAAAAGCCGTACCACTAAAAAATTTTCCACCCCAAATATGTGAGGTTCACCCCTAGAATTGGTAGGAAAAGCATTTATGCTATGATGTGTGTACCGGTAGCACTTAGATTCTAGAACTTGCGTTAGGATCATTCCGAGGCCACAAGTGAGACTACATTCGTGTAGTTAGATTTACTACATGATAAGAGGCATTAGGATTAACCCATTGTTTTACACCTGTGTTTTTGTTATAATTACATTGGCTACATTGGTCAAGTAATTCTCCCACACCCTTTGCGTTGTACTCATTTTTAGTACACGATACCCCTAGTACACCCCTCAGAGCCTATCTTTTCGTTTCGACCTTTAAGCATTTTACTTAAAGGAAGAATTTGTTACACCCCACCAAAATGTACACCCAAATCGCCTTAGCCTACCTTGTATGCACTTATTTTTAGTGCATTATTGTTACAACATTTGTTTAAAACCCAAGTTAATTATCTAATTGATTACATGGTTGCTAAGTCGAGTCATATCCTTGTACATATTGTTTTGGGACGATTGGGACTCATGGGTAAAGTACTAGTATAATGGAGTAATGGGGAAGAACATCATTTATTACCCCCATATGTGCTAAATGTTTTAAAAGTACTCCAAGTTTTTCAATTATCTTAATTCGAGTCATTAGATTAGTATTTGTAAAGTTATGTAAAAGTTTAAGTGTAAGGGGGATGCAATGCCCCTATGATGTATTATTTTGGATGGTAGGGCAAAAGTGTATGAAAAAAAAAAAAAAAAAAAAAAAAATCAAAAAATCAAGAAAAATACAAAAAAAATGAGAAAATGAAAAATAGAAAAAAAACATACGGACTACCATCCCGTTTCATTTTATGTTTATTTTATGTTTTTGTTATTTTGTTATTTCGTTTCTAGCTTAAGATCGAGTCTAGTCTTGGCTTAGCAACATTGTATAGTACATGTAATTGATCAAGATCTTTAACTAGCCACCAGTAAAATATCCCTTATCCAACAAAACCGTGTTTTCCTTTTCCCTACACCTAACGTTATAACCCATTTAAAAGCCCTCTTTGATAGTTTATCTTTGGTGCTTACGCCTAGTGGAGGAGGTTTTCGATCCTTTCCCAAGCCTATGGTAATCTATTTGCTATGACAGGTAGTGAGAGATATTTTCCGTTTTCATTTATGAGATTTATTTTGATGACACTTGAGAGATGTGAGTATCTAAACACTACTTGTGAGGTGCTAGTATGTAATCTCCGTGCTTATTATGATTGAAGTGGAACGATTATTTGTTGTAATTACTTTTATGTTAGCATTAAATGACCCCTAACTTGTATTTTAATTAGAATAAAAGCACATTTGCTTGAGGACAAGCAAATCTCAAGTGTAAGGGTATTTGATGAAGCGAAAAGTGTACCGCTTTTAAGGGGTCATTTAAGCCTTAAATCGTATTTATTTGATCAAATATTGCCCTAAATTGTTCCTTTTGTCATTTTAGGTACTTTTGAGGAGAAATCTGGAAAAGGAGGCATTTTGGACGTTTTTGGAGCATTAAAGTGAAGAAAACGGCAAAGTCTCAAAAATCGGCTCAAAGTCACCTTTGACGGCGTCACATTTAACCCCAGACGGCGTCATGCCTTGGCAAGAAAAGTTGGACGTGAAATTTACTCATGACGGGCCAGTGAAAATAGCATGTGAATTCTGACGGCGTCACGCTTTAACTTGATCAAGGACGTCACGGCTTAAATCATAAGGGGACGGCGTCACGTTCATGGTTCGACGGCGTCAAGCCTTGATAAGCCAGAATGGATTTTTGAAGAGCTAAAGAGGGACGGCGTCAAGAAGGTCATCCGGGAACCCTAAAAGCGGCGAGGTGACGGCGTCACACTCCATAAGGTGACGCCGTCAGATGCAAAAGTCTATATATAGTTTTCTAATTTTTTGTCATGAGAGAGAGCTTAGTGTGTGGAATTTTGGGAGAAAACCCTAAGACGATTTTAGCTACTTTTTCAGGGCTTTTTGCCTTGAGATCTTCCATGTTTCATTGAAAGATAAGTTATCAATTAATCATTCAATATGTCTATGTGTTGTTTGATTCTATCTTATTCTTGTCTTTTGTTTAACATGTTAGTCTAAAATTATCTTGTGTTTGCTTAGATCTAATGAAACCTAGCTATTGATTATTGGTTGTTAGTGTGTTGTTAGTTGTATTGGATGATTGTTTATCTATGTTAGGCTTAAGAAAACTGGCTAACTTCCTATTCGGTAACTTGCTTGAACGTCTTAAGAAACATGAACCAAACGCGTACTAAAGGTTTTTATGGTTGTATTTAATGCACAAGCGAATTCTAGTGATCCCATGTTAGGAGCTTCCTAGCCGGCTCGACATAGGAGTGAAGTAGGAGCTTGTAGAGTTGGGGAAGTAAGTACGCCACCCCACGAATGGTATTAAGGAATACACCCGTCATCCACGCAACTAATACACACTAATTAACCGGTAAAAGATAGTTAGGGAGTAAGGAAATCTAAGTAAACACATTTCTCTACACATAAGTTTCTCACCACATTTTCATTTTTGTTATTTTATTTTATTTGCATTCGTAGTAAATTGGGTTAGTTGACTAGCAACTAATTCCGCCCACTCCTTCAAACCTGAGATTTTACTTGCTTTCATAAAAATATAAAAACATAAAAAAGAATCTTCCTCAACCCTTAGACCTAATTAGAGTAGCCTTTCATACCTAACAAACACTATTCCCTGTGGAGAACGATCAATCCCCCGTACTTACCACTACACTATACTACATCGGTCAGGTACACTGCCTGGTGGGGTTGTAAGCCTCTTGAGATCCCTCGAGAGGTAAAACCTGTTGTAAGGTTGGAAAACCACGCATCAATAGCCATTCTTAATGAGCATCAGTTGAAGTTCAACTCCATTAAAGATGCTAAGTCTCTAATGGAAGCTATTGAAAAGAGGTTTGGAGGTAATGCTGCTACTAAGAAGACAAAGAAAAATCTTTTGAAACAACAATATGAAAACTTTTCTGCTCAAGGTTCTGAGATGCTGGATCAAACCTTTGATCGACTTCAAAAGCTTATATGTCAATTAGAGATGTTGGGTGAGGTGATCTCTCAGGAAGATATGAATCAAAAGTTTTTGAGAAGCCTGTCCTCTGAATGGAGCACACATGTTTTTGTGTGGAGAAACAAGGATGATTTAGACACAATGGGCTTGGATGATCTTTACAACAACCTCAAAGTTTATGAACCAGATTTCAAAAGGACTAGCTCAAGTACTAATACATAAAACATGGCTTTTGTGTCCTCCTCAAACAACTCTAGCAGTACCAATGAAGCAGTTACTACTGCTAATGGGGTTACTACTACTAGCACTCAGGTTAATGCTACTAGTTCTACAAACATTGAGAACTTGAGTGATGTTGTTTTCTATGCATTCCTGTCTAGTCAATCTAATAATTCTCTGACTGTACATGAGGACTTAGGACAAATCGTAATTTCAGGTCATTTTTCAAACTTTAAAATTTTACTATTCATCTCGAGAATTTACTATTCAAGGATTACTATTCATCATTTTACTATTTACCTTTTTTGGAGTCCGTTTGCGACTTTGAAACGTTATCAAAAATTTTACTATTCATAAAACACTATTCATTCATGGAGGAAAATCACTATTCACGGTTATTATTCATCATTTTGTAAACTAGGATTACGAGCATCAAATTCGCGTAACTGTAAGGGTTAGGCTGCATATTCATGGAACATCATTGAGGACACATCATATAGACTAGAGCTAGTCTACATATCATTAGTAACATCATTTTCATATTAGTTCATTCGCGGGTTGCATAAATTCAATTCACATATGACTTTTTACTTGCACCAATGTGACGCTTAGAATGTCTTACAAGTACACTAGGACTTAGGTTATATTTAGTTCACAACGCTCCAGTATCTTGCTCCTACTCCAGTTCATAATTTTAAATCCTAAAACAATTTCTTTTTCTTAAATTACTTACGGTTGGCAATTCAATGAACACTATTCGTAATTCAAAATTTAACAGCCGATGTGTTAGGAATATAAATATTCATGTGAAGACTCGGTCACCCCGAGTATCTGTTTAGCATTCATGAAGCTTGTAGGCATATTAGTACTAGTTTAGTATTATTAGTATCAGTATAGTTATATTAGTATTTGTGGAGTAGGTCGGGTCTTTACCCACTGTCAGCTCACTTTACAGCCCACTAGGGGCAACTAAATATTTTAGTATAAATACCCCTTCCCACTCTTGGGAAGGGTTGGAGGTTTCTAATCATTCAACCACATTTTTCTTTCACTCTCTCTCTAAATCTCCCAACTCTCTCATCTCTCTCTCTCTCTAGAATTCTTCTAACATTGAATCCAAGTATGCAAGTATTACAATTGGTATCAAGAGCCAATGTTAGGTTCAATTGATAGTGTATGCTTGGACTTGGATTCGCGGTTTTTCATTTTTTTTCATTATTTTGGTTCGAACATCATTTAAGCTTGCTGTCCATATTTTTTGTTGTTGTTCGAATGTCACAATTGTTTACAAGTCTTATTGTGTTGTTGGGCTTTAATTGCTCATGGGCTTTAACAGTTTAGTATCAAGCTTACTAGTTTATTGAATTGATTTTTGGGCTTTAACAGTTTAGTGTCTAGTTTACTAGTTTATTGAATAGATTTTTTTAAGAACGTTTTTTTTTTCTTTTTGTTCAAACCGTTGGTATCTCAAAGTTTTGTTAACTTAGTTGTGGTTAAAACTGAGTTCCAATAAAGGTTGTTCTTGGCATTCTTGACTCCGGTTTGAATATCGGGTGCTCATTCTTGGTAGTGGTTTGCCTCATTTCTTGGTAGTGGTTTGCTATCTATTTACTCGATTTGAATATAAACACTACAAGAAAAGTGGCTTTTTAGGACCCTTTGTCTGGGACGGTATGATAATAGAGTCCTAAAAAACTGTTTAATAGGACATATGAGCGTTTAGGGTCCTTTTTAAATATTTGCTACTTAGGCGGTGTCCTAAAAAGTTATATAATAGGATGGTTGATTATTTGGGGTCCTATTATCATATAACTTAATAGGACACTTAAAATATGGATCCTAATAAATTACTTTATAAGACATTTAGTTGTTGGTGTCCCATTATGTGATAGTGTAATACGACACTTGATCACTAGATGTCCTATTATGACATAACCTAATAAGACCCTTGACACTTGGGTCTTATAACTTTAACCTTTATAGGACGTTTATTCATTATGGTTTTATTATAATACACCATAATAGGACACTTGAGTTTTGAGTCATAAGACATCAGTTAGTTAAAATGCTTATTCACAAAAGTTTTATTATAACAAAATTTAATAGGACCTTTGACACGTGGGTATTATAACGTTAACCTTTATAGGATGCTTATGTACAATGGTTTTATTATCGTACACCATAATAGGACATTTCATTTTTGAGTCATATAACATCATTTTTTTTAAAACGATTATTCGCAAAAGTTTTATTATAACAAAACTTAATAGGACCCTTAAGACGTGGGTATTATAATGTTAACCTTTATAGGACGCTTATGCATAATGGCTTTATTATCATACATCATAATAGGACATTTTATTTTTGAGTCATAAAATATCAGTATTTTAGAACGTTTATTCGCAAAAGTTTTATTATAACAAAACTTAATAGGACCCTTAAAGGACGCATATTGATTATGGTTTTATTACAATACACCATAATAGGACACTTGATTCATAAGTCATAAAACATTAATTATTTAGAACGCTTATTCGCAAACGTATTATTAAAACATAACTTAATATGACACTTGACACTTGGGTCCCATAGATTGATACACCATTATAGGACACTTGATATTTGAGTCATAAAACATCAGTTTTATGGAATGCTTATTCGCAAAACGTTTTTGATTATAACAAAAGTTAATAGGACCCTTGACAATAGGGTCTTATAACGTTAACCTTTATAGAACGCTTATTCATAATGGTTTTTTTATGATACACCATAATATGACACTTCTTTTCAGAGTCGTAAAACATCCACTTTTTATAATGCTTATTCAAATTAAGTTTTATTAAAACATAACTTGATATGAAACTTGACACTTGGGTCTCATAAATTCATCCACCATAATAGGACACTTGAAATTCGAGTCATAAAGTATCAGTTTTATAGAACGCTTATGATATGTCGTCAATTTATATTCCAAAAAAGGAAATCACACAAAAGGGTGAATTTTTATGTGAAAACCCCAGGTTCGTTGTCCCGACGAGGGTGTGAATGGAACTTCGTGTTTCGGAACGTGAAACGTGTCGTGAATGTGATAAAAAGTGAGAGATTTTGATTTTACACTACGAATGATCGAATATCAAATAAAAACAACTAATAAAGCTACGAGTACAAATAATCTAAGCATACGAAATCTAAAACGAACATTTAAATAAAAAACGTACGTTACTAATTTAAAAAAAAAAAACGTAAATAAAAGGTAAATTTCTAAATTTAAAAGCTAAAAATATAAAAAAATTTTTCTAAACTCTAAATATAAAAAGAAAATTTTGGAAAAAAGAAAAATATTTTTTTGACTTTTTAATAATTTTTTATAAATTAAAAACTATTTAAACTATTTTAAATTTCTAAAAAATACTAAAACTAAAAATAAAATTCTGAAAATTTTTACTAAAATACTTTAGACTTAAATAAAGCTATAAAAAATATGAAAGGTGAAAGTGCTTTTTAAATAAGCTAAAAATAAGCAATAGCTCTCAATAAGCTAAAAAAATAAAAAAGTAAAAAGGGTTTTAAATAAAATTTTTGTAAAGTTTTAACAAAGAAAACAATTGAGTGCAACGGCTGTGTCGCTTGGTTTGTGGTCTAGCAGACCTGGGTTCGAATCCCAGGTCGAGCAAGTTTTGCTATATTTTTTTTTTCTTTCTTTGTTTATCTTTTGAAAACTCAAATCCAACAAACAATAATAACAAACACGAACAATAAACTAAAAGAACACAAACACAAACTGATGAACACAAACCAAATCAATAATTCTAACACTAACTATAAATGTAAACACGAACATTATCAATAAACTTGAACCGATCAGCAACACAACAAGAACAATAATAAATAAGCAGCAACGTAACCTCAAATCAAAGTAACCTCAAATAACTCAATACTTAAACCACAATACTTAAACTAACACAAGCACAAACAATAAGCATAAATCGATCCAAACTTATATATATATTTTTTTTTTCTTTTCTTGATTACTGAAACACAAACACAAACAATAACTAAAACTACACAAACACAAACCTTAAAACCTTAATAACAACTCCAAGAGAGCAAGACTTAACCCAAACAAACACAAACATTAAACATTAACCTGCTATTTAAATTTTTTTTTTTCTTAAACTACGAACAGTCTAAAAAAAACAGAATCGAAGCAACAATCTAAGCAAAACAATAAACTTGACTTTCATTAACTAAATTAAAAATTACATCCGATTAAAACTGAAAATAAATTACAACTAAAAAATAAAAACTTACCGAAAAAAAAAGCTAAACTAAACCTAGAAGAAAAAAAAGAAGGTGCGGCGCTAGTTCGATATTTATACTAAAAAATAATAAAAACCCTAGCCGAGGTGTGCTAGTTGTGTGAGAGTGTTTTTCTTGTGTGGTTTGTGCTTCTTCTTGGACCCTTGGATCATTTCTTGGTGCCTTGGTCTTTAATTCTCGATCGTTGATTATCTTTGTAGCCTCGGATCGATGATGTGGAGTGGGGGGGGGGACCAAGACAAGGTCCATGTGAATGTTTGGCTTGTAGTGGTGAGTGGAGCGGAGGGGATTAGAGGTCGAATGGGCGGATGTTTAGGGGAAGGAGAAGAAGTTGGGTGGCTGTGGAATTAACATTAGGGATTTTGACCATTGTTTTTGGGGGTTTGACTAATTTTTATCCGGTGTTTAGGTAATATAGAAGGGGGTCGGTTTTGGTTTTTAGTTATGGGTCGGGTATTGTTTAGGTGGATGGGCCGGTTGGGTTTGTTGTTTAGTTTTTGTTAAGTGGGCTTATGGTGGGCCGGTTGGGGTGTGTTAGTTTGTTTAGTTTTGTGAAGTGGCCGGTTGGTGTGATTTTTAGATAGAGTTTAGGATAAATTTAGGGACCAACTTTGTAAATAGGTAAACCTCACGGACCAAATCTGCCCAGTCTCCAAAGTTAATCCAAGGGTAATTTTTGCCAAGTAAAAATAATCCAAGGGCCATTCTTCAAAAATATTATCTTTGACGAAATTTTCCCCGGCTTCGGCTCTATAAATCTCTTTTCCACGTCTCGTGCTCATTTTCTCGGATTTTGCTTGATTTTGTCCCTTTTTCATGATATCCGTACCTGCATCGAAACAAACACAAAAACACAATATCTTTGGCATTTATGGTTAGTTTTTGGTCGTTTTGGGTCCGGTTTTGGTCAAATAAAAGTATGTGTTTAAGCACATACCAAAATTCCCCCAGACTAAGATATTGACGTGTCCTCACGCAATGTTATAAAAACACGTTTTTGAAACCAAAAATTTCCAATCTCTTTTTACTAACTTTGAGAAGTAGCAAAATTTTCAAAAAAGATTAAGAAATCTTAAGTTCTAAAAACTCCCCGATTTTCCTTTTTATTCTATTTTTGTATTTTCCTCATAATCATGTGACGGCTTTGTTGACAATCATTATCTCACGATAACTTTTAGGGTCTTCGAGTAGGAAACACGACTCGTAAAGAAGTGACCATACGGATAAAATTCGTCGTCCCTGATTTTTCACGAGTCCCCAAACTAAGCGTAAAAATGAAATCATTGTCGTTTACAAGTTAGATTGCTATCACTACTCATAAAAGTTAATTGTGGACTCTTCGTTCCCAAATTCCTATTTTCCTCTATTTATTTTATTTTTGGTGAGAAATGAATTTCTTCAAATTCTCGTTTCGATAATTTTTAATCCGATAAAGATACCTAGTTTAGACGCTAAGTAGTTTCCAAACCTTCCCTCGAAAACCGTTGCATACAAAAATGAGGTCCACATCAAGGTCTCTGATTTAACACGATTTTGAGAATATCCCTTTTATTTGCGACCGAAACAACTCATCTACGAGTCCAGAGACGGAAGCCTTTATTAGGACACCCCCCGAGTCGAAGTTTGGCATTTTTAACATTATTAAGCACATTAACGTATTTAGTCCTTGGCCCTTTATAACAATCACAACATCGGCTGCGAACCGGCAAGATGTGATAGTCTATTATGACCTTGGAATTTTTCCTCTGCCTTTATTAGAAGTCTACAACATCGGCTGCGAACCGGCAAGATGTAGAAAACTTTTTATGGCTTTGGATTATTATTATACATTATCATATTAATTAATTAATTGCCAAACCCCAAGTCCTACGGCTTTTATAACAATCCCAACATCGGTTGCGAGCCGGCAAGATGGAATAGTCTATTACACCGTAACACTGGCAGTACCTTGATGTGTACCCAACTCTTATAAGCAAGGATTCTCTAAGGAAGAAATAAAAACTAATTATCGCCAAAACTAAAATAGCTTTAATTATTTCTAGATTTCTATTTTTGAGGTGAAACAAGCTTATGGGAACAAAAAGCCACAAGTAACTTCGATGAGCTCTAAAGAGATCCAACTACTCCACGTTTAGCAATCTAACTTATAAACAACTCTATCATTTCTCGTTCTTCGCAAATTTAAAATCTTAAATAATAAGATCCGCGAATGCTTAGCCAAATAATCAAGCCATGCATATATAAAGTCGAATACGGGAACTTGCAAACTCTTAAAAAGAATTCGCGTTTTCTAGCTCCTTGTGTAAAAGACTAGCACGAGCTTATAGATTATAAATGGTTAAGGGAACAAGCTAGGGCTCAACACGCCCGGTCAAGTCAGAATTTTATTCCTACTCTCACCAGCGGAAAGTCAACAAAAATGTCAAAATTTATTATATTTTTGCAAAAAATTTTTAAATTTTTCTCATTTTTTGGATTTTTTTCAAATTTTGAGGAAAAACGGGGTTGCGAGAGAAAACGGCAAAAATGCAAGGCAAAAATCAAATCGAAAGATTACCCCCCCAGACTAAAACGAGACATTGTCCTCAATGTCTTAAAGGTAAGGGTTCTCCTACATAAATCTAAGGCCGTTTATTAATTATGCCAAAGATAAACGTAAAATGATAAGATTAAGGATATCAGATGAGCAACGAATGATGAAACTCGAGTGGAGAGAAGGCAGAACCATGAGCACGAGAGTCTTCATCATCGGGCAATCCTGAACACAGCACAGAAAACCACGAAACACAACAACTGGAAGAGGAAATCCCTCCTCACGTCACTTTATTAGAAAATAGATGGATAAGCATGGGGTGCCTCCCACGAAGCGCTTGTTTTGGTATCGAGTCGGAAAGCTTAGACTCGCCCCGAATTCATTTGTCCATGGGGGAGCATGTGGAAAAAGAAATCTCCATCGGACTTTCGTTCAAGATGTTTGGATAAACATTGAAGCATACGAAAGTTCCACTCCGATGAGATACCCGCGGTATTTTTAGAAAGAAGAACCAGAAATGGTAATACCGGGGTCAAAGATGGTATCCTCACTCCCGAAGGAGTGAAGGATGGGAGAAGCCACAACATATGTGATGAAGAGCATAAAGATTTGGATAATTATCATGAAATACTCTTCATCATTAGCAGAAGTTTTGTCAAGAATCTCGGGCGGGAGGGTCGGGATGAAATCTTCATGAGAAGGTACACCTCCCCCCAGACTAGTATCTTCCTCCAGATCAAAATAGAATTTATCATATTCTGGAGGAGATAACAAAAGAGAGAGTTCATCGGAGAACTCCTCGTGATAGAGATCATTCATATCAAAATGAAATGATTCATATTCGGGAGGAGAGATATGAGCATGAGAAGTGGTACTGCCACTACTCGTCTCCTCCGAATGATCAATATCAAAGTAGAAGGCTTCAAAAGCCGGGATAGAGAAATCAGAATGAGAAGTGGGATTGCCACTACTCTCTTCATCAAATATGAAACTCTCATATTCGGGAAAAGCATCCTCGAGCTCGAGCTCCAAAGGATCTAACGGCTTTTCCTTAACATCTTCCGGGGGAAAGGAAAATGGTTCATCAACTTTCATTTTTAATAACGAAACATCTTCCCCCGGATCACTATTGGTCTCAACAATTTCTGGAGAAATTGGAGCATCATCAAAGAACACCTCGATCTCTTCCCTCGAGATAACACTTCCCTCAATCGGAGGAGAAGGATGGGAAGAGTCGGAAACGTTTGGTTCAGAATTTGGAGTGAGAGGTATAGAATTAATAGTCTCAATTTGATAAACCATTTCCGGAGATGGGACAAGTGGTGTGCTCTTAGAGCTAGCAATTTCCACCACTTCCGTTGTGGTCTCCGAATCTGATTCATCATCATCAAGAACACTCTTTACATCCGCGGAACAACTCGCAAACCATTTGCTTGAACCGGGTGTAATTTTCATAGCCTTAAGCTCAGCACGTTTTTCAGAAAGACTCTTAACCGCAAATCTGGAAAGAATCGAATCACTTCTTTTGGAAGTAATTACGGGTTCAGATTTTTGATTAACCGTAGCAACATTGCATTTGTCGGTTAGCGGTTTAGAGTTTTGATTGATTTGAAACGTGACTTTTTCATTGTCCACCCGCAGCGTAATTTCCTCTCCATATACATCAATCAAAGCCCGCCCGGTCCTCAGAAATGATCTTCCGAGAATTAGAGGAACCCGGGGGTCAGCATCAAAATCAACCACCACAAAATCGGTGGGAAAATGGAACTTCCCCACCTTGACAAAGACATCCTCGGCTACACCCTTAGGAAGGGTTATGGAACGATCCGCAAGCTCGAGGGTCATGCAAGTGGGGGTAAGTTTTGGCAGAGAAAGTTTTTCCCAAACGGACAACGGCATTAGGTTGATACTAGCACCAAGATCGGCAAGGCGCAGCATTCAACCATTCCCGGAAATTCACAAGGAATAAGAAATTTTCCGGGATCTCCAAGCTTTTCCGGAAGCTTTTTGAGAATTGCCGCTGAGCAGTTTTCATTAAGAGGGGTTTTTGCCAATTCGAATAATTTTTCTTTGTTGGTCAATAAACCCTTGAGTGTGGAAGCAAACTTAGGCATCAGAAGTAAAGCATCCGCAAAGCTTATGTCAAAATGCAAATCTTGGAGGATTTGGTAGAATTTTTCCATTTGATTTGAAGCTTTATCGCGGAGCTTTTGATCATTCATTCTCGATGGATAAGGAAGTTTTGCTTTTGTGGGAGCTTCGTCGGGCTCAAGCACAACCTTTTGCTTAGATGGTTGGACAACCGGAGGTTGGACGTCTTCGGTCCTTCCGTTGTTAGTAGGAAGTTCCGTGTCCTTTGTCACCTCGGTCTCACGGGCGACTACCTTGGGAGGAAGAGAAGAAGCGGTAGTCGGAGCCGTGGGTCCATCATATGAAACACCACTTCTGGTGGTGATTACTTTTATATCACCCCTCGGGTTAGCAATTGTGTTGCTAGGAAGAGAAGATGTTCCCGAGGTTGAGGGTTGATTCATTTGTAGAAATCCATTCATCATTTGCTTAAGCTCGTTTGTTTGTCGAGATATCGTCGTATCAATCTCCTTCCGTAAGTCAGCTCTCATATTGTTGATTTGACCTTGCATAGTTCGTATGCTAGCATCGGTTGCTTTCACATAACTCGCAAAGTCGGGAGAAGGTGCAACTTGGGGGAGAGGAGGTTGATAGACTTGTTGCGGTGGAGCTTGATAATTGTTTCCCCGATTTTGGTTGTAATTTTGATAACCTTGATTGGTTTGAGGAAAACGGTTTTGGTTGTTTTGAACGGGTGGAAAACCAGGTGGTCCCATTAGGTTACTAGCATTTTGAGTACGAAATCCTTCATTTTGATTGTAGTTTGCAGCTGCTGCGGTAGCATTGTAAACTTGGCTATCGGTAGCTGCACAATTATAGTAAGGATGGGGACCACCACATATAACACAAGTTTCTGTAACTGCTTTGACGGGCTCCGGTTTCTGATTCTGGAGCTTAAACTCTTTCATCATCATCCGGATAGCATCAGCAAGATCGGCCATCTCCGATGGATGGGCCGATGAAGAAGAAGGGGTAGAAGAATTCACTTTCGAAACAACCGGTTTGTTTCGTGAAGTGGGAACTTTGGATTTGTTTTCGATAATAGTTAAGATATCTTTCGGCATTCGACTCAAAATATTGCCACCGGCGGCTGCGTTGAGTGAATCCTGATCTGATTGAGTTAAGGCATTGTAGAACGTATCGATTTGATGTAATTCTGAGAAACCGTGATGTGGGCATTTCCGTAGGAGATCCTTGAATCGTTCCCATGCCTCACCAAAGTTTTCATCAAATCGTTGCTTGAAATTTGTGATTTCATTCCTGGCATTAGTCATTTTGGATGGAGGAAAGAAATAATTCACGAATTTCTTGACGAGATCTTCCCAAGTTCTGATCGATTGAGGGGGTTCTTTTTCAAGCCAAATCCGGGCTGCCCCCCCAAGGGAAAATGGGAATAACCTTAATTTGATAGAGTCATGAGGGACATCCTTATGATGGTGTATGGATGTCAATTGGTTAAACCATCGGATGTGTGCATGGGGATCCTCCCTCTCAAAACCGTGAAATTGATTTCCCGTGACAAGTTGTATTAAACCGGTTTCGAGTTTAAAATTTGTGTTTTGAATCGGGGGTATAACAATAGCATCTCCGTATCCCACGGTGGGACATTGGAGTAACTCTTGCATGCTGCGTTGATCCTCGGCCATTTCGGTAATGGGAGGATCGGGATTAGTACGAATCTCGGGTTCGACTAATGAGGCAGCACGTCTACGATTACGTCTTCGCGGAATTGCGACGAGTTCAAGAAAGGGACTCGATGACGAAGAAGAACGTGTGCGCATGCACCAAGAACATTAAGGTTAAAAAGGAAAGAAGAATATTTTTGGGTTTTTTGGTTTTTTTTAATTTTTTTGGATTTTTGGATAAAAAAATATTTAATAAGGAAAAATTAAAATTAACTTCTTTTTGGTGATCGTTGATCAACCGTACTCGTTTCTCTCTAAACTAGAACCCCGTAATTAGGTTGTAGCAAAGAAATAATCCGAGTAACGTTTAATTTCACGATCTCTTTTTGGTTTTGAACTTATTTGGTTTACAACCGCCCTCCTTCAACGGAAGACCGAGGATGTTTATTAAGATGAAAACACTTTAGGAAAAGTGTTTTTATTTATTTATTTATTTATTTTTTTGGTATTTTGCAAACACTTTAGGAAAAGTGTTTAATATTTTATTTTCTTTTTGTATTTTTTTTTCTTTTTATAAAAGCAAATAACTTCCGAGGGAAGGATCTTCAAACACGAATCGAGAAACAAATTCACGAATTCACTTCAACCCTCCCCGGCAGCGGCGCCAAAAATTGATATGTCGTCAATTTATATTCCAAAAAAGGAAATCACACAAAAGGGTGAATTTTTATGTGAAAACCCCAGGTTCGTTGTCCCGACGAGGGTGTGAATGGAACTTCGTGTTTTCGGAACGTGAAACGTGTCGTGAATGTGATAAAAAGTGAGAGATTTTGATTTTACACTACGAATGATCGAATATCAAATAAAAACAACTAATAAAGCTACGAGTACAAATAATCTAAGCATACGAAATCTAAAACGAACATTTAAATAAAAAACGTACGTTACTAATTTAAAAAAAAAACGTAAATAAAAGGTAAATTTCTAAATTTTAAAAGCTAAAAATATAAAAATAATTTTTCTAAACTCTAAATATAAAAAGAAAATTTTGGAAAAAAGAAAAATATTTTTTTGACTTTTTAATAATTTTTTATAAATTAAAAACTATTTAAACTATTTTAAATTTCTAAAAATACTAAAACTAAAAATAAAATTCTGAAAATTTTTACTAAAATACTTTAGACTTAAATAAAGCTATAAAAAATATGAAAGGTGAAAGTGCTTTTTAAATAAGCTGAAAATAAGCAATAGCTCTCAATAAGCTAAAAAAATAAAAAAGTAAAAAGGGTTTTAAATAAAATTTTTGTAAAGTTTTAACAAAGAAAACAATTGAGTGCAGTGGCTGTGTCGCTTGGTTTGTGGTCTAGCAGACCTGGGTTCGAATCCCAGGTCGAGCAAGTTTTGCTATATTTTTTTTTTCTTTCTTTGTTTATCTTTTGAAAACTCAAATCCAACAAACAATAATAACAAACACGAACAATAAACTAAAAGAACACAAACACAAACTGATGAACACAAACCAAATCAATAATTCTAACACTAACTATAAATGTAAACACGAACATTATCAATAAACTTGAACCGATCAGCAACACAACAAGAACAATAATAAATAAGCAGCAACGTAACCTCAAATCAAAGTAACCTCAAATAACTCAATACTTAAACTAACACAAGCACAAACAATAAGCATAAATCGATCCAAACTATATATATATTTTTTTCTTTTCTTGATTACTGAAACACAAACACAAACAATAACTAAAACTACACAAACACAAACCTTAAAACCTTAATAACAACTCCAAGAGAGCAAGACTTAACCCAAACAAACACAAACATTAAACATTAACCTGCTATTTAAATTTTTTTTTTTTTTTTTCTTTTTCTTAAACTACGAACAGTCTAAAAAAAAAACAGAATCGAAGCAACAATCTAAGCAAAACAATAAACTTGACTTTCATTAACTAAATTAAAAATTACATCCGATTAAAACTGAAAATAAATTACAACTAAAAAATAAAAACTTACCGAAAAAAAAAGCTAAACTAAACCTAGAAGAAAAAAAAGAAGGTGCGGCGCTAGTTCGATATTTATACTAAAAAATAATAAAAACCCTAGCCGAGGTGTGCTAGTTGTGTGAGAGTGTTTTTCTTGTGTGGTTTGTGCTTCTTCTTGGACCCTTGGATCATTTCTTGGTGCCTTGGTCTTTAATTCTCGATCGTTGATTATCTTTGTAGCCTCGGATCGATGATGTGGAGTGGGGGGGGGGACCAAGACAAGGTCCATGTGAATGTTTGGCTTGTAGTGGTGAGGTGGAGAGGAGGGGATTAGAGGTCGAATGGGCGGATGTTTAGGGGAAGGAGAAGAAGTTGGGTGGCTGTGGAATTAACATTAGGGATTTTGACCATTGTTTTTGGGGGTTTGACTAATTTTTATCCGGTGTTTAGGTAATATAGAAGGGGGTCGGTTTTGGTTTTTAGTTATGGGTCGGGTATTGTTTAGGTGGATGGGCCGGTTGGGTTTGTTGTTTAGTTTTTGTTAAGTGGGCTTATGGTGGGCCGGTTGGGGTGTGTTAGTTTGTTTAGTTTTGTGAAGTGGCCGGTTGGTGCGATTTTTAGATAGAGTTTAGGATAAATTTAGGGACCAACTTTGTAAATAGGTAAACCTCACGGACCAAATCTGCCCAGTCTCCAAAGTTAATCCAAGGGTAATTTTTGCCAAGTAAAAATAATCCAAGGGCCATTCTTCAAAAATATCATCTTTGACGAAATTTTCCCCGGCTTCGGCTCTATAAATCTCTTTTCCACGTCTCGTGCTCATTTTCTCGGATTTTGCTTGATTTTGTCTCTTTTTCATGATATCCGTACCTGCATCGAAACAAACACAAAAACACAATATCTTTGGCATTTATGGTTAGTTTTTGGTCGTTTTGGGTCCGGTTTTGGTCAAATAAAAGTATGTGTTTAAGCACATACCAATTACTTGCAAAAGTTTTATTTTAACAAAACTTAATAGTACCCTTGACACCTGTGTCTTTTAACATTAACCTTTATAGTACGCTTATTTGTTATGGTTTTATTACCATACGCTATAATAGAACACATCTTATTTGAGTCATAAAACATCAGTTTTTTAGAACGCTTATTTATAAAAGTTTTATTTAAACATTACTTAATATGACACTTGATACTTGGGTCTCAAAACTTGATACACCATAATAGGACACTTGATATTTGAGTCATAAAAGATCAATTTTATGGAACGCTTATTCACAAAAGTTTTATTATAACAAAACTTAATAGGACACTAGCTATTTAAGTAATAAAACATCAGGTTTTTACAACGGTTATTCGTAACAGTTTTATTATAACAAAATTTAATAGGACCCTTGTCACTTGGGTCTCATAGGTTGATACACCATAATAGGACACTTGAAATTTTAGTCATAAAACATCAATTTTATAGAACTCTTAATTGGAAAAGTTATATTTTAATAAAACTTAATAGGACCTTTCACTACAAGAATTCTGGCAAATAGCCACGGACATTATTTGTGGGTAAAAGTCCAAATTTCATGGGTAATCGAGTAATACCCAAGAATAACCCACGACTCTACGAAGATGGGTAAAACCTCCGAGGCTAATTGTTTGCCCATGACATTTGCACTTTGTGGGTAAATTTACCCATGTCATTTAGGTGGGTGATTGTGTTATGTTCATGGGTAAAGTCTCATGGGATTTTCTTACTCACCACGAAAATACCCTTATGTATAGTTGTGGGTAATATGTGGGTAACATTAGCCGCATAACCATTCGTGTCTAAAAGTCAACGCTACATAACCCATATTTTTCCACAAGAATAATCATGACCGTGTGTAAAACCATGGGTGAATTTACCCATAATAATCTGTATGCAAATATTCCCACTAAGATAACAAGGAGCAAATTCTTGAAAAAAAATGGCAAACGAAATATTTCTATAAACTACATTTCACATACATTTGTTAACGAATGGAATATACCGAAACAATTATGTATTCAACAATTTGTATCCAAGTACAATCTTTAAAACGACTCATCCACAAAACAATAATAGTAGTTCCGAAAGTACTATAGTGCATGAGCAACATGCATGACTGTATGAGTAACATTGGACTATGTTACATGACTGATATATATTCACAAGGCATCACTCCATGTTTAATCTAGTGCTTTTTTGCTGATTATTGAGTGCAGATTCTCTTTTATTTTTTCCACACATTGGTCTTCACTTGGAACACACAGTTTCGCTCATACCCTACATATAAGACAAAAATAATCAGTTTTACAAATGATCATATAGACATGGGAGGTTTTAATGAAAAGAGATGTTTATAAAATGAGAATTTCCAATAGTATATATAATTTGAGGGTAAATGGTGGTAAGCACAAGACCCACTTCTCAAATAAGATTCTAAGTTTAAGGTCAAGAATAACATCATATACATTGGTATAACTCTCAATCTTGGCAATCCACATTCATATCTTTGTAATTCTTTTTATTTGATTTTAATCATATATGCAGCTTTAACGTTGTAAAGAAGATCCATATAAACATCAAAGAGAATTTCACATGTATGTACATGATATATACATAACTGAGACCATGAGAGTTTACCTTGTTTCTTATATTTTTTAAGCGAGACGAAAAACAAAGCAATTTCTTTGTGTGTTGCTTGACCTCTTGCCAAAATGGTACCTGCTTTTCATTAGTTAATAGTTTTAATACACAAGAACTAGTGGAAATCAAGAAGTGGCACAATATCTGGATCTGAATCTTTTTTTGTATCAGCTCTCCTAATATAGATCACATATATTCAATGTTGAAACCAAGCACTAATATGATGTAAATGGTCAAAAACATAATTGATATCATATTCCATAGTTCTTATTTATATTTAAAGTGCGGCATGGTAGGCTGTATTCATTTGAAAATACATTCAACATGTTACTACAAACCCATTAAAATAGTATAGTTTGCATTCTTAGGAGTAAGACAAATTAGCAAACTCGATACAAGTGGTCTTTTGTTAAACGACATTGTGGTAAACAAATCGAAGCCAAATGTATACAAACATACCTTGGGCTTCTACAATCACTTTGATGTTCATTTCATAATGATGATAATTCATGCTTTTCTTCTCATGAAGAATAAATAGTCAAAAGTTTACCAAATCCTGTATGGTCATATTTTGTGAGTGCAAATGGCAAAATGCATACTACAATCTCGTTCTTTCACAAAGTACATACTCATTATTTTTTTAACAATTACTTACATAGTTACATGCATGTATATAACTGAAGACGTGAGTAGTAACATGTAAACTATATTTCTCTCACACATTTCATCGAGCAGCTTATAGGCACTCACCAAATCACCATGTTCACTACGAATCAACAAAAAAATAAAAACCAAATTAGTAATATCCACATCAGTTGCTATAAAAATAAACACGCCACAGAAGAATAAAAAAATATTAGATCACATTTCCTAAAAATGAAGACAAGAAAAGTATCTCAGAAATGTATGGAAACATCGTACTTGTAACATTAGACTAATCAATTACAGAGTATTTAATTACATAGTTAAAATTACCAAAGCAGAATTTTTTACCCAACATTTTACCTTCAAATATGCGGCACTCTATTTCTTAGGAACCGAGTAGAGAGAAAACTGTAAATTTTTGATTGTGCTACATGAGAGGGAAATAAATTTTGTTTCCCGCTATTAACATTTTAACTTTTTAAAACCGCCCCTTTTTTCCTTCCTGGGCTAGATTTAGAATTTAAGAGCCCAACTTGTCATTTTAAAGTTATGGTGGAATTGCGTCACTAAGGGTGCACGGAGTGGGCTTCGGGCTCAATGGAACGGGCTTGCGGGCTAATGGCTGCCGGTTCAGCTGGCTAGGAGGACGGGATCGTTTGGCGAGTTAGAAGCTCGCTTCGGTTTGGAAAGGAACAAACGGTCTTATGACCGTTGAGGGACTCAAAACGAAAAAAAAAATATGAACGTTAGACAGGAGCGTAGGAAGGAAAAAAAAAGGTTTTTGGCCCTTTTTTTTGTATAAATAGAGGAGTAAACTACCCATTTAACCACAACACACATATCTCATTTTCACAACGTTGCACGCTTGTACGAAGCGCATGAATGAAGACACAAGATTCCGGGAATGCTAGGTAGCCTTGATTGTACACATTTTCCTTGGAGAAATTGTCCTAAACATTTGAAAGGCCAATACAAGAGTGGGAGGTATCCATACCCGACAATTATGCTTGAAGCCGTTGCTTCACAAGATTTGTGGATCTGGCACGCTTTTTTTGGTCCTCCCGGGTCGCTTAACGATGTCAATGTTTTGTATCAATCGACTTTGTATCTTAGGGAGCGAAATGGAACGGCTCCTGACTCATCATTTGTTGTAAACGGGCGTAACTACAAACGGGGATATTATCTTACCGACGGAATCTATCCTAGGTACTCAACTCATGTCAAA
Source organism: Artemisia tridentata subsp. tridentata (assembly GCA_021014915.2). Classification (NCBI taxonomy): domain Eukaryota; kingdom Viridiplantae; phylum Streptophyta; class Magnoliopsida; order Asterales; family Asteraceae; genus Artemisia; species Artemisia tridentata. The sequence continues at coordinate 147,358,814 of CP139501.1, read as the reverse complement.
GCATTTCCGTATCCGACTGAAGCGAAGGAAAAGAAATTCAAGAAAGTTCAAGAGTCGGCAAGAAAAGATGTCGAACGATGTTTTGGTATTCTTAAGTCAAAATGGGGTATTTTGAATCGCAAGATCCGTCAAACGACCATCGAAAAGATTACTAACATCATTTACGCGTGTTGTATAATTGTTTACTAATATCAAAATGAGGTATTTTTATTTTATGAATTGTACTTTTAATTTCAGTTATTAATAAAATGTTTGTTTTTTATATAATTGTTTAATATTGGAAGGGTTAATGTTGCAAATTTATAAATTTGGAGGACAAATTATGAATATTTAAAAAAAGATTTGGGAGGGTTGAGAGTGATGGTTGCCAGTAAAAAAGGTTGGATTGAGGGTTGGAGGGTTGAAATGAGGTGGAGGGATTTGATTGGTTAAAGTTTGGGAGGGTTGGAGGGATGGAGAGGATGACTCCCTCCACCCTAAAACATGAATATTTGCATATTTCCTCAAAACATAAGTTTTTAATGCACAATGTATAATGATGTTTAAACATGTTTTGGGTACATATGCAAATTTTAGTGGCGATATATGTAATTGCCCCCTAACAAATAACAAAAGGGAAATTTGCAATTTTATGCTTATTTCTAACTTGACTCATTTATGTGAATGAGATTGTTGGTTCAAGCCTTGTTGGATCATTTGTGAGATAGGTGGTATATAGCGTGAAAAAAAATTACCGTTCAAAAAAACTTTATTTTGCTAAAATAAAGTCGTGTGAAACAGTAATGGGACATTTATGTAGATTGAGTGAACTACCCCTAGTTAACAATGGATTACATCACACCCCTAATTGATGATTTGTTATGAATGTTCTAAGATTGACTTCAATTTATATGGATATGCCTTATCGACCACTACAAATGACAACCTAATGCTTTGGTTTGGGTACTAGTTAAATTGTCACTTGTGCATTAAGTAATATACTTGCTTAACAAATGCGAATCATTGCCTGATAACCAAGTCCAAATGAAGAAGTCCAGTTCAGCAAGGGTGGCAATACCTTACTGAACGATGGTAATCTCCTTTGCACGTTAAAATTAACACAAAAATTGTATGCATGTAATGTAAAACCCTAAATTCTCATAATCTAAAAGGACCAAAATACCCCTCTAATTTTTTTTTAATTTTAAGAATATATAAAATCCCATTTGGAGATATTCGTCTGGAGCACCAGGAATGGTGTCGTATGCCAATTAACGAACTGCGGAGGTACGTTTCATCAATGGGAAAATGCTAACTCTTCTCGAAGAATCACTAGTTTGTTGAAAATACGGATCATGGTCGGATATTTCACGAACAATGCGTGTGAATAGCGTTCGGCTCATTTGAAACCGCCTACAAAATATTTCTTCATCATACGTTGGGTTTTCAGAGAAGCAAGCCGCTACTAGACGATCATGATCAATGGAACGATCTCTTTCTATCGGGTTTCGTGGCATTTTAGGTTTGAAGAAGACGAAGCTTGAATAACCGTAGTAACGATCTCCGTAAAAAATGCTAGATCGCTACTAACTTCATCTTTATCATCCGATGATGAAAAAAAGAATAGATAAGACATTTGTTTTAGATAAAATGTGTAAAGTGTATAAGACATAATGTTTTTGAAAGTGCATGTCCATAAGTAACGGGGTATTTATATGGTAAAGTGTTTAAATTTTAAAAGACAATTTTTTTATTAAATAAATGGCCAAATTTTATTTTTTGGTGTGCATCCAACTCGGTGGGCTAGCTGACCCAATTGTTTTTCTCCCTACCGACGAAAGCGACCGACTGTAGTAAGGTAGACTCGTCGGATCGGGTAGACAGATGGACTTGTCTACCCTTACTACACCCACCCTTGGTTTTGAGGAAACAAGAATAAAATCTTACAGGTATACGTCATAAGCCCTAATTCTCTGGCTTATTTTGTATCTTATATGCTTATTTAAGCATATTCTGATATCATAATTTTATATAAATGCATGAGTATCAAAATAAGCATATGTGAGCTGTTGCATTATAATCTCGTGTAAAGGACTTGTCAAGTCTCGCTTGAGACATTTTTTTTGGGTAACCATGGTTTTCGACCTTTTAGATGGCTAATTTACGATGTTTGAACTCATCGCCACACATACTTAAACCAGGCAAATCCTTTCTTTTCACGATGTCGGTGTGACTATTTCATAGTTGTTCGCATTTAAAATGTATTAAACTTGAGACCTCACACATTCTGACATTCTAATGTGATAATAACAAACACTTTTGACACTAGACCACCATCGAAGTGATATAGGTGTGAAAAAATTATCTTTATAGAAATCATATGTGAAAACTTCAAATAAAAAATTACTAAATATCAATGTTGCAAAACAAGACCTACAAGGCCGATTAATCGCCGATTACGTGCTATAAGGCCGCCAACCTTTCCGATTTGTGTAAATCAGTCAAACAACTCGGTCAACCGTGGTCAACGACGGTTAATGATGGTCAACGGTGGTCAAGCTTGCCTAAAACCTTCAACATTGCTGAAAATACCCAAAACTCGCCGTAAAAATGTTTAATAAGTTATACTTGTTGTTTATGTCTATTTCAAAATGTCTTTTTAAGAAAAATCTTGCCATTAATACATAAATTTTGCCGGAAATACCTAAAACTTGCCAGAAATACAGAAAACTTGTCGAAAATACCGATTCGATTAATCAATTCCCATTGCTAAGAAAATCATAATTTATAGTTTACCAACCTATTTTACTTAAACAAAAAAAAAACCTTATCTTTTCCCCAAAATTTCAATCTCCCCCTCAAGATCCCGCCCCTTTTTCCCCCAAAATCAAAACCCTAATCCAATAAAAAACCAATACCGCCCATTTTTTTTCCCTAAAATCAAAATGCTACCACTTTGGCTCTTCCTTTTCCCTCCTCATGTTCTCAGTTTTCAATCACCATCACTGCCTCTGTGAATCTCGGTTGCACACCTGATAGGCTCATACCTATATGGAAGACATGTATTTCGGTTTGATTTTTACCAGGGGAAGTATTTCTAATTGACCGATTGTCACATCAATTGAAACCCTAATGTAGTGTTGTTGATTTGGCGGCCCTCTCTCTTTTTCTTGTTTCAGTCGGTGAATGAACAATATGTAATATGTACACAATTTCTTTATATTTTGACTGTGTTTATTTCCTATATACATTCTTTATATTCCCTGATTATTTCGCTTGTGGTAGGTTCGATTTGTAATTTCTGTAAAGTTATTGATCTTTGTATGCGTTTTTGTGCTTGGGTAGTGTGGATGATGCAATTGATGGTGTTGCACTCGGGCCTTGAGTTTTATCAGTCTAGAAATTGAAATAATTTACTTATTTCGGTAAGACCTGAACCTAAAAGGTGAGATAATGAGTTGCGAAACCTGATTCCAAAAACACAATAGTAATGTTGTAAAAACTTAGTCTAAGAGTTTGTGGACATAATGAAGTGGGAAGACACTGCAGTTTCCTAACTTGCTGTCCTGGAATTTAGAGTTTGCACAACTTATGTGTACATGTTTATATACATTAGAAAAGGCTTAAATGCTTATGCGTACATGTTTATATACATTATTTTTTTACTAATATTTCATGACTATTTCAACGGGTTCTGTGTTCTTTGAATGACTCATGCACCTGTGCAACAATAGTTCTTACATGTCTGATATTTTCACAGGGGTTCAAGTCGGTTGCAGCTAGTATCTAAGGATGGAGGGTGTGGTGCCACTTTTCAGCTATCGTTCTTGTGATGGGATCTACCTTCTCTACTCCTATAGCTCTTTGACCCGATCTTTTTTTTGAAACATGCTTAAAAAGGGGAAATTTTTTGTAAATAACTGGTCTATATGGCCTCAACTCCTCATTGTCTACTTGTAGCCCATTTGTTGTTTGGTACTATATATCAATGCAACCGAAATGCCTCAGGTTTTTGATTGATATGTTGCTTCCTTAAGTTTGGTTAAAGCACGTATTCATACTTATATGTTAGGCGTAGTGAACTTGAGATACGAGTTAAACTTTGCCAATAGATAGAGTCTTTATGATAATAAGTATATTACAGTTGTAAAAATTGGTGAAACAACATATGTAGGAAGCTAGAGAAAAATGTGCACGTCTGTGTTCATGTTACAAACTTACAATAATAAATCACATACAATATGATCGATCGCTACCTTTAGTTTACGGCTTGACACTAATGTTTTTTTTTTTTTTTTTTTTTTTTTTTTTTTTTTTTTTTTTTTTTTTTTTTTTTTGCATTTATTGAGAAGGTGATCCAATGTCCTTTGCAAGACATAGCAATCCCTCTTTCAGGTTTCCGATGGGAGTATGGCAAGGTAATAAAATACGCTGTATATCATTTCTGTGTAAATTTCTGCATGTTACTTGGCTTAACTTTTACTCTGTTTTCACGGAAATTTTCATCATTGGAGGCCTTTATTCTTGCACTTCGATACATACTTCAAGACGTATTTGTCTACTAGAAAGGACCTCCTTTTGGCAGATGATATCGTAGAAGATGACAGTCCTTTCCCAAAACAATCAGTTTTCCAAATCCTGCGTGTGATGCAAATTGTTTTAGAGAATTGCCACCACAAGGGCGCATTTACTGGCTCAGATGTATGTTTTCTTAGTTAGAGTCCCCTTAATATGTGATGTCTATTTCATTAGCTTCTGTAACGTATGTGTACATTTGCTGCCTTTGTTTATATTGTAGTGAAAGATACGTTTTACTTCAAAGCTGTCAAACATGCCTTTCTGATGTTCTGTTTTGTTTTTTTCAGCATTTTAAGCTCTTGCTTGCATCAACTGATCCCGAGGTTCTCATCGCAACGCTGGAGACACTTTCAACATTAGTGAAAATAAATCCCTCAAAACTACTTCAGGATACAATTCCATTATTCCTGATGCTCCCGGTGCGGATTCACATCCTTTAACAAAAGAGTGTGTAGAGAAAATTGGTGACTTAGTTGATCAATATGTGAAGGCCATGGAGAAGGTAAGTGTTTATACTCGATGTATATAGATGTTCTGGTTACTTCCTTTATTTTTAATGCATCTTTCTTTGGCAATTGAAACAGGTCAAACTAAAGAATGGATTAGAACACGCGATGAAAATCTCTGATGAGGGAAATAAATACCTGCAAGTAAGTCCATAAGCTTTCAGTTCTGTTTTTGCAATTCTTGTTTTACATCTTGGCGAAGAAAATTTACCAGCAAATGCAGATGCATTCTCAATGAGCTTTCTAATTATCTTCCTCGTTTGCTCATTTATTGAGATTCTCACACTAAAGGATAAAAAATAATGTATCCCTCCCCCTAAGTAAGCTAATATGGCGTCAATTGTGAGACATCCTGAAATATGCTTGGTAGCCTGCAGCCTGCTAGTGCGGTTCATCTCAAGAATATTGAATCTGATCAACCTTTGTTCTCTGTGTATGTAGATACCTCAACTGGATTTTGAGATTCCTGCAGAGTCGCAACGTGGATCTTTATCAACGGTAATTCATTTCCGCATGACATTAATATCCTCTATATCAGATTTTGTGTTTACTTTTGAATGTAGCCTCTGATTTTCATTTATGATGAGGTTATGCATGTTTTGTACATTTCTTGATCAATGAAAATAGAGATCACATAACTAGGTAAAACAGTTACTTTAGCGGTATAGGGAGCACTAGCACAACTAATATGTGTCTAAATACACATATATTTAGTATTAATTAAACCCACAAAATGACCAAAAACACACAAATGACTCACAAAATGGTACAAATATCATGAAAATGTGTTTTTATGTGATTCAGGTACAAAAGATTGAAAAACAAGTGAAAAACACACAAAGTTTACACAATTGTCATTTTCAGTCCCTGGAGTTTCACAAATTGTCAAAACTAGTCCCTGAAAGTTTAAAAAGGAAGAAAAGTCAACTTAAGTCCTTGGGAAACTAAAAATGTTCATAAATAGTCCCTGGATGAAAGTTTACACAACTTGGCAACTTTTACCCCTCAAGTATCAAAATTGGCAAAAATGGTCCCTGGGTATTATAAAACTTGAAATTTCACAAAATACCCTTGTACTATGCATGAACTTACAATTTGGAACTTTATTGATAGCTTTTGGGAATTTACATAACAAGTCCCTCTAAAATCCAAATTTACATATTAGGTCCCTAAAGTTTATAAAATGCAAAAAAAAAAAAAATAAAAAAATACAACTTTGGTCCTTGTGTAATTGTTTTAGGGCATGTTTAGTCCTTTGAAGATAGTTAGGAAGTTTACAAGTTCAGCCCCTCAACTTTCAGCAAATGGCAAGATTGGTCCTTGTGCTTATTTATTATATAAACCAAATCCGGACCCATCCCAAAAATAAAACCCAATCACTAAATACAACCCAACCCTTACCCCATTTACCCAACCCAGTTATTTCCCCAAGCCCAATTAAAATAAGCCCAACCCCAACACTGAGTTTAACAACTCAGTCAAACCATGGTTTGACCCTTCGTCTAAACCACCCAACCCGCCAAAACCATCCAGTCACCACCTACTCACAAACCACTCACCAAAACCACTCACCACCTCATCCCCCCTCCTCCTACACGTTACCTAACATTGCCAGAAGCATTAAATGCTTCTCTCCCACTCCCATTAGCTAAATCAGAAGAAACAACCACTTTCCTGATTTCCCGCCAAAATTACAAGTGGGCGTTTGAGATCAAATTGAGCTAATTCAATGGTACTGATGGATTGAGGATGTCGACTGAGTGTTATCCCACTTTAATTTATGTATATATAGAATGTAATGTAGCTAAAATAGGGTGTGTGGAAAAGTAGTGTAATCTTAGTATAATCGTATTTCCATTACCAGTAGTTTAAATTGTAATTTCGAATTTCAATCAATCAATACAAAGTAATTCTAGTGTATTTGTTGTTGTTCTTGGTTTATTGTCAGTAGTTACTTATAATTCCAAGTTTTCTTATTTCCCTATGTTCTGAGAACTTGACACTTAATAAGTAGTATATGAAATAGCTTCTCAGCTGTTTTTAATAGCTTATATAAGCTTTATATAGCTTATTGTAAGTGTATTATAGTGTAAACTTGTTCTAAATCAAGAATTGAAGAAAAGTCAAAGTTGGTCAACAAAAGTTCAAAATAAGTTGTTTCTGGGGTTAAAAGCTAATCTGGATGGCTTATCTGGTTTCTAGCTTGTTGACAACAAGCTAGGAGTAGTTTCTGGTCCTTGTTCTCTTGTTCCATAGCTTTTTCAATTGTAAGCTTTTGCTCATTTTTTGCTTATCTTTGCATTTTACTGTTCCACAGCTTATTAATAGCTTATTATTGTTTTTATTTGCTTATTAGTAGTTTATAAGCATATTTGATCAATAATATCAGTAGTTCACTAGCTTTGTTTTCATTTTCTTAAAATCATTCAAAAAGACCAAAAATAGTCAAATCTAGTATAGCTTAATTGATTGCTTATTTTTCTGATAAAAGTTGCTTATTAGGGTCTATATAAGTTAGTTCATAAGTAAAATCAAGACTTTTAGTTTAAAAATTTTGTTTTCCTTTGGAAATCCACCACAGACACCACTAGAAGGGGTGTTTGGTTTTTGTGCAGTCAAGGGGTAAAACCCATGTTTACTGTAGATTGGTCATAAGCCAATCTTTGTTCTAGCTTTTAGTAGCCCTTATAAGCTAAATTCAAGATCTGATCAGCCTCATAGTTAGACATATTAGTTTTGAGCATCCTGTGGGATTTTCAGTCAATAAGTCAACCAATTAAGCCATTAGAAGCTTCAAGCTTATTTGGATCTTTTCTTTGGCATTTCTGTGCTCTTTTAGATCATATTAGTGTGTAACCAAAAGCCCATTTGGTCCCTTGGTCTGTGCACTCCTCTGCACAACACAAACAGACACACAGACCACTCAGCAGACCTGGTTGTTTTTGATTGCTGATCTTGGATTTAATTGAACATCAATTGGTCAAATTGTGATAGGGCTTTTGTGTTTTTAAGATACCCAGTAGTGCTGAGAAGATTTTGCCCCCATTAGGTTGCCTTTAAACAGCTTATTTGAGTGCTTAATCTAGCCTGCAAGTAGGGGTGTTTGCCTGAGTTTTTCTGTGTAAGTTTTGCAAACAGCCAAGTGCTTAACTTGTTCATTTCTAGTGCTTATTTGTGTTTTGCTGTTGTTTTGTGCTTCTAGTAGTTTATTAAATCTGTTTTGAGCCATTGGTTGAGTTTTGAGCTTATTAGCTTATTATTAGCTTATTTACTCAACTGCTTATCTGCCCAAATCAGCTCTCCTGGCTTTTTAAACTTTTCATTTTATTTTTCCTATCTTTTAATTTATATTTTAGAATTATCTGTAAATTTTCATAATTTTCTGAATAGTTTTGATATTTTTAATCTTTTTAATTAGTTTATAATAGTAATTAAATCATAATAAATAGAATAATAATCAGAAAAATATAATTCCAATTTTCATAATTTTATTTTGTCATTTTTAATCTAGGAAAAATATAATCTTATTTTTAGACCTTAAGAAAAATAAAAAATAGAAATATAGTGATAGCTTCTATTTAATAGAATTTATCTTTTTAAATTTTAAATTAAGTAATTTTCATTTTTATAATTTTCTTAGCTTCTATTTACTTATTAATATTTTTAGAAAAAGTTTTAGATTTTTCTTTGCTCATTTAGTATGTTTTATAATTTAAATTAGTTTAATTAGTAATTAAATAATAAATAATTAATAATAATTAAATAAAAAGTGTAAAAAAATATAATTTAAGTTTTTAAAATAAGTTTTAAGTTATTTTACATTTTTAGGTTTTAAATTTCATAAATTTTATAAATTCAGTTTTTGTCCCGTTTTAGATTTTCTGTTACACATTGTCAGTTTATTTTTATTCGCGTTTTATTTTATTGTGCATATCTGTTTTAATTTGTTATTTAGAATTGTTAAATAAAGCAAAATCAAAAATATCTGATTCATCAATCACTCTAATCCAAAGCTTTTCACAGTTTTCCATTCACACCTCGTTGGGAAATGATCCGGGTGATCACTTGCCTGGTTTCACACTACACACGAGTATCCGGTTCTGCATATGTTTATATTTATATATAAGTGTGTTTTCGGAAAGGATCAAATTTTGGCGCCGCTGCCGGGGAGGTTGTGCTGCGACTATTGTGTAGAGTTTTAGCGATTAGTGATTCGAGATCCTTCTATCAGAAGTTCTTATTTCCCATAAACCATATAAAATACAAAAATATTTTTCTTTTCTTTTCTATATATATTATTATTATTATTATCATAAAAAAAAATAAAATAATAAAAACACCAAGAGTAATTTCCGTTTTCTTTGTTAATAATAAATAAACAATAAAAAATTACCATCGAGAACCAAGACAGAGTACTACTTAACTGGGGGTACGACCATAATAAGTTCCCAAACATCAGATTTAAAACTTGCCTTTGTATCACTTGCGAATATCGGCTCACCTTTAATTGATAAACAAACTCTAACGGAGGTTCTAGGATAGTCTGACATTAAATTGTCGGACTGAAAGAAGCGGGTTTTTAAGGAGCATTTAATTGCCCACCTTTGCTTCTCCGCCACTCTGTGCGTTTATCTTTTAGAGAGCTACCGTACGCTTGTTGATTATTGGTTTAAGTTTACTTGTGTTTTGCTTCTGTCTTGTTTTAATTGGAATATTTTACTTAGTGCATGCGCACTCGTTCTTCCACGTCATCAAGCCCTTTACGTGAACTCGTAAATATTTTGAGAAGACGTAATCGTAGACGTGCTGCCCAAATAGTCGAACCCGAGATTCGTACTGTTCCCACTGATAATATGGCAGACAATCGCACAATGGCGGAAATGCTCCGTGCACCCACCGAGGGTTACGGAGATGCCATCGTTTTACCAGCCATCGATTCTGATCATTTTGAACTGAAAACACATTTGATTCAGCTCGTTTCTACCAACCAATTCCACGGGTTTGAACGAGAGGATCCTTATGCACACATTCGTTGGTTCAACAAACTGACCTCTACAATCAATTACAAAAATGTGCCGCAAACAGTGATCAAATTGATGCTATTTCCATTCTCACTTGAGGGGGCAGCCCGAATCTGGCTGGATAAAGAACCCCCTCGATCCATTGAAACTTGGGAAGATCTAGTGCAGAAGTTTGTCAATTATTTCTTCCCTCCATCAAAGACGACTAATTTAAAAAATGAAATTGCTGGTTTTCGTCAAAGTTTCGATGAAAATTTCGGAGAGGCATGGGAGAGATTTAAAGATCTCCTAAGAAAATGCCCACATCACGATTTTACGGAGTTACAACAGATAAATACGTTTTATAATGGGTTGACCCAAAACGATCAAGATGCACTTAACGCAGCCGCTGGTGGCAATATCTTGAATCGTCGACCCAGAGAGGTGGTTGAAATTTGTGAAAATAAATCAAAAGTTCCTATTTCTCGAAACAAAGTGAATGTTCCTGTCACTCCTGCCTCGTCATCCGGTAACTCCTCAGAGTTAGCCTTTTTAACGGACTCAATGCGTTGTATGATGAAGGAAATGAAAGAACTGAAGAGTGAAATTCACAAACCAGAACAAATTAAAGCAATAAACAAAGTGTGTGAAACTTGTGGTGGCCCACATGCGTATTATGATTGTCAAGCAACCGATGCTTCTCTTTACCCAGCTCCCGTAGCTGCAGTAAACCAAAATCAATACCGTCCGCATGCTGAGACTCAGTACCGAGCACCAAATGCTATGGTCCCACCTGGTTTTCCACCCGTGCCAAATCAGAATAATCAAAATCGCTTTGTTCAAAATCAGGGACAAAATTTCAACAATTCTCAAAATTTCAATCAAAACCGAGGTCAGAATCAGGGTAATTTTAACCAAAACCGTGGTCCAAATTTTAATCAAAACCAAGGTTCAAACCGAAATCAGACGTCCTCAGATGAGTTGCTTAAGCAATTCATGAAAACCCAAGAGGAAACAAATAAGACACAATATGAGACAAACCAGTTATTGATTGCTCAATTAAACCAGATCAAAAAGTCTTTAACTGATATACCTTCTACCTCGGGAGGTCTCCCAAGTAACACTGTTGTCAACCCTAGGGGTGAACTCAAAGCTGTCAGTACACATAGTGGTAATGCTCATGTTGAACTCAAGGTAAAAAAGGACCCGGTACTTCCCACTAACAATGGAAGTGCTAAAAACGTCCAACCTTCGGTCATCCAAAATTCTACACCACCAATTGTTCCCCAACCGTCAAGAATCGATCCTTCTCTTTCACGATTTACGGTTAAAAGTTTGTCAACCAAACTTAGTGAGCAAAGATCAGCCAGATATTATTCCGAAATGCTCAATGCTGTTCCTGTCAGTGTACTTGATGACAGTGATGATGACGAAGATACCACTTACGTCAAAGCTATCACCACTCGGAGTGGTGCTTCTTATAAGGGGCCAGCTGGCCCTGTTCCTCCTCCGTTGTTTGAAATGGAGAAAGAGACGGAGGATACAACGGACAAAGTGCAGATTCCAAGCCCACCAAGTACAGCACATGTCCAGCCTCCGATTGTCCAGAAAAAGAAATCCAAACCAGGAGTTGTCTTTGAATCTGTAGAGACTCCTGAAGTCATTGCCCAAAAATCCAAACCTTATATTCCTTACCCATCGCGCTTAAATGAGCAAAAGCTCCGTGAGAAGGCTAGTCAACAAATGGACAAATTCTTTCAAATCTTTAAAGAATTACATTTTGACATAAGTTTTGCGGATGCTATCATTCTGATGCCCAAGTTTGCATCAACAATCAAACACTTGTTAAGCAACAAGGAAAAACTGATTGAAATGGCTAAAACTCCAGTAAATGAGAACTGCTCGGCGGTTATCTTGAAAAAGCTTTCGGAGAAGCTTGGAGATCCTGGAAAGTTTCTATTACCTTGTGTATTTCCGGGAATGGTTGAATGTTATGCCTTAGCAGATCTAGGTGCAAGCATCAACCTGATGCCTCATTCAGTATGGAAGAAACTTTCTCTTCTGGCTCTTACTCCTACCTGCATGACTCTTGAGCTTGCAGATCGAACCATAACTCATCCCTGCGGCATTGCCGAAGATGTATTTGTGAAAATAGGAAAGTTCCATTTTCCAGCTGACTTTGTGGTTGTTGATTTCGACGCAGATCAAAAGGTTCCTCTGATTCTTGGAAGAGGATTCCTAAAAACGGGCCATGCTCTTATTGATGTATTTAAGCATGAGATCACCTTGCATGTGGATAAGGAAGCTGTTACCTTTAACCATGATCAAACTTCGAGGTACTCCTCAAATTTTGATTCTGCTTCGGTAAACCGAATCGATGTCATTGACATTACTTCAAAGGAGTGCTCTCAAGAAAATCTTGGTTATTTTCATAATTCTGTGAGTGAGAATCCCACCACATCTTCTCAACATATCATAGCCGACTTTTCCCCTTCTCTCACTTCGGTTGAGGGAAGTGATCCCTTTTGGGATGAAGTCAATGCTTTTCTTTCTCTAGATAGTTCACCTCCGCATGAGGTTGATGATGACTATCTTGATCCAGAGGGGGATATTCTTTTTCTGGAAAATTTGTTAAACGAAGATTCATCTTCCCCTCTTCCACCAAAACAACTTCATAAAAAAGAAATCAAGTCAGTTGAAAAAACTGATAAATTTTCTGAGATAAAGTTTAAGAACTTGCCTCTTCCACTTAAATATGCAATTCTTGAGGAGGAAGTTCTTATCTTAATTGCTGTTCAGATCTCTCTTCTTCCCTTCACCTACCCAGTGATTTCCCCTATCTTTCACTCATTCGGGAGTGAGGATATTACTTTTTATCCCGGCATTGTCCATCTAACATTCGTTTAAATGCCGGATTTATCTCATCGGTGTGGAACTTTCTTATGCTCAATTGGTTATCCAAGCATTTTGAATGAAAGTCCGATGGAGATGGTCTCTTCCACTTATTTCCCCATAAACTTTTAAATTGCTTTTTCTCCCGGGCTGTTCAGGAGCCCTTTGTTACGGTTGGCCGTTCACAAGCGGTTAGCTTGCGTGATAAACCTGACTGTTCGGGAGGAATCAACTCAATTCGGGGTCGAGTCAAGCTAGCGACTCGGTTAATAAAAACAGTAGCAAAATATGGGTTTTCACCCATGTCTCACCCTAGTGTGGGGGTGATTCCCCACATGTTGTAAATATGTACAGTCAAAAAAAAAAAAAAAAAAAAAAAAAATTTGTGTATATAAAAATAATGGCTATTAGTATTTCCCTTTCACGTTCTAAGTGTTGGTTTAAAAGCCGGTTCTTTGATTATTGAGGGCAATATTCAGTTCTAAGTGTGGGGGAGGGGGGGGGGAATTCTATCGAATTTGATCACATGTTCCATCTAGTACCCCCATTTTAGCCAAAATTTAAAAAAAAATTTTCTCACTTAGAACTCAATAAATGGTTATCAGTCCGCCATGTCTAACCCACATAAGGATTGGCTAATCCGAGAGCAAACGGCTCTTGGTAAAGATGTCTCAAATCCGTTGATGGCTTACAATTTGCCCAAAATTGTATGGTATTCGACTCACCATATCCTAAAAAGTGAAGAGTTGGCTAGCCCGCAAGGTTATGGCTTGTGGTAAAGGCAGTGAAATTCCATATTGGTAATCAGCTCACCAAAGATAATATTGATAATTTATCTTAGAGTTGGCTAGTCCAGAAGCAAACGGCTTTTGGTAAAGACAAATCAAACCCGTTGACAGCTGATGGTTTGCTCAAAATCATTTGGTTATCATTGTACCAAAGTATCACATACTAAAACATTGGCTACTCCAGAAGTGATGGCTTTTGGTAAAGAGATAAAATCCATTTAATTTTCAAAAATATTGCTAGGGACTAGCAATAGTTTAGTGTGAGGGATTTGATATGTGTCTAAATACACATATATTTAGTATTAATTAAACCCACAAAAGACCACACAAATGACTCACAAAATGGTACAAATATCATGAAAATGTGTTTTTATGTGATTCAGGTACAAAAGATTGAAAAACAAGTGAAAAACACACAAAGTTTACACAATTGTCATTTTCAGTCCCTGGAGTTTCACAAATTGTCAAAACTAGTCCCTGAAAGTTTAAAAAGGAAGAAAAGTCAACTTAAGTCCTTGGGAAACTAAAAATGTTCATAAATAGTCCCTGGATGAAAGTTTACACAACTTGGCAACTTTTACCCCTCAAGTATCAAAATTGGCAAAAATGGTCCCTGGGTATTATAAAACTTGAAATTTCACAAAATACCCTTGTACTATGCATGAACTTACAATTTGGAACTTTATTGATAGCTTTTGGGAATTTACAAAACAAGTCCCTCTAAAATCCAAATTTACATATTAGGTCCCTAAAGTTTATAAAATGCAAAAAAAAAAAAAAAAAATACAACTTTGGTCCTTGTGTAATTGTTTTATGGCAGGTTTAGTCCTTTGAAGATAGTTTGGAAGTTTACAAGTTCAGCCCCTCAACTTTCAGCAAATGGCAAGATTGGTCCTTGTGCTTATTTATTATATAAACCAAATCCGGACCCATCCCAAAAATAAAACCCAATCACTAAATACAACCCAACCCTTACCCCATTTACCCAACCCAGTTATTTCCCCAAGCCCAATTAAAATAAGCCCAACCCCAACACTGAGTTTAACAACTTAGTCAAACCATGGTTTGACCCTTCGTTTAAACCAGCCAACCCGCCAAAACCATCCAGTCACCACCCACCTCACCAAAACCACTCACCACCTCATCCCCCCTCTTCCTACACGTTACCTAACATTGCCAAAAGCATTAAATGCTTCTCTCCCACTCCCACTAGCTAAATCAGAAGAAACAACCACTTTCCTGATTTCCCGCCAAAATTACAAGTGGGCGTTTGAGATCAAATTGAGCTAATTCAATGGTACTGATGGATTGAGGATGTCGACTGAGTGTTATCCCACTTTAAATTATGTATATATAGAATGTAATGTAGCTAAAATAGGGTGTGTGGAAAAGTAGTGTAATCTTAGTATAATCGTATTTCCATTACCAGTAGTTTAAATTGTAATTTCGAATTTCAATAAATCAATACAAAGTAATTCTAGTGTATTTGTTGTTGTTCTTGGTTTATTGTCAGTAGTTACTTATAATTCCAAGTTTTCTTATTTCCCTATGTTCTGAGAACTTGACACTTAATAAGTAGTATATGAAATAGCTTCTCATCTGTTTTTAATAGCTTATATAAGCTTTATATAGCTTATTGTAAGTGTATTATAGTGTAAACTTGTTCTAAATCAAGAATTGAAGAAAAGTCAAAGTTGGTCAACAAAAGTTCAAAATAAGTTGTTTCTGGGGTTAAAAGCTAATCTGGATGGCTTATCTGGTTTCTAGCTTGTTGACAACAAGCTAGGAGTAGTTTCTGGTCCTTGTTCTCTTGTTCCATAGCTTTTTCAATTGTAAGCTTTTGCTCATTTTTTGCTTATCTTTGCATTTTACTGTTCCACAGCTTATTAATAGCTTATTATTGTTTTTATTTGCTTATTAGTAGTTTATAAGCATATTTGATCAATAATATCAGTAGTTCACTAGCTTTGTTTTCATTTTCTTAAAATCATTCAAAAAGACAAAAATAGTCAAATCTAGTATAGCTTAATTGATTGCTTATTTTTCTGATAAAAGTTGCTTATTAGGGTCTATATAAGTTAGTTCATAAGTAAAATCAAGACTTTTAGTTTAAAAATTTTGTTTTCCTTTGGAAATCCACCACAGACACCACTAGAAGAGGTGTTTGGTTTTTGTGCAGTCAAGGGGTAAAACCCATGTTTACTGTAGATTGGTCATAAGCCAATCTTTGTTCTAGCTTTTAGTAGCCCTTATAAGCCAAATTCAAGATCTGATCAGCCTCATAGTTAGACATATTAGTTTTGATCATCCTGTGGGATTTTCAGTCAATAAGTCAACCAATTAAGCCATTAGAAGCTTCAAGCTTATTTGGATCTTTTCTTTGGCATTTCTGTGCTCTTTTAGATAATATTAGTGAGTAACCAAAAGCCCATTTGGTCCCTTGGTCTGTGCACTCCTCTGCACAACACAAACAGACACACAGACCACTCAGCAGACCTGGTTGTTTTTGATTGCTGATCTTGGCTTTAATTGAACATCAATTGTTCAAATTGTGATAGGGCTTTTGTGTTTTTAAGATACCCAGTAGTGCTGAGAAGATTTTGCCCCCATTAGGTTGCCTTTAAACAGCTTATTTGAGTGCTTAATCTAGCCTGCAAGTAGGGGTGTTTGCTCTGAGTTTTTCTGTGTAAGTTTTGCAAACAGCCAAGTGATTAACTTGTTCATTTCTAATGCTTATTTGTGTTTTGCTGTTGTTTTGTGCTTCTAGTAGTTTATTAAATCTGTTTTGAGCCATTGGTTGAGTTTTGAGCTTATTAACTTATTATTAGCTTATTTACTCAACTGCTTATCTGCCCAAATCAGCTCTCCTGGCTTTTTAAACTTTTCATTTTATTTTTCCTATCTTTTAATTTATATTTTAGAATTATCTGTAATTTTTCATAATTTTCTAAATAGTTTTGATATTTTTAATCTTTTTAATTAGTTTATAATAGTAATTAAATCATAATAAATAGAATAATAATCAGAAAAATATAATTCCAATTTTCATAATTTTCTTTTGTCATTTTTAATCTAGGAAAAATATAATCTTATTTTTAGACCTTAAGAAAAATAAAAAATAGAAATATAGTGATAGCTTCTATTTAATAGAATTTATCTTTTTAAATTTTAAATTAAGTAATTTTCATTTTTATAATTTTCTTAGCTTCTATTTACTTATTAATATTTTTAGAAAAAGTTTTAGATTTTTCTTTGCTCATTTAGTATTTTTTATAATTTAAATTAATTTAATTAGTAATTAAATAATAAATAATTAATAATTATTAAATAAAAAGTGTAAAAAAATATAATTTAAGTTTTTAAAATAAGTTTTAAGTTATTTTACATTTTTAGGTTTTAAATTTCACAAATTTTAGTTTTTGTCCCGTTTTAGATTTTCTGTTACGCATTGTAAGTTTATTTTTATTCGCGTTTTATTTTATTGTGCATATCTGTTTTAATTTGTTAGTTAGAATTGTTAAATAAAGAAAAATCAAAAATATCTGATTCATCAATCACTCTAATCCAAAGCATTTCACAGTTTTCCATTCACACCTCGTTGGGAAACGATCCGGGTGATCACTTGCCTGGTTTCACACTACACACGAGTATCCAGTTCTGCATATATTTATATTTATATATAAGTGTGTTTTCGGAAAGGATCAACAACATACAAGTGTATGTATATAGGAAGATAGCTAGTGAAACATAAATCATGAATTTGTCTTAGTTGAACCCGATATAAGTTTTAATAACTTTTTTACTACTTGTGAGGTTTTCTGTTACACAAAACTTGGTTTTTCTGACATCAGTCGTATCATGTATATGTTTCAGGTGGAGGGAATCCTGGTCCGAGCTTCAGATGAGTTGCAAGCACTTCAAGATGAAAGAAAGGTGGGGCAGTTTATTTCATATGGTAGTCAATTTCTTTCGCATTATTTTCATCTTTGAATGTTCATATGACTTATTGATTTCATATGATATGTTGGACCTTTTCAGAAAATTGATCCCCAAAACTGCTGAGGCTATACACGAGTTCATACTAAAACTAAGAGCATGTGCCACAGGGAATTCATCATTTACTTTCATACTAGACGATCCTGCTGGCAATAGCTTCGTAGAAAACCCATAAGTGTTTCCTTTCGTTGCAAATTACTGCATTCCTACTAATTTTTATGAACTATACCATTATGTGCTTCTACGTCTATCAGTTTCATTAGTCGTGTTGCGTATTATGAATTTGTTGACCCGCGCTTTATAACAGGTATGCTCCATCCCCAGATCCATCACTAACTATTGATTTCTATGAGCGAACTCCTGAGCAAACAGCCTCGCCCGGATATCTTGTTGACCAATCTCTGATGAGAGAAGATGGAAATGATGGATCATCAAACAATCAAGCATCTGAACCCCATGGATCGGTTGGAGCAGTTGCTGGAAGGCGAGCTATTGCTCAAGGCAACAGTGCAGAATTTACAGAAGCACTGTTTCGCTATACTGCGCCAGAAGAGGTACTACACTTTTCGGTATTCTCCATAGTATAGTTATGATGTTCGTTTATGTAAGTAAATAACATTAAATATATGTGTTCTATGCCCTTGGAGCTTAATGCTTATACATGGATGTTTATTTGTAGGTGGTCCGTGAGGATTGAGAAAGGATGCATGATGACCCCGGACTAAGCTTCTTGTTGCTTTAATTTATTGTTTAATGTTACAAGACTTTATGTTGGATAGTGTCTACCTTATTTATGTTTAGTGCTTTTGTTATGACAATTGCTTATTTGAAATACAATTTCGTTTTATTCATTTAATAATTAGTTGATCTTTTATTCATATCGTAATAATAGAGTGTGCATGTTGAAAATAGCGTCCTATCATATGACTTGTCAGGACTTTGAAATTGTCCTATTAAACTTATTAACCGTCCTAACAATAAACTTTTAAGGACGCTTAACATTGTAAAAGTGTCCTAATATGTTGTTATTAGGACGTTATTTAGGTTGTTAATAGACATTTTATACGACCAAAAAATTGGTTTCATAATCTTCTTTGAGATATTAGAACCCTTTTCTTGGTGCTAAAGTAGCTATAATGTTACATGATAAGCGTCCTAATAAATTATCTTTTAAGTACGCTTGTATGTGTATCAAAAGATTAAAATTAGGTAACCACATGTTAGAACATTGTAAAAGTGTCCTAATATGTTGTTATTAGGACGTTATTTGGTTGTTCATGGACATATTATGCGACCATAAATTTGGTTTCATAATCGTATTTGGGATATTAGGACCCTTTTCTTGGTGTTAAAGTAACTATAATGTTATATGATAACCGTCCTAAGAATCAACATTTAAGGACGCTTGTATGTGTATCAAAAGATTAAAAGTAGGTTACCACATGTTAGAACATTGTAAAAGTGTCCTAATATGGTTTTATTAGGACGTTATTTGACCTATTATGCGACCATAAAATTGGTATCATAATCTTATTTGAGTTATTAGGACCCTTTTCTTGGTTGCTAAAATAGCTATGATGTTGCATCATATGCGTCCTAACAAACTTTTAAGGACCTTTTTAAGTGTGTCAAAAGATTAAAAGTAGGTAAGCACATGTCAAAACATTGTAAAAGTGTCCTAATATGGTTTTATGAGGACGCTATTTGGGTTATTCATAGTCATATAATACGACCATAAAATTGGTTTCATAAGGTATTTGAGATATTAGGACGCTTTGGACCTATTACGACCGCCTTACATGAAACGCTTTCATCCTTGGTCCTATTAAATGAAAGGTCCTAAAAAGTACCATTTTATGACGCTTATGGGGGTCCTAAAAAGCCACTTTTCTTGTAGTGAAAAGAGGTAGCGGTTTGACTGGTGTAAGAATAGAGGTTTGGATTATAACCAAAACGGGAAAAAGACAACTAGGTTGAAAGAGACTGTTTTGTTGGGTACCATAGCGGTTTGACCAAAAGCTCCAGCGGTTTGACCAACAGCTCCAGCGGTTTGACTCATGAATCTGGCGGTTTTGATCCTAGCGGTTAGAAGTGAGCAGTGATAGCGGTTTTACATAAGTGATAGTGGTTTAGTGATAGCGGTTTGCACTAGCGGTTTGACATCTGTACTAGCGGTTTGTGTGGTTTGACTGGTTTGTCTAAGTGTAGCTGTTTGACACTAGCGGTTTGCACTAGCGGTTTGATATCTGTACTAGCGGTTCATCAACTCAGAACAACCAACAATCAACAACACCAACAGCAGATATATTAAACTCAAAAAGAAAGAACAAGAAGAACAGTCAACGTTCAAGATACGTAATTCAAATTAAACAACGAAATTAACAGACGTCACATTAAACAACGAAATAACAAAAATGATAATCCAACATCAACTACAAAGTTTTCTATTCTAATCATCTCACAATTAACCAACAACAAAATCTCATCTAACCTTAACCTCTAACCTAACTCACTCGATCTCATATTAATTCCTTCTTCACTTCGGTTGGATATAAACTGAAAACTACAAGTACCTTACCCGAGACCCATCCTTGGATCTTGAGGACTTCAAACGTATTATTGACTCGGATTGTCAAAAGGGTTAGTGTGGTTGTTCGAGCAGATAACAAGAAAAAGAAGGGGTGACGAAGTTTTTCTTTGATCTGTGCCTCTTGTGGTGAGTGAAAAGGGGATAAGTGTCTTCGAATTTTTGTTGAGATTAGGGTTGTGATTAGTGAGGTTAGTGGAGTTATAAATTCCCACGCTAGGGTTAGGCTAAGTCTTAAGTTTGGATTTGGGTTATCAAGGATAAAAACCTTTGCTTGGGCTGCTAATTTTTGGGCTGCGCTAATTTAAAATGTGTTGGGCTGTGATATCACAAGGACGATTTCATTGTTTTTGGGTTCTTATTTCAAGGATGAATTTTTAATTTTGGTCAACAATTTTGATCGAGCTTCAAGATTCTGAGATTGACAATTAACTTTGGGTGAAATTTTTTGGGTTCATTGAATATAACTACCGTGCTAGTTATTAGATAGTTTCAAGTGTATTGGATAAAACTACAGTGGTTATTTGAATTCACTCAAACCCTTTCAACCAAAATCAAACAACAGTTCACATTATCATTATCATCTCACGGTTCATTCTTGATTTTTGTAAAATCCCGCGAAAGAATCTATTTCTCGGTTTAAATCATAGAATTGTAAAATCCCGTGCTCGTTTACATCATGTCTACTACTTCAGATTCGTTCATAACTGAGGTACTCAAGTTGTACGACACGTATGATAAACAAATGATTTCCAAATCTGGACAACAAATAAACGAGTGTGATTTTGATAATACTAATGTGGAATCTTCGTGCTCAAATTCGCAAGAGAGAGAGAGAGAGATGCTTCAGTCACTAATGTTGCCTAATGCGAAGGAAAGTCGCATTGAATGTTTTCGTCTACTTCACTCACATCTCAAGGCTCTCTCAGAAAGACCCGAATCCATGGGAGGATTCGAACGAGCTTTTGCATCACTCTTTGGTCAAGATGTTCAGGCCTTCACAAGCACTAGCACTATGTTCCTGAACTTAGATCAACTAGAACAACAACTTGACAAAGAAGAATTTCATGAAATTGGATCTATGGCTGCTCTTTGGGTGATCAACAAACAACTTCAATTGTTCATCAAATCATAATACACTTGGGATTATGATAATCAAATGACAGAAAAGTGTTTTTCTGATTACACTGGGTTTGAAGTTAACATGTACAAAGAAACATTACTCTAACACATGGGTAATGTTGAGAAGTACATTGAGGAAATAGCACAACACCAACTAATGAATGAAAGTCGGATGCAATCAAGAGAGATTAAGGTTGATTCGTATAAAGCAGTGGGTGCTAGTTCGGTTGTCACAGAATGCAGAGGGACAAAGTTTGATAAGCTTGATGTAAGCAGCAGTTACGTGAATCATATCATGCATGGTGTGGATGCTGATATCCGACCAGTAAATGACCAAGTGCCATTTGCTGAGGTACATTTAACTGTTCAACATAATGTCCTTGCTACTGAACATCAGATCACTATTCAAATTACACCTTCTTATGACACATATCTGTTGGAAAAGACTGATTGCAATATCACCTCTGATTCAACAAATATGAGTCATAAGGGGGGAGAAATTGATCAGGATGCTGAACATGATGATACGTCAAGTTCTTTGCTTACTGCCGAGGTTTTCAAATCAAATGATATGGTTGAAAAAGAAGTTTATGATGAATTTTCAAACAGATTTTTAAAACTCGAAAAACATTGTATTTCACTTGAAATCTCAATGCAACAAAAAGAAGAAAGTCTTCAAACTAACCAACCATGTAGGAATCCGTAATTTCCTGAATTCCGTGAATTTTTTATAATAAACAATTTGAAAGCTCAGCTACAAACTAAAAACTTGACGATTAACAACCTGAAAAAATGTATTGCTGAGATGTGTGATATGTCTAATGAAGTTAAGGCTAAACATGACAATGATGTTAGTGCAACAAAAATTGTAGAATTAGAAAATAAAGTGACTGAATTGCTTAAAGAAAATGAGACTTTGAAAAGTCATTGCAAAGAACTGTGTGATACAATCAAAGAAACGAAAACTAAAACTGTAGAGCAAACTACCTCTTTGATTGCCAAAAATGATGAATTCAAAGCTCAACTTTAGGAAAAGGGTTTTGCGATTGCATCGTTGAAAAACGAGTTGAGAAAATTGAATGAAAATGGTGTGAACACTAAGTTTGTAAAACCATCAATCTTGGGGAAACCACCACTTAGAAACCAATCAGTTGTTAGACAACTGACTGCGTTTAAATCTGAACGACCAAACGTATTGCTGAGATGTGTGATATGTCTAATGAAGTTAAGGCTAAACATGACAATGATGTTAGTGCAACAAAAATTGTAGAATTAGAAAATAAAGTGACTGAATTGCTTAAAGAAAATGAGACTTTGAAAAGTCATTGCAAAGAACTGTGTGATACAATCAAAGAAACGAAAACTAAAACTGTAGAGCAAACTACCTCTTTGATTGCCAAAAATGATGAATTCAAAGCTCAACTTTTGGAAAAGGGTTTTGCGATTGCATCGTTGAAAAACGAGTTGAGAAAATTGAATGAAAATGGTGTGAACACTAAGTTTGTAAAACCATCAATCTTGGGGAAACCACCACTTAGAAACCAATCAGTTGTTAGACAACTGACTGCGTTTAAATCTGAACGACCAAAGTTTTCAAAAACACGGTTTGCCTCCCAAGTTGATGCGAAACAAGTTTTGCCAAAGCCAGTCACTTCACTGCCTAGATCAAGTGAAAAGGAATGTACGCTTGCAAAACCTCATCATGTGGGTGCATCTAGCTCTTCTAGGACTAATTCAAAGCATGTGTCATTTGTGACACCAAAAGAACGTGTTAGACATAAAGACATTGTTCAGAATCAAAACCTAGCGGACGCTAAGAAAAGCACACATGAAAAGACTAGGAATTTGCCTGTTTCTAAGAGTAGTTGCATGCCAATTAAGGCAATTCCCGTAGTAGATCACACTAAGATTCCTAGATCTTTTTCTGACTCCAAACACTTTGTTTGCTCAACTTGTCAGAAATGTGTTTTTACGGCAAATCATGATGATTGTATAACAATATTCCTGAAGGAAGTGAATGCTCGTGCTAAGGTTCAATCCTCTAAGACTAGAAACAACAACAAGCCCGTAGAACCAAAGAGTAATACTCAGAAACCTGGTAGGCACATTGCTGTAGGACAAAGGTCTTCTCTAAACAAGTCTTCCACTGTACATATTGTTGGGATTCTTGATTTGATGAGACAAAATAAATAGAAGAATGAAACAAAAGGGCTTAAAGTGACAAAGGAAGAATTCTTCAATTAATGAAGAATGAAACACAAGGGACCTGCTTGATAAAGAAGTTTTTATTTATTAGTCCTTTGTAGTATTTTGTAAACCCTAATTCTCTACTATATAAAGAGATCAAGGGTACAGGTTTTAATTAAGTCTTCCATAATGTAGTTATTAAATGTGTGTGTGTGTGTAACCTAGGCGTGTAGGTTTGTAAACGCCTAGGGTTTGTAAAGTTTGTTCGTATCCTCCAAGGTCTGAGGTGTCTTAGATCCCTGTTACAGTTAGGTAACACGTTATATTCTGATCAAATATAATTGGAGGTGATGATGGTGAAAAACTTTGTGTCAATAACAATTGATTGTTTTACTTATTCCGCTGCATATAATCGTTCATTGTTATTGTTGAACCCTAAGGCTCAAAATGATCCAAGAAACTATCTTTAGCACGTTCTTAGTTTCTACACGTGAGAAACCAAACACTTCTAGATCATGCCTTAGGTGGATACCAACGGGTAGAATTTTTAAGATTGTGGGTCTTAGATGGATACCTTGTAGAAAGATGTTCACTGAGTGCAGAACCAAGGTTGATAGTGCAACCCCAAATGGCTTAAATGCTGATATCACTAACCTATATAAATGCAAACAAACTCTTAATGTCAATGCAGGAAGTCTTTACTTAAGTGCAGGTACATCGTTTCCTCCTATTGAGGAAAGACTCAGGGTTTGGGTGCCGAAAAGAGTGATATCTCATGATGTAGGGGTTCAACCAACTCAAGCTTGATGAACATCAACGAAAATGACGTCTGTTCACATCAGTTCAGGCCTCGTTCTTCAACATAATGATGTCTGTTCATATCAGTTCAGGCCTCGTTCTTCATCGACAATGACGTTTGAACACTACAGTTCAAGCCTCGGGCCTCAATGTCAACACAATGGCGTCTGCTGACATCTCTTCAGGCCCCATTCATCAAAGAAAAGAAAGGCGTACGCTTAAGTGCGCTTTATCTTTGGAAGAAGAGAAATATTCCTGTTTCTGACTTTTCTTATCAAAAAGTTTCATACTTGCTCCATGCTCGTTCAGTCATAAAGTGGATCTACTTTCATTAGAATGGACGTTTATTCACTCGATCAAAAATGGCAACTTTAAATGCAATTTTTGAGGGGGAGAAGTGTGAACAGTGGATCAACCTCATATACACTTGTTCAATCAAAAATGGCATTCTCATATGCAATTTTTGAGGGGGTGAAGTGTGAACAAGTGAATCGACGTACATTTGATTGGTTTTTCACTCACTTGTTGGGCATCTAATGGTGACTACGGAGTTGATCAGGTATCTCTTATTCGAAATTGAAGTTAACTTTCTCAATGGCGTGATCTTATTCTATCATGAAGTCGGGGTTGGTTGGATGCATGACTTTCAATGATAACTTGCTCGTACTTAAGATTTAAGTTGAAGACTTAGTTTATCTAGTTACCAGCAGTCGGGGTAAATGTTCGAAGACCTGGTTAACTATCTGTAGTATATTCACAATCAAAGAAACACAAGATTGGGACTATTTGGTGGATCGAATAGAAGAAGAACTAGAAGTTAGAGAGAGAAAGTGGAACCTTTGAGAGAGAAACTTTGTAAGATTAGATTGAAATGATAGGAAGGTCCAACCCTCTCCTTTGGTGGAGAGGGCTTTATATAGTACTACATAGGGTGCCCCTAGTGGGCTGTGGAGCGAGCTGACAGTGGGTAAAAGACCCGACCCACTCCACAATATTAATACTAACTAAACTACTACTAATATTACTAATTATCCTACGAGCTATGATGTGCTAATAAGTACTCGGGGTGACCGAGTCTTTAACTGAATATTTATATTCCTAACAATCTCCCCCTAAGGGAGGTCACCCCGGAAGTAATGTTCTGAATTCTAGCACTCTATCCTTGAATCTTGACTTCATAGCTCGTAGACCTTGATTCTTCAACATCAAAAATATTTGTGCCTTCAGCAGTGAACTTGCGATGACTGTTTTTGTTTTGGATGATCTTTGAGTATTCTTTGAAGTTATCATCCAACATATGTCTTCAAGTCATCTTGTGGCTTCGTCATCATGAGAAGTTGTGATCTTGGAGCCTTCTTTGAGATCATCGGCCACCATAAATCTCTGAGCTCATCCATTGTAGTAATGCCTCCATGTGATTTGTTGTGACTGTTGGACTCGCATGCTCACACTTTTCTGGATCATGATAGCTATCATCAGAGTTGCGGAAGCTGTGTCGTAGGTCTTTCATCTATCATGATGTCTTTGATAATGAATTGGAAGTGTGAGCATGGAGTGTGGATTGACACGCCATCTTTATATGAATCTGAAATAAAACAGTTAGCAATAAAGTTGGAGAACGAATATGGCTTTGTCATTCGTTCGATGTGGTGGTTGGATTTAACCTTCGGTTCTGTGAAGACCGACCTGTGATCAGGTAGAATCCCCTTTAAAGAAGATTCTCCTTGACAGGAATTTCCAGCTTGTAGTAATGAGTCTTCCAACAAATTAATGTCAGAATCATCATACTAAGCATGTTCTCATACCGGAATGTCTCAAAGCAGACAGCACGGTAGAGTGAATCAGTGAATTAAATACCCACTGATTGACGAGAAATTGATTAGAAAAATCACTTGCGTGTCACTGGATAAAAATTTTATGCAACACGACAAGGGTTTTATGAATTGAATCACATTTCTGTCAAAAACACTTTTTTTTGAAGAATTTCACAATCAATGTGCTCGAAATTCAGTTGGTGAGCACATTGAAAGGTTTTCCAAAAGCGTCCATCAATCCATTTGCTGGAACAAGTTTGATTCAAATGAGAATCACCCCATCGTTTCTTTCCAGTTGTCACAAGTTTGATCCATGAAGGATCTCACATGTCACCCACCAAGAGCTTGTTTGATGTTGGCTCTAGAAGGATTTCCATCTTCATTGTGAATACTTTACGTATCACTCGGATGTTCAGGCAATACCACAAGGATAATGCGTAGGACTCTTCATATATATTTTCTTGCTTTTCACGGTGTATGAAACAGCAAGCATATTGGAAATGTGTCCTATTGAGATTTATTGATGATCTCTGGGCTCTAGACTCAATAGTGCATTTTGATTTAGTGATCGGAGGCTGGAGAGGACTGCCACCTTTTCAATATCATCTAACTCGGAGTGAGAAAGATGATAGCAATGTATTAATCTCCATGACAAGTGAAACAAGAGTCCTTTGAGGGACCTTGAGTGGCTAGGGAGGGTTGTGCAGCGTATCACTGGGTCCATGATACTTTTTCTTCAATGTCAGAAATCAACTATGTGATTCTGACAGCATATGTATTGACCCGGTTTCTGCCTAAGATGTAAGGAGGGCTTCTTTCTTTTCACCCTTTATCTTTACATTTATTTTTCATTCTTCAACCCCTTCAGCGCTTACCGAGACTTCATTACTTGCACCTTGTTGGGTTTGTTCCAGTACTAGCTCCATCTCAGTCGGCACTCTTCCCTTATTCACTTTTTCTCCTTTTTTGTAATCATACCTAAGGACTTCTACACTAACTAGTGGATTTTCCCTGGGTAGATCCCTCCGATTCTGGATGGATCATGGGAACTAATACCTAACCTTACCATCCTTATAACTCCAATACATAAAGTAAAATGGTCGGTCTTTGGTATTCTTTCACAATTATCATCACAAATCATTTGCTCCCCCTCAATATATGCATCGATATACGAAAAGGTTTGGCACATATGGGAGAGCCTACACTTGAGTTTCAAAAGATCACATTTTTTATCAGAATTCCATATTTAAATCACATTCTCTCCCCCGATCAAAAATTTCAAACCACTTGAGATTTGTGATCCCAATTGATTTAAATAAGTGAGAAATTTTGGGAGAAAATGTGGTCAGGTTATACTGTGTTCTGATTATGGAGCATACTATGCTCCCCCTTAAACCACGAGAGAGTGTCACTGCTGATGTTGCAAAAATATGGCAAGGTGTCAGAAATTTGAACAAATATTCTCCCCCTCAATTAATGACCCGTTTTCTATTTAAAGAGCTGTAGTCATTCAATTGAGCGGCGAGTATTTGTGAAAATTTAATTCAATTTACCACCTTGTGTAACATCAAAACTCTCTTGAAGAATCAAAGAAGATAAAGAGTCTGATGTAAAGAAGACTTCTCTTCTTATACACGAAATGACGCACTGAAACGTACATCAGATCGGAAGAAAAACATGGATATAAAGTAATCCATGCCCAGGTGAACATCACCCGGTTGGAGGAACAGCCGTCTTTTTGGGGACATGCTTTCCCCATTGTATAGCGCGGGTTGCAGTATGAAGTAACTGCAAGCCATTAAGACATGTTTTAACCAATTAGTGTAACTTCTGCTCGAGCTTCATTTAAAGACCCGTTGTCATTATTGAATGAGATTTCTAGGTCCGTAAATGTTATCGATAAACAGAAGACTTGCCTAGGTGAAACTATTTTTGGTATTTTTGATTTTTTGATTTTTATGGTTTTTATAGGTTTTATATTTTTCTATTTTCTTTTTGATTTAAGATATATACAACTATATACAAGGATATGGGAAGTCAATCCTTTACTCCTCCTTTTCTTCTTGAAGACACTTGAGGGTTTCAGGTGTCAAGCTCTTCATTCCAAGACGTGGGAGAATAAACTAAAACCTTTCTCTCGGAAGAGCCTTGGTGAAGATGTCTGCTAACTGAAACTCTGTCCTCACGAAGTATAGCTCCACAATTCCTTTCTCAACTTGTTCCCTAATGAAGTGATGCCTGATGTCGATGTGTTTTGACCGGGAGTGTTGGACATTGTTACAACAAAGAGCTATAGCGCTCTTGTTGTCACAATATAGAGGAATCTTGTTGTATGAAAAGCCATAGTCTGAAAGCTGTGATCTCATCCAGAGAATTTGTGCACAGCAACCAGACATAGCGATGTATTCGGCCTCTGTAGAAGATATCGACGTACTCATTTGCTTCTTAGAAGACCAACTCACCAACTTTTCCGCTAAAAACTGAGCTCCCCCCGAAGTACTTCGACGAGTGTCTTGACATCCCGCGTGATCAGCATCAGCGTACGCAGTTGACTCCATTGCTGTGTCCTTCGGATACCAGAGACCCATATGAACTGTGCCTTGAAGATATCTGAATACCCTTTTTACTGCTTCTAGATGTTTCTTAGTAGGCTTGGATTGATACCGAGCACACATGCATACGGCGAATAGAAGATCTGGTCTACTAGCAGTGATATACATCAAGGATCCAATCATGCTTCTATACTTTGTTTGGTCGACTGGAATCCCCGAAGGATCTTCATCTAGTCTTGATCTATCAACCATGGGAGTGTCAACAGGCTCACTCGAATCAAATCCAAACTTTTTCAAGATCTCATGGGCATATTTGGATTGATTTATGAAAATGCCTCCGGGACTTTGTGAGATTTGTAATCCTAGGAAGAATGACATTTGTCCCATCATTGACATTTGAAACTTGGAACTCATCTCCTTTGAAAATCTATCACATTCACTAGGATCAGATGAAGCAAAAATAATATCATCTACGTATATCTGAACATGAAGCAGATGTTTGCCCGACTTCCTAGTGAATAATGTGGGATCAACAATACCCTTCGAGAACCCGTTTGCTAGAAGGAACTTGGACAATGTATCATACCATGCCCTTGGTGCCTGCTTTAAACCGTAGAGAGCCTTCTTCAAGCGGTATACATGAGTAGGATGTTCAGCATCCACAAATCCTTCTGGTTGGCTCAAATAGACTTCTTCCTTTAAATCTCCATTCAGGAATGCTGTTTTGACATCCATCTGGTAGACTATCATATTCCGACTAGCAGCATTGGCAAGGAAGATTCTAATGGCTTCAATTCTAGCAACTGGAGCAAACGATTCTTCAAAATCTATGCCCTCTTCTTGTCTGTATCCTTTTGTAACTAACCGTGCCTTGTTCTTTAGAACATCACCATGCTCATCTAGTTTCACCTTGAAAATCCACTTGAGAGCAATAATCATAGCACACTCTGGAGGAGGCACCAATTCCCATACTTCAAGTCGATCAAATTCATGGATTTCGTCTTGCATAGCCTCGAACCAGCAATCTTTAGTCATTGCTTCTTTGGCATCTTTTGGTTCGACTTTGGATAGTACGGAATTGAAGAAGCACCACAGTGCATCAGTGGCCAGTTGTTTACATGTGGATACAGGACGAGCGGGATTGGCAATGATGTTGTCAATTGGATGATCGTTGGTCCATTTTCTGAGATGATCATGAGGTTGAGGGTTTTGAACTGATGTTGCCGTGCTGTGTTCTTCGAAAGAGGATGTGTGGGTTGAAGATTCAGGAGCAAATATATTCTCAAAAGGAACATCATCTATAGGAGCAAACGGATTAACTTCCAAAGAATGGTCATCTGCAGATTCTTGTTGCACCGGAGAGGATTGAGTATTTGATGATGAGGGTGATTTGATGATGAGGGTGATTGACTGGCAGCTGGTGCATTAAAACTGATTGAGACAGATGCTGATGGGCCTTCAGAGCCTTGCGGAACTTGAGCATCAGCATTAGGAAGAACAGCTGCAGCATTTGAGGTCGTTTCATTTGTTGGCTCAAAATATTCGTCAAACATAGGATCAAATAACTTCTTCAACTCCTCACTAGTTGGTGGTACATAAGACTCTGCAGGCGTGGGATTCTGTACAAGCCCTGAACTAATTGGTCCAGGTGTCAAAAGTTTAAGATCGGGTCCAGAACTAGTCTGTCCTGTAGCAGGTTGCTCACTCAGCTTGTCGAACGTAACATGGATGGATTCCATGATTTGTCGGGTTCTCTTGTTGTAGATTCTGTACCCCTTGCGATCTGGTGCGTAACCAACAAAAATACCTACGTCTGCTTTAGCTCTTAACTTTCCCAAGTCTTGACTATCATTAGTCGGATAGCAAAGTGCGCCAAACACACGAAGAAAGGAAATATCTGGTTTCTTGTTATGAATTAACTCATAGGGAGTCTTGTCATGAATAGGATGAATCAGAGATCGGTTTTGGGTGTAGCATGTTGTTGCAATAGCCTCTGCCCAGAGAAACATCGGTGCCTTTGAAAATATAAGCATGGTTCTCGCAGCTTCCACCAGAGTACGGTTCCTTCGTTCAACAACTCCGTTCTGCTGAGGAGTGCGAGGGATACTTTTCTGATGCGTGATGCCAATATTTTCATAGAAATTTCTGAGTTGATGATTAACAAACTCAGTTCCATTGTCAGTGCGGATGATTCTGACAGTTTTGTCGAGCCTTACTTGCAGCTGTTTTATCAGTTTGATGATAACCTCTGGAGTTTCATCCTTTGTTCTCAAAAACTTTACCCATGTAAACCGAGAGTAATCATCTACTATCACAAGAACATATTTCTTTCCATTTATGGTTTGTACTCTCATTGGGCCGCACAGATCCATGTGAAGGGTGTGAAGAACTTCCAAGTTGGTGTTGACGGTTTTGGGTTTGTGGGTTTGTTTCTTGCTTTTGCCCAGTTGACATGCGGAGCAGAGATGATCTTTCTCAAATTTTAGTCTGGGCATGCCTCGTACAAGATCTTTGCGGGAAAGATTATTTATGGTACCGAAGTTTAGATGGTTCAGACGACGATGCCACAGCCATGATTTTGTCTTGGAGGCTTTAGAAAGTAAGCAAATGGGAGAGGACCTCAACATTTCTTCAATTGATATGGTGTATAGATTTGTGCCCCGACTGCCTGTTAGAAGGTCTACACCATCCAATTCCCTGACGAAACATGTGTGTTTTCTGAAAGCCACTTCTAGATCTGAATCACAAAATTGACCCACAGAAAACAGATTGTGCCCTAATCCTTCCACATAATATACCCGTGAGATTACACTGTCACTGAACACATAATCTCCATAACCCATAATCGCACCAAAATGGTCGTTCCCGAATCTAACTGTCCCGATAAACTTTTTCACGAAGTTCTTGAGCCGTGAGCGATCCCTAGTCATATGTTTTGAGCAGCCTAAATCCAAATACCAAAGGACGATTTGTACGACCTGCATTTGAAGACAGACAAAGATGGATAACTGAAATATGTGGATCCCCACGTGTAGCTGGGGTCCGTTTGGTTAGCATTCATAAATTCAGGAGCAACAGAGTTTGCTAATACTGAAGTCTCTACAGTGGGAACAATCCTAGAGTCAGCGGATGGCCTATTTGGAAGGCATTGTGTTCCTAGAGACAAAATTCAACCTGTTGGTCTCCATTCTTTAACTTTCACAAACCTATGATCATTCAACTTAGGCAATGGACTTTTATTTCCTAAACTGAATTTTCTTCCAGTGGGTCTCCATTGATACCCAACAGTAGCAAAAGTTTTTCCTGTTGCCTTCCAAACTTTCTTACTTCTTTCAGTTTTCCTAACATACTTAACTTGGGGTGGTGCATGAGATATCAGAAATGACACAACACAATCATCATGATTGGCTGAAATTAAGCATTTGTCACATGTTTTACAGACCGCATTAGAATTCGAATTAATTACAGTACTTTTGATACTAGAATCAACATGATTCAATCTAGTCATTACAAACTTATTGTTCCTAGGTTGGGCTTCTACACTCTTCTTGTGATCACTATTAGCTGGCGCAGTCCTATCTTTCCTTGCATTGCCTCTAGGCTTTGACTCGCTAGCTTGGGTGTCACATTTCACTCCTGTAGAAGTAATGATAGGAACATTAGTTTGTTTCACTGTCACATGCTTTCCTGATTTTGATGTGCTGGGTTCTGATGTTCTTGATGGCAAATCAAAGGTTACATGCTTGTTTTTAATAGTGGATGATGATGCACCTAATCTATCTCTTTGGTTGCTAGACTTGGGACCCGTGCCAATGGCATATTCTAATTGTTCCTGGATCCTTTTTGTGAGGACGCAGGCATAACCTACTGCCTTATCAAGTGGTTTTTCTATTCTGTCCTCTTCCACAACCTCACGAAGAGTGTCAAGTCCATCCCTAAGGTGACAGAGATACATTTGATGGACAGGTCTGTTGTTTCTCATGGGAAATGGAATAGGCCCCACATCAACATCGTACATTTTACAAGCAGAGACCTTTGATGCAACACAATTACAAGAGGTGCATGGCATTTTTCCTTTCATCTGAGTCTTAAGATTCTCAATTTCATTTAACAAAGAAGTTATCTTTTCATTATGACTATTTCTTGTAACTTTAATTGAGTCATATAACTCTTTGTAATGCTGTTTAATCTTAGAAATTTCTTCTCGAAAACACTCATTTTCATAATGTAACTTATTGATGGTGTCTTGATATTGAAAATTCTGAGAATCTGAAGACGAAGGTTTATTGGTGCCATACACATCACACTTGTTGGATTTCAATTGGGCAATTTGGGCCCTCAACAGTCGAATCGTGTTTGTGTGAGCTTGAATCTTTTCATCTCGTTTGCTTAATTCAAAATATGTATCAAACTCAGGAGCATCCAAGGATGTCTTGTCATTTGATATTTTGCATTTTTCTTCTAAATGTTGATATTTTAGTTGCAGATTTAGATAATCAACCTCTAGTTTTGAAAAACGTTTAACCATGTTATCATGGTCATCATTTTGAATTTTGTCAAGCAATTTCACATTCTCCCCCTCAAGCTCAACAACACGATTCTGGGTAACATTTAAAGCAATAGCATACTCTTGAAATTGACAAGCAGATAAAGCAGAATCAGTAGTAGTATAAAATACATCTTGCGTAATACATCTAGCAATCAAGTTGTCATTGGCGATGAGTATGTTTTTCCTTTCAATTTCACGACTCTTAAGTTCTATTGCACATTGAGTTACCTCATTTTCCATGTCTTTAAACACTACTTTCATTTCATTTATTTCGGTATTAAGGGCAGTTTGCATCCCTTCAAAATGTTCTTTAAGTAGTTTAAAGAATGGCATGACCTCAGTCAAGTAACACCTTTTTGCGTGCTCAAAACACCTTTCCCCCTCAGTAATTCCGGTTGGTGTGATTCTCTTCTTACATGTTTTATCAAAATCAGCAAATAGTTGCCAAAGCACGTATAAGCTAATTAAGGTTTTGCATTCAGTGGGAAGAGACAAAGGAACCAAATTCCTAGGTGTATTGGGAGGATACACGGTTATGGACGCAACTTTTCTAAGGGATGGGGTGTTGGCTTTAAGTTTATCTTCCTTTAGCTTTTCTATATCTTGTGACCAAAATATTTGTTCAGGTGTTAACTTCTTTTGAGGAGCAAACACAGTCAAACGATTCTCCTCATAATAATCATGGGGCTTGACTATTACTCGTTTGGCTATGCACATGGGATCCCTCATTTTCTCATTCATTTTTTCTCTTTTTCGCACTTCTATCTCATCAGCCTCATTCAAGGATACAACCTCAGGTGGTTCATGATCGGGCATAATCATAACATTGGCATCATATAATGCAGGTTGAGCTACCTTAGCAATCTTAAGAAGAGCTAATTGAGATTCACCTACATTGCTTTCACTATGATTGTCAACTTTCTGTGCTTATGAATCATTTGGGCAGTCTGTCTAGTTTGGTCTTGTGTGTACAACTTATCTTCAAGTTTATTCTTTAATGTTTTGAGTCTAGAGAAATCATCTAAGATTTTAGATTCTTTTTCTTTGAATTCTAGCTTAAGCCTATTCATACAATTCTGTACTTCCTGTTTTTGTTTAACAGACATATCTAGCTGGCTTTTCAAAGAATTCAACTCTTGTTTTAATGTTTCTTCTCTCACTCTAGAGTCTTTTATAAGTGTATGCAACTGACCTTCCATTTTCTGCTCACGTTCAGTTAGTTCAAACTTAGCAAGCTGTTCATACATAGCTACTTCTTCCTTATAGATGTTTAGTCTAGTGATCAAGTTATCATTAGGAGCAAGTACAATGTTTTCATGCCACTCACATGCATTATCAACGTCACATTTATTTTCTAAGGCACACACGTTATTAACAACTGATGAACTCAAATAAGTACATTTTATTACTATCATTTATCCTATTAATTTGACTTGTTTTATTATATTATGTATGAGGATCGATACTTAATCGTTTACTTTTGTAATTCTCAGGTAAAAACAAGCATTTGGTGAAACTTGGCGATTTTGGACTAATTATGGAGCAAAACATGCAAGAAGTTAAGAGTCTACCGAAATGTACAAGATCAAGACTATTCTGCTCCAGATGCGCCGCATCTCACTTATGACATGCGCCGCATCACTATCAATATTTCACCAGATACGATCCAAGATACAAGAGGACATGCGCCGCATCCTAGAATGGAGTTACGCCGCATCTTCTGGCGGTGTACGAATATTCCTGAATATTATAATCTTGGACCCCACGCGAAGTTAAGTCAATGCGCCGCATCTACTTACTAGATGCGCCGCATCCTACCCTCAGACAGAAACTATAAATACCCCAAGACTAGACGAATTCCAGAGCTTGGAGTCAACACACAGAAGTTCGAAGACCAGAAACCTAGGACGAATTCAGTCGATTAAGGCAGCACAAGACACACCCAAATGAAGATACAAGAGCTATAAGAAGGTGCTGCATGTGTTTAATTCATTAAGTAGTTTTGTTTTATTGTGTTAGTAAACTTTAATTCATCAAGATTGGTGGCTTGTGTAATGTGACAACGGAAAGATTGCACTCCCTTAAAACTGCTTTCTCATTAATTAAAGTTTATATGTTGATGTCTTTGGTGACTTTTATTAGTGCATTGATAACCTCTGTGTCTAGCTGAGCGTTGATCGGGTCGCCATGCCTCTGCCCTCGCCTATTTATTAGATCGCCTATGCATTCTATCGTCTGTAGAAAAGTAGGAAGAAAGATAAATAGGATAGTCATAAGTAATCATTAAGGGTTTACTCGCCGATAAGATTAGAACCAACGAGAAAGGACTTAATCTCGGTGCGTTGCATCGAACTATACACTTCATATAAAACTAGCAATAAAACAAGTGACAAACTACTTATCTATCAGGACAGCCTTCTTATTGTCTCGAGTATTTATCTGTGTACGTGTGTGCTATTCGCTGATTCGTGCCTATTGGTTTAGTTTATTATTTAATTGCAACCAAATCGTTCCAGTCTCTCAGGCTGAACTCCCCTTGCGTTAGATTAGGTTGTATAGCTAACTTAATATATTAAAATACTGATTAGAATAACTAGATAATACGTTCCACTCTTAGTGATCGACACTCTACTTACCATTATATTCATACTGACCGGGTACACTACTCGTTAAGTGTGTGTGTTATTGATAAGTCGGCTAAATATAAATTTAAAACTTGAGTAGGCATTAATACTGCTAAACCGCAACGACACATCGCACGCATCAAGTTTTTGGCGCCGCTGCCGGGGAGTGAATTGTTATTATCTGTTAATTTGATTAGTATTTTAATTAGGTTTTTAATTTTTTATCTAACCGCTAATTTTGTTGTGTATTAGATTAATTTGCATTCATTGTACTATTTTGCATATTTTCTGTTTTTGTGTGTTATTTGTTTGCTTTAATTTTGTTTATTTTCGTGTGATTTATTTGTTTTTTTTATTTTTCGTATTTTTTGTATTCTGCTATCGTTGTACTGAGCTAAATCGAACGGTATGGCGCATCTGATTTCTCAGATACGGCGTATTGCGTTTAATTTTTATAAAATACAACGCGTTTAATTAATTCGATACGACGCATCTTTTCCCCAAGATACGGCGTATCTGTTTTTGATAATTTTTTTTTCTAAACGTTAACGTTATACGACGCATCTGCTTTAGCAGATACGGCGTATCTATTATTTTAATTAAAAACAGTTTTCGAATTATTAAACAGATACGACGCATCGATATCTGTCGATACGGCGTATCTTCTGAATCAAAAATCTTATATTTTGAAACGTAACGAAAATACGGCGCATTAACTTTTGTTAATACGATGCATTTAATTTTAAATAAATATCGATTTTTGATTATTAAAATTGATACGGCGCATTCAAATTTCTAAGCGGCGTATCTATTTTCTGAATAAAGTCTGATTTAATTTTAACGATTATAAGATACGGCGTATCCAACTTTTTGGATACGGCGCATCGTCTGCAGATATCAGCTATTTGTATTCTTATATCCGTTTCTAAATTCGTTGATTTCTCTTCTAGCGAACAAATCCTACTGATGATTTTACCTATGATGACAGATTTTGCTATGGAAGACATGTCAGTGAACAAATATCTTGCTGAGGAACTCTTGCTTTCGAATTCATTCGATGTGCTCATGATCGATACGGATTTATTCTCTTGGGAGACCCCTCTTGAAGCTGCTTTTAAGGAATTCATGCGTTTATGCAACATTGACAAAGGGGTATTCTCTTATGATGTATTTGTGAGGTACACTGGAGATGAATTGTCGCTCTTATGGCCTATTATTGAAACCAAAGGATTGACTTGGACTACTATCGAAGAAGATGATGGGAAATTCTATCTTGCATACATGGACTCAAGCAACGAAAGCTGTGGTGGAGGCAATACCCAAATCTCTTACATGCCTTATTCCGAACAGTACTGGGGATTAAATGAGAACTATCTGGACGATGAAAGAATTTATGCTGTGGCGGAGTTACTATTTCATGGCAGGTTGGTGAGATTGATGGACCTCTCCCTCGATGATTGGCTTGAACTTAAATATGGTAGTCCAAAATTTGCCCCTGCAAATGAAGTCAAGCGGATTATGACTTCATGGTTGACACGTAGTTTTAAGGAGCAATTTAACGAGTTCATGGAGATAAGGAGGAATATGATTGGAAAAGCTTGCTTTGACGTTGACCATGATCCTAACGATGTTGATTTTTCAGAGTGGTTGGCTAGTAAGTTTAATAACCATAAGAGCATGGATCGAGCTACTAAGGATGCGTTATGGGTATATTGGATAAGAGGTGAAGACGAAGAAGTAGAAAGCGATTATGGGTCGTCACTTCATGATTCTACAGTCAATGAGGGGATTAAAGAATTATTCAGAATAGACATTGACGTGTTCGATTATGAGACGCCCTTGTGCAAGCAATTCAAGGAATTTAACTACCTTCTTCAAGTCGACGATGATGTGCTTACTGGAGATTTACCAGGATTCAAGACTTATGATGATTTCAAAAACACCTGGTACTACGAATGGAATGACCAAATACCATGGGTTTGGGATAAACCATGGGAATTTGAGCACATTAATCACACCTGTACACCCTTCGTTTTCAAGGATGGGAGTAGTGTTTGGCCGACCTGTGATTATAAGAGTGACGAAACCTGTAATGGGGGAAGTATAATTGGGATGAAACGGGTTGGAAACGATGTAACCTTTGAAGATTATGAGTGGTACGATAATGTTGAAGACTGCCCACAAAAAGCGCAGGCTTTGCAAGAAAAGGGTAGGATTGAATACTTGAAAGGACTTAAAGGGACATCAAATACTACTTTCTGGGAATGGGTGCATGAACAATTTGATGATTACACGAAGCTTAGTCGACGGCTACAATGGGAATTGGAAAGAGAGTGGGAGGCAATTCAAGAAGATGATAGCAATGAGTCATTAATCAATGAACTTGATGACTATTTAATAAAGGATCCTTATTTTAAGTATGTTGATAAAGACGAGGAAGAATTCACCAAAAGAAAGTGTCAACTACTTGGGATCCCTTATAATAAGCCACCCATGATTATTTCTGAAAAATTTAAAATCATCAAATACTCTTTGGGACCAGAGGAAGAGTATGTTGCGACGACGACCAAGAGTTATACTAGATTAAGTCGAACGGAGGGAAACGTCGCAGAGCTATACGGGAACATCTTTCGGATGAAGGAAGAAGGATGGACCGTGACAAGAACTAAGTGAAGAGCTGAACGTGAGTCTAACTTGAAGACTCTGGAATAAAGACAAGTGCTTACCGGGAGACAACCCGGATTTATCTTTTAATTTTCTGTTTTTGTGTCGAGTCAGTCAGGCCGCAGAGATACGGCGCATCTCAATCCTGAGATGCGACGCATCTCCTGCAATGGTCATATCTTTATTTTTCTGCATTTTTTATTTTCGAATTTAAAACTTTTTATCAGTTTATTTCAATGCGGCGCATCCCTGGTTAAGGATGCGACGCATCTTCTATTCTGATCCGTATTTATTCCAGGCTCGATACGGCGTATCTTCTTCCATAAGATACGGCGCATCGACTGACCTGATGATTTTCATTTTTTTTTTTATGTTTTATTTTATCTAACTACTAATGTATTATGCAAGTTTGAACCTTTCTTAACTTAGGTGTGTTTTAAAGCCTTGGTGGTATTATAGATTCCTGCATTTCCTGTGGATACATCTATTATGAAGCTTAAACGTTCTAATCCACAAGAAAGATGATTTTTGCTCTTATACAAATGGAAGATCATACCGAGCAAATCTCAGGGGAGTTTTTCTGTTCTAATTCTTTTATTTTCCATTTTTTTTAACCTTTGATACAAACAACGAGGACGTTGTTTAACTTAAGTGGGGGGATTGGAGAATTAGAACACTTAACACTTATTTGTCCTAAACTTTTCAAAATATGCTTAAAATGTGCTTAATATATCAAAATTCAAATTTTTTAGCATGTTTTAGTTTAAAGTCTAAGTTGCATAGCTGCACACATGACGTTATTTTTAAAAAATTGTGATTTTTCAAAATTCACAAATCTATGAGTGTGCCGGTGACTTGTAAACTTTAGAACTTGGCTTGTATACTATTCGAGACCACCATAATAAGTATTTTTTTATATAATTGGAATGACTTGTCTAAATTGGTAAATTTCTAGGATTACACCCAAATAGCCTATTATATGTTATGTGATATTAACTAACTACACTGGTTAGTTAACCCCCGTATAAACCCTTTGTTACTCTCATTTTTAGAGTAAGATACCCCTAGAAAAACATTCAGAGCCATTCCTTTCGTTTCTTACACCTTTGTTAAAATGTTTCGTTACACCTTAAACCTTAGCCTACCCTGTAGATTAAAATCCGTGGTTGGTTAATTGCTTTAGGCAAAGTGTGTTTCCTTACATTACCTGTGTTCGCGTGCGTAATTCATTATCTATGGTTAGGTCGGGAAATTGCACAATGCAATTGGAGTGAAAGTAAATATTGTATATCTTTGAGTTTATTTTTCGTGTGTTTACTACTTTCACTATTACCGTTATTTCTGAAGTCATGAAAAGTATGGAAAAATTATCCAGAATTATTGTTATAGTGATGTGGTGAAATTTTACACATCTATGTTTATGTTAGTAGTTTGAAAAAAA
The DNA here is from genome assembly GCA_021014915.2 of Artemisia tridentata subsp. tridentata. Classification (NCBI taxonomy): domain Eukaryota; kingdom Viridiplantae; phylum Streptophyta; class Magnoliopsida; order Asterales; family Asteraceae; genus Artemisia; species Artemisia tridentata. Next base: position 147,318,737 of record CP139501.1, on the reverse strand, counting down.
AAAAAAAAAAAATCGAAAAAATGAAAAAAGAAAAAGAAAAAAAGAAGAAAGTTGGATGTTTGTTTTTAACCAACTTATGTAAAGTTTTGTATTAAGTGGTCGATATCACCACTATTTGTTGTATATTATATCTATGGATTGAATGGGAGTTGGCAGTTATGGGAACGCCAACTAAGGTTTATTCTTTGATTAAGATCTTGTTGAGTATAATTCGTGTCTACCTAAAGCGTGTGTTTCAAGTGTTAAAGTGTGAGTTATTCTATGATATGAGTCTTATTCATGGGATGGTTGGGATAGTGATTAACCACACTTAGGATTTTAATTTATTTGTTTTGTTTATTTTTTATTTTACACTAATTTATATCCCAAAAATTATCCATACCCTTTATTATTCTTTATCCAACCAAACCTTTGATTTATTGAGATTAGGGATTTGAGCAATCTTAAGTATCGTAGTCGTGGATTCGGCTATGTATTTATGATTTTGTCGCCCTTTTTGATATATTATTATTGGTGAAGTTTGGACCTATCTTTAGCCTATTCGAGTTAAGGATTTGAGCAATTGCAAGTATCGTGTTCGTGGATTCGATCATGTATTTGTGATTTTGTCGCCTTTTCTGGAATTTGAGATCGATAGTGATTAAGAAGAGTAATTAACCCTTAAAACCTCAAAACCCTTTTTACCGCTTTAGACTTGTTATTCCTTTGCTTTAGTGGGGGAGATGTGTATACTTGCCAAGCTTATGATAGAATATTCGTCACGACTGGACAGTTAAACGATTAGATTTGCTTTTATCAAATTATTTTATTTTACTTCTAATTCGTTAAGTGTTTGGTTGTGTGATTATGACAAAAGCAAATACATGCTTAAATATAAAAATAAATCCTAATATCTTTTAGGATACATTTTCATAAGATTAATTCTAAGGTTTACTTGGGGACAAGTAAAGTTCAAGTGGGGGGATATTTGATGAACTCAAATAAGTACATTTTATTACTATCATTTATCCTATTAATTTGACTTGTTTTATTATATTATGTATGAGGATCGATACTTAATCGTTTACTTTTGTAATTCTCAGGTAAAAACAAGCATTTGGTGAAACTTGGCGATTTTGGACTAATTATGGAGCAAAACATGCAAGAAGTTAAGAGTCTACCGAAATGTACAAGATCAAGACTATTCTGCTCCAGATGCGCCGCATCTCACTTATGACATGCGCCACATCACTATCAATATTTCACCAGATACGATCCAAGATACAAGAGGACATGCGCCGCATCCTAGAATGGAGTTACGCAGCATCTTCTGGCGGTGTAAGAATATTCCTGAATATATTAATCTTGGACCCCACGCGAAGTTAAGTCAATGCGCCACATCTACTTACTAGATGCGCCGCATCCTACCCTCAGACAGAAACTATAAATACCCCAAGACCAGACGAATTCCAGAGCTTGGAGTCAACACACAGAAGTTCGAAGACCAGAAACCTAGGATGAATTCAGTCGATTAAGGCAGCACAAGACACACCCAAACGAAGATACAAGAGCTATAAGAAGGTGCTGCATGTGTTTAATTCATTAAGTAGTTTTTTTTTTTATTGTGTTAGTAAACTTTAATTCATCAAGATTGGTGGCTTGTGTAATGTGACAACGGAAAGATTGCACTCCCTTAAAACTGCTTTCTCATTAATTAAAGTTTATATGTTGATGTCTTTGGTGACTTTTATTAGTGCATTGATAACCTCTGTGTCTAGCCGAGCGTTGATCGGGTCGCCATGCCTCTGCCCTCGCCTATTTATTAGATCGCCTATGCATTCTATCGTCTGTAGAAAAGTAGGAAGAAAGATAAATAGGATAGTCATAAGTAATCATTAAGGGTTTACTCGCCGATAAGATTAGAACCAACGAGAAAGGACTTAATCTCGGTGAGTTGCATCGAACTATACACTTCATATAAAACTAGCAATAAAACAAGTGACAAACTACTTATCTATCAGGGCAGCCTTCTTATTGTCTCGAGTATTTATCTGTGTACGTGTGTGCTATTCGCTGATTCGTGCCTATTGGTTTAGTTTATTATTTAATTGCAACCAAATCGTGCCAGTCTCTCAGGCTGAACCCCCTTGCGTTAGATTAGGTTGTATAGCTAACTTAATATATTAAAATACTGATTAGAATAACTAGATAATACGTTCCACTCTTAGTGATCGACACTCTACTTACCATTATATTCATACTTACCGGGTACACTGCTCGTTAAGTGTGTGTGTTATTGATAAGTCGGCTAAATATAAATTTAAAACTTGAGTAGGCATTAATACTGCTAAACCGCAATGACACATCGCACGCATCAACAACACAAGCATTATTATCAACAGAAGATTCTCCATCTTGTACATCAGGCACATTGTTGTGATTCAAATATTGTTCATATGGAATCATATCGCTATTTTCCATGTCAACATTATTTGAGTCAGAAACATCTCCCTGTTGTACTTCGTTGGGAATCTTTTGTTCATCAACTACTTCATATGTGTCATAAAGTTTTAGTACCTCAGAAATCACAGATGCATTTGAAGAACCAACTTGTCGAGGTGATGAAGCCAAGGATGACAAGTTAGCCATGAAGACTGTTTGAGCCGTTGGTTCATCATCCACATCAGAGTCAAATGCATCACAATCATCAGCTTTGAAAATGTTGGGATCGTTGAGTGCTAGATCCTGAACTGGGTGCTCATCCACATCTTCATCAAAAGTATTTCCCCCATCACCAGCCAAAAACAACAATTCTTCCTCATCCAACACAACACCATTCTCTTGAGCCTGCATCAACAGCATCTTGTCCTAGAAGTAATCTGAGTTCTGAGGACGTTTTGGTTGATTGCAATTCCTGGCAATGTGTCCCAGTCCTCCACAATTATAACACTTGAGTTTTTTCCCCTGCCCCTGATTGGCATTCCCTGCTCTGTTCTGCACATTACCTCGACCCATGTTTCTTCCTGCTCTCCCTTGCACATTCTGAACCACAATTTTCCCATCCTCCACCATTGCTAGATTGCGTGGGTTGGATGAGTTTCTTAACTAATTGTTGGTCTGAGGGAGAGATGCTTTAAATTGTTGAACCAGTAATGATACTTGGTTAGTGAGGTTATCAATCATTTTGTCGGTCTGAGAATAGCCTGAGTCGAGTTGTGAGCTCATAACAGAATATGGTGTGTGAAGTTGATGATAACCTTGGTTAGGTGATGGTTGGGTGTTTGGTAGAGCACTTGCCATAAATGCTAGTGGGTCATTAGGAGTTGAAGGATTGAGCTTTTCTCTCAGCACCCGATCGTAGGCAGCATGCTTCTCATGTTGTTGTAGGTAGGCATACAACTGTTCATAGTTTAGTATCTCTCAGACCTTTGTTGAGTTTGACAGCAGTAACAAATCTGTCCCATTCTGGAGTCATGTTGTTCACAAACTTTGAGTTAAGTTGGATGTTGGGCATAGTCATTCTTATCATCCTCATGTCATTCGCCAACTTATGGAATCTCACATAGTAACCTGTGACATTCTCTCCTGGGTTCATTTTGAAGTGTTCAAACTCATCATACAATTGTGATTCACGGTCTTCTTTTGTGAGTTCTGACCCAGCTAGCAACATCTTTACATTGTCCCACACTGCTTTAGCTTCAGTGTTGAAATTGATGAGTTTGTCGACATCCTTTGGCAAACCTTGAATAACAATGTTTGAGGCCCTAATGTCAGCATCATACCTCTTCTTTTCCTCCTCATTAAGGTCATTGTAAGTGCGTGGTCTGTCAATTCCAAAGGTGACTGTGCCATCTTCACCAGTAGTAACAGCATCTCTGGTGGTACCCATCTGAAATGGTCCTTCATCAATGGACTTAAGGATGTTTGCTCCATTCTCTTTTCCCAAGCAGTAAAGCCGTATTCGTTGTGCCCACGACTCATAGTCCGTCCTATCTAGCGTAGGCGGACGGGTATCGGACCCTGCTGCTTGAATGTCATCGGATGCGGTGCTTGTAATGCTGGCCATAATGTATACGGGATTTTACAGTTCTTGTGATTTAACCGAGAAATTGACTCTTTCGCGGGACTTTCTAAAATCACCAAGACACAAACCGTAAACAAATGAGTATCTTGCAAAATAGAATTTTAAGTCCTAACTCAAGGAAACACAAATCTCAATTGATCAAATCGCAAAGATTCAAGACACAGCTTGACAAATCGCAAGCTTATCAAATCACAAGTGTTAGCTTGCAATGTCAAATCGCAATAGACCAACTCGCAACTATCAAATCGCAATGAGTCAAGTAGCAACTTGTCAAATCGCAGACAATCACATCGCAATTTGTTGACTATGAGTCAAAACGAAATGTTCAACTTGCAAGTGCTCAAGTCGCAACTCACCAAAATCAAGTCGCAACAAACAAATCGCAACCCTGAATCTACAGACCGCAACAAGTAAATCGCAACTCTAACAAGTCACAACCCCGACAGATACAAGTCACAACCCACAAATCGCAAGTCACTAGAAAACAGAACTGTCGCTATCTTTGTCAAAACGCAACACACAAAATGCCAAACACGTCCCTTTCTTAGCAATTTGTCGTCTTTTACCAAAAGCGGTTGATGTGTGTGCGGTGTATTGCTCTAATTTATATCCACGGTAGCGGCGCCAAAGACTTGGTGTGGGCGTGATGTGTCATTGTGGTTTTAGCAGTATTAATACCTACTCAAGTTTTAAATTTATATTTAGCCGACTTATCAATAAAACACACACTTTAACGAGCAGTGTACCCGGTCAGTATAAATATAATGGTAAGTAGAGTGTCGATCACTAAGAGTGGAACGTATTATCTAGTTATTCTAATCAGTATTTTAATATCTTAAGTTAGCTATACAACCTAATCTAACGCAAGGGGGTTCAGTCTGAGAGACTGGCGCGGTTTGGTTATGATTAGATAATAAACTAAACTAATGAGCACGAATCAGCGATTAGCACACACGTACACAGATAGATACTTGAGACAACAAGAAGTCCTGTCCTGATAACTAAGTAGCTTGTCACTTGTTTTATTGCTATTTTTATATGAAATGTATATAATTAACCCTTTCTCGTTGGCTCTAATCTTATCGGTGAGTAAACCCTTAATGATCACTTATGTCTATCCCACTATCCTAGAAACGATAGAATAAATAGGCGAGGAAGGGGCATGGCGACCCAAGCAATGCTCAGCTAGACACAGAGGTTATCAATGCACTAATAAAAGTTACCAAAGACATCAACATATAAACTTTAATTAATGGGAAAGCAATTTTAAGGGGTGCCCATGATTTTCCGTAGTCACATGGAATCGGCCCATCAATCCTGATGAATTAAAGTGTACTAATACAATAAAACAAAACTACTTAATGAATTGAATACATGCAGGACCTCCTTACAGCTCTTGTATCTTCGTTTAGGGGTGTGTCTTGTGCTGCTAATGCGTCTGAATTCGGCTTAGGGTTTCTTCGGTCTTCGGTCTCTAAAGTCTGTAGGCTCTCGAAATTCGTCTGGCCTTGGGGTATTTATAGTTTCTGTCTGAGGGTTAGATGCGGCGCATAGGATAAGTAGATGCGGCGCATTGACTTAACTTCGCGTGGGGTCCAAGATTAATATATTCAGGAATATTCGTACACCGCCTTAAGATGCGGCGTAACTCCATTTCTCTATGCGGCGCATGTCCTTTGCTGTCTTGGATCGTAGCTTGTGAAATCTTGATAGTGATGCGCCGTATGTTAGAAGTAGGATGCGGCGTATCTGGAGCAGAATGATCTTGATCTTGTACATTTCAGTAGACTCTTAACATCTTGCTTGTTTTGCTCCATAATTAGTCCAAAATCGCCAAGTTTCACATAATACTTGTTTTTACCTGAGAATTACAAAAGTAAACATTAACGTATCAATTCTCATATATAATATAATGAAACAAGTCAAATAAATAGGATAAATGATGGTAATAAAATGTACTTATTTGAGTTCATCAAATATCCCCCACTTGAACTTTACTTGTCCCCAAGTAAACCTTAGAATAAATCTTATGAAAATGTATCCTAAAAGATATTAAGATTTATTTTTATATTTAAGCATGTATTCGTTTTTGTCATAATTGCACAACCAAACACTTAACGAATTAGAGATAAAATAAAATATTTCGATAAAAGCAAATCTAATCGTTTAACTGTCCAGTCGTGACGAATATTCTATCATAAGCTTGGCAAGTATACGCATCTCCCCCACTAAAGCTAAGGAATAACAAGTCTAAAGCGGTAAAAAGGGTTTGTTGGTTATGGGTTGATCATTCTTCTTAATCTCTATCGATTTCACATTCCAGAAAAGGCGACAAAATCACAAATACATGATCGAATCCACGACCACGATACTTGCAATTGCTCAAATCCTTAACTCGAATGGGCTAAAGATGGGACCAAGTAATCTTCACCAATAATATTATATCAAAAAGGGCGACAAAATCATAAATACATAGCCGAATCCACGACTACGATACTTAAGATTGCTCAAATCCCTAATCTCAATAAATCAAAGGTTTGGATAAAGAATGATATAGGGTATGGATAATATTTGGGATACAAACTGGTGTAAAATGAAAAATAAACAAAACAGATAAATTAAAATACTAAGTGTGGTAAATTACTTTCCCAACCATCCCATGAATAAGACTCATATCATTGAATAAATCACGCTTTAACACTTGAAACACACGCTTTAGGTAGACACGAATTATACTCAACAAAATCTCAATCAAAGAATAACTTTAGTTGGCGTTCCCATAACGGCCAACTCCCATTCAATCCATAAATATAATATACAACAAATAGTGGTGATATCGCCCACTTAATACAAAACTTTACATAAGTTGGTTAAAACAAACTTCCAACTTTTCCTTTTTCTTTTTCGTTTCTTTTTTTTTTTCGATTTTTTTTTGAATGTGTAAAATTTCACAACTTTACTATCACTATTTTTCCGGATAATTTTTCATACTCTTCATACTTTCAGAAATAACTGTAATAGCGAAAGTAGTAAACACACGAAAAATAAACTCAAAGATATACAATATTTACTTTCATACCAATTGCATTGTGCAATTTCCAAAACTAACCAAAGATAATGAATTACGCACGCGAACACAGGTAATGTAAGGAAACACACTTTTCCTAAAGCAATTAACCAACCACGGATTTTAATCTACAGGGTAGGCTAAGGTGTAAGGGTGTAACGAAACATTATAACAAAGGTGTAAGAAACGAAAGGAATGGCTCTGAGTGTTTTTCTAGGGGTATCTTACTCTAAAAGTGAGAGTAACAAAAGGTTTTATACGGGGGTTAACTAACCAGTGTAGTTAGTTAATATCACATAACATATAAAGGCTATTTGGGTGTAATCCTAGAAATTTACCAATTTAGACAAGTCATTCCAATTATAAAGATAATACTTATTATGGTGGTCTCGAATAGTATACAAGCCAAGTTCTAAAGTTTACAAGTCACCGGCACACTCATAGATTTGTGAATTTTGAAAAGTTCACAATTTTTGAAAATAATGTTATGTGTGCAGCTATGTAATTTAGACTTTAAACAAAAACATACTAAAAATTTTAAATTTTGATATATTAAGCGCATTTTAAGCATATTTTGAAAAAGTTTAGGACAAGTAAGTGTTCTTGTAGGGTATTCACAATACATGAATCACTAGATTGAGGCTTAGTTTGGATCGAATAGTAAGAACTTAGAGAGATAAAGAGAGAGGTTGGGAGCCTTTTAGAGAGAGAAAGTAACTTGTAATCTATTAGCTTGAAAGGTCCAACCCTTCCCATGGGTGGGAAGGGAGTATTTATACTATTACATAATATGTCCCTAGTGGACTGTGGAGCGAGCTGACAGAGGGTAAAGACCCGACCCACTCCACAATACTAATTAATAACTAAACTACTAATAATATTACTGATAATCCTATGAGCTATGATGATCTAATAAGTACTCGGGGTGACCGAGTCTTCAGCTGAATATTCATATTCCTAACAATCTCCCCCTAAGGGAGGTCACCCCAGAAGCAATGTTCTGAATTTCAGCACTTCTTCCTTGAATCTTGACATCATAGCTCGTAATCCATGATTCTTCAATATCATAGATCATTGTGCAGCAGCAAATCTTAAGATGACTTTTTCTTTTGTCTTGGATGATCTTTGTTGATTCTTTGGAGTTATCATCCCACTTGAGTCTCCAAGTCATCTTTCAGTAGTAAATCTCCATGTGATGAAGTATGCTTAGAGTTGACATGCTCACACGATATGGAGTCATGATCTTCAGCATCAGAGTTAGCAGAAGCTGTGTTGAAGGTCTTTTAGGGTGATCAAGACTTCTTTGATGATGATGTGGTGTGAACATGTGGTGATGGATTGGCATCTTTTCTGCAACCAGCTACAACAGCAACCAGCTACAGCGTTCCACAGCAACAACCGCCAGATATTCCTGCATAAGACAGTTAGCAATAAAACGTCCGGTACTTACAAGTTCGGACTTCGAGATTGTTAACAGCATAGTGTGAAAACTCTCTCTAATCCTTACCAAGACCGTTCCTAATCGAAAACCCACAGAGGGCTTTTTAAGATCGAACCGTAGCACATCAACGATTAGGTGAGTCGCTGGAGATCACTCCACGACTGTAGACCGTTAGAAACTGTCGTGACCACTAAGCGTAATCCATAAAGAATTACCGAAGTGACCTGCTTTCAGGGCTGCTTGATGTTGACCCTGGCAGGAATTTCCATTCAATCATTGAGAATTACATTTGTAAATTCCCTCATGAATGTTCTGGCAGATTGCTAAGATCTGCGTAGGACTCATAAGTTTACAACTGGTGTCCTTAATGTTGAACAACCAGTGTAGAAATAATTCGTGTCCCTATGAGATCTTATTATGCATCTCGTGGCTCTAGACTCTATAGTGCGTTTTGATTTAGTGAGCGGAGGCTGGAGAGGACTGCCACCTTTTCAATATCATCTAACTCGGAGTGAGAGAGACGATAGGAATGTATTGAACTCCGTGACAATTGAAACAAGAATCCTTTGAGGGACCTTGAGTGGCTAGGGAGGGTTGTGCAGCGTATCACTGGGTCCATGATACTTTGTCTTCAATGCCAGCAATCAACTAAGTGATTCTGACAGCATATGTATTGACCCGGTTTCTGCCTAAGTTGTAAGGAGGGCTATTTCTTTTCACCCTTTATCTTTACAATTCTTTTTCATTCTTCAACCCCTTCAGTGCATACCGAGACTTCATAACTAGCACCTTGTTGGGTTTGTTCCAGTACTAGCTCCATCTCAGTCGGCACTTTTCCCTTATCCACTTTTCTCCTTTTTAATCATGCCTAAGGACTTCTACACTAACTAGTGGATTATCCCTGGGTAGATCCCTCCGGCTCTGGCGGGATCATGGGAACTTGAACCTAACCTAACCATCCTTATAACTCCATGCGTTAATTAAAAATGGTCGGTCTTTGATATTCATCCATGATTGCCAAACCAAATCCTTGAAAAATCTCTCAAAGTGTTCATGATTTTGAAACACATTTTTGCAAACACTTGAGATTTTTTATATTTTTCAAATGCTCCCCCTCAACATGTGCTCGAGTGATAGTTTTATAAATTTGCACATGTTAGGTAGAGCTTGCACTTTTTGAATTGATCCACTTTCAGTGAACATGACCGTTTCGAGACACGCTTACATCACTAGTTAGACTAGCTTGAAATTATTACCCGGCCTGGTCAAGTCCACAGAAAGTTTCTCGAAATGGTACACTCTACTCAGATACATCTTTTTCGAGACACGCTTACATCACTGGTTATACCAGCTTGAAATTATTACCCGGCCAAGACGTATCCTTTCGATTGATGACAGTTCAAGTTTCGTCAATTCATTGGTGAAATCTGAGCCTTGCTCACATAAGATGCCAAAATCCTTTGTTTTGTAAAACCATTTGCTCCCCCTCAATATGTGCATCGATATACGAAAGATTTTAGCACATATGGAAGAGCTTGCTTTTATGACCAAAATGTTTTGCTCCCCCTCAATATGTGCCTTGATGTGCAAAATGGTTTAGCACATACGGGAGAGCCTACATTAACTTCCAAATCATCACATTTTATCAGAATTTCCTATTTAAATCACATTCTCTCCCCCGATCAAAAATTTCAAACCATTTGAGATTTGTGATCCCAATTGATTTAAATACATTTAGAAAAATTTGGGAGAAAAATTGTGGACAGGTTAAAATGTATTTTGATTTTGAAGCATACTATGCTTCCCTTGAAACACCAAGAGAGTGTCACTGCTGATGTTGCACAAATTTGGCAAGGTGTCGGAAATTTGAAAAATTTAAATCAATTAACCACCTTGTGTAACATCAAGACTCTCTTGAAGAATCAAACAAGATAAAGAGTCTGATGTAAAGAAGACTTCTCTTCTTATACACGAAATGACGCACTGAAACGTACATCAAGACGGGAGAACATGGATATAAAGTAATCCATGCCCAGGTGAACATCACCCGGTTGGAGGAACAGCTATCTTTTTGGCGACATGCTTTCCCCAGTGTATAGTGCGGGTTGCAGTATGAAGTAACTGCAAGCCATTAAGACATGTTTTAACTGATTAGTATAACTTCTGCTCGAGCTTCATTTAAGAATCCATGCCATTGTTGAATGACATTTCTAGATACGTAAATGTTATCGATAAACAGAAGACATGCCTAGGTAGAACTATTTTTGGTATTTTCTGATTTTTCGATTTTTATGGTTTTTATAGGTTTTATATTTTTGTATTTTTCTTTTTGATTTAAGATATATACAACTATGTACAAGGATATAAGAAGACAATCCTTTACTCCTCCTTTTCTTCCTGAAGACACTTGAGGGTTTCAGGAGTCATGCTTTTCATGCCAAGGCGTGGGAGAATAAACTGAAACCTTTCTCTTGGGAGGGCCTTGGTGAAGATGTCAGCTAACTGAAACTCTGTCCTCACGAAGTATAGTTCCACAATTCCTTTTTCCACCTGTTCCCTGATGAAGTGATGCCTGATGTCGATGTGTTTTGACCTGGAGTGCTGAACATTGTTACAACAAAGAGCAATGGCGCTTTTGTTGTCACAATATAGGGGAATTTTGTTGTATGAGAATCCATAGTCCGAAAGCTGTGATCGCATCCAAAGGATTTGTGCACAACATGCAGACATAGCAATGTACTCCGCTTCAGTAGATGATATGGAAGTACTCATCTGCTTCTTAGAAGACCAACTAACCAACTTTTCCCCTAAAAATTGAGCTCCTCCTGAAGTACTTCGACGAGTGTCTTGACATCCCGCATGATCTGCATCTGCGTAAGCCGTTAACTCCATTGCAGTGTCCTTAGGATACCAAAGACCCATATGAACCGTGCCTTGAAGATATCAGAAGATCCGTTTTACTGCTTCAACATGCTTCTTGGTTGGTCTGGATTGATACCGAGCACACATACACACAGCAAACAGAAGATCTGGTCTGCTAGCCGTGATGTACATCAAAGATCCAATCATGCTTCGATATTGCGTTATATCCACTGGAATCCCTGAAGGGTCTTCATCCAGCTTCGTTCTATCAACCATGGGAGTGTCAACAGGTTCACTTGAATGAAATCCAAACTTTTTCAAGATCTCATTGGCGTATTTGGATTGATTAATGAATATGCCACCGGGACTTTGAGAGACTTGTAATCCTAAGAAGAATGACATTTGTCCCATCATAGACATTTGGAACTTGGAATTCATCTCTTTTGAAAAACTATCACATTCACTAGGATCTGTTGAAGCAAAGATGATATCATCTACATATATCTGAACTAGTAGTAGATGGTTTCTTGACTTTCTGGTGAATAGTGTAGGATCAACAACACCTTTGGAGAATCCGTTCACGAGGAGGAACTTGGACAATGTATCGTACCATGCCCTTGGCGCCTGTTTTAACCCATAAAGAGCCTTCTTCAAGCGGTAAACATGAGTAGGATGTTCAGTATCCACGAATCCTTCTGGTTGACTCACATAAACTTCTTCCTTTAAGTCGCCATTCAAGAATGCCGTTTTGACATCCATTTGGTAGACTATCATATTTCGACTAGCAGCATTTGCCAGGAAGATTCTTATAGCTTCAATTCTAGCAACCGGAGCAAACGATTCTTCAAAATCAATGCCCTCTTCTTGTCTGAACCCTTTAGCAACTAGCCGTGCCTTGTTCTTTAATACATCACCATACTCATCAAGCTTTACTTTGAAGATCCACTTTAAAGCAATGATCATTGCAAGCTCTGGAGGAGGCACTAATTCCCACACTTTAAGTCGATCAAATTCATGGATTTCATCCTGCATAGCCTGGAACCAACAATCTTTAGTCATTGCTTCTTTGGCATCTTTTGGTTCGACTTTGGACAGTACGGAATTGAAGAAACACCATAGTGCATCAGTGGCTAGTTGATTTCGTGTGGATACTGGACGTGAAGGATTGCCTATGATGTTGTCGATTGGATGATTACTGGTCCATTTCCTAAGATGGTCGTGAGGTTGTGGATGATAAACAGACGTAGCAGTGCTGTGTCCTTCCAGTGAGGATGTGTCTGATGAATGTTCAGGAGCAAATATATTTTCAAAAGGAGCCTCATCAACAGGAGCAAAAGGATTAACTTCCAATGAATTATTATCTGAAGATTCTTGTACTACTGGAGAAGTTTGAGCATTTGATGACGAAGGCGATAGACTCGCAGCTGGAGCATTGTGACTGACAGATACTGAAGCTGTAGGGCCTTCTGAACCTTGTGGGGCTTGAACCTCAGCCATGGGAAGTACAGCAGGTACACTTGGGATGGTTCCATTAGTTGGCTCAAAGTATTCATCAAACATAGGATCAAATAACTTCTTCAACTCCTCACAAGTAGGTGGCACATAAGAATCTGCAGGCGTGGAATTCTGTACAAGTCCTGAACTAATGGGTCCAGGAGACAAAAGGTTAAGATCGGGTCCAGAACTAATTTGTCCTGAAGCAGGTTGCTCACTCAGCTCATCGAACGTAACGTGAATGGTTTCCATGATTTTACGGGTTCTCTTGTTGTAGATTCGATATCCTTTACTGTCTGGTGCGTATCCAACAAAAATACCTACATCTGCTTTAGCTCTTAACTTTCCCAAGTCTTGACTATCGTTGGTAGGGTAGCAAAGTGCACCAAACACATGGAGAAAGGAAAGATCTGGTTTCTTGTTATGAATTAACTCGAAGGGAGTCTTCTCATGAACTGGATGAATTAGGGATCGGTTTTGAGTGTAACATGCTGTTGCAATAGCCTCTGCCCAGAGAAACATCGGTGCCTTTGAAAATATAAGCATAGTTCTTGCAGCCTCCACCATAGTACGGTTCCTTCGTTCAACCACTCCGTTCTGTTGAGGAGTGCGAGGGATACTTTTCTGATGCGTGATGCCAATACTTTCATAGAAATTACGGAGTTGTTGGTTAACAAACTCCGTACCATTATCAGTGCGGATGATTCTGACAGTTTTATCGAGCCTTACTTGCAGCTGTTTTATCAGTTTAATGATAACCTCTGGAGTTTCGTCCTTGGTTCTCAAAAATTTCACCCATGTGAACCGAGAATAATCATCTACTATCACCAGAACGTACTTCTTTCCATTTATGGTTTGTATTCTCATTGGTCCACACAAATCCATGTGGAGGGTATGAAGAACTTCCAAGTTGGTGTTGATGGTTTTAGGCTTGTGGGTTTGTTTCTTGCTTTTACCCAGTTGGCATGCAGAGCAGAGATGATCTTTCTCATATTTCAGTCTGGGCATTCCTCTAACAAGATCTTTACGGGAAAGATTATTTATGGTACCGAAGTTCAAGTGGTTCAAACGACGATGCCATAACCATGACTTTGTTTTAGAGGCTTTTGAAAGTAAGCATATGGGAGAGGACTTCAACATTTCTTCAATCGATATGGTGTATAGATTGGTGCCCCGACTGCCCTTAAGGAGATCTATACCATCCAATTCTCTGACGAAACATGTATGCTTTCTGAAGGCCACTTCCAGATCTGAATCACAAAATTGACCCACAGAAAATAGATTGTGCCCTAGTCCTTCCACATAATATACCCTTGAGATTACACTGTCACCAAACACATAATCTCCATATCCCATAATAGCACCAAAGTGGTCGTTCCCAAATCTAACTGTCCCGATAAACTTTTTCACGAAGTTCTTGAGCCGCGAGCGATCCCCAGTCATATGTTTTGAGCAGCCTGAGTCCAAATACCACAGGATGATTTGTACGACCTGCATTTGAAACCAGACAACAATGGATAACTGAAAAATGTGGATCCCCAAGTGCAATTGGGGTCCCTTAGGTCAGCACACAAATATTTAGGAACCACAGATTTCACAGATGCTACTGTCTTTACTGAGGAGACAGAACTAGAGGTAGGACATGACCTAGATGGAAGGCATTGTGATTCTAAAGCCAGGATTCTACCAGTTGGTCTCCATTCCTTATTCATCACAATTTTATGCATATTCATTTTAGATACTGTTCTGTGTTTTCCTAAATTGAACTTCCTTCCAGTGGGTCTCCATTCCTTAACATTCACAATTTTATGCTTATCCATTTTTGGTAACGTGCACTGTTTTCCTAAATTGAATTTCCTTCCAGTGGGTCTCCATTGATAGCCTATGCTAGCAAATGTTTTTCCTGTTGCTTTCCAAACCTTTTTGCATGCTTCAGTTATCCTACCATTCTTAACATGGGATGATGCAGAAGACATCAGGAAAGACACAACACATTCATCATGATTAGCATAAATTAAACAATTGTCGCATGTTTTACAGATAGCATTAGAATTCGAATTAATTACAGTACTTTTGATACTAGAATCAACACGATTCATCCTACTCATTGCAAACTTATTGTTCCTAGGTTGGACTTCTACATTCTTCAAGTGATCATTCTTAGCTGGCGCAGTCATATCCTTTCTTTCATTTCCTCTAGACCTTGACCCGCTAGCTTGGGTGTCACTTTTTACTCCTGTAGAAGCATCGAAGGTAACATTAGTTTGTTTTTCTGTCACATGCCTTCCTGATAATGATGTGTTGGGTTCTGATGTTTTGGGTGGTAGATCAAAGGCTACATGCTTGTTCACAACATTGGATGATGATGCAACAAATCTATCTCTATGGCCTCTAAACTTAGGAATTGAGCCTATGGCATATTCTAAGTTTTCCTGAATCCTTTTCGTGAGTTTGCATGCATAGACAACTGCTTGATCAAGTGGCTTATTATTCCTATCCTCTTCAACTACCTCATGAAGTGTGTCAAGGCCTTCTCTAAGATGATCGAGATATGTTTGATGGGCAAGGCTGTTATTTCTAAGCTTAAACGGAATACGCCCAACATCAACATCATACTTTTTACTATTAGTAGCCTTTGGTGCATCACAATTACAAGTGGTGCACGGCATTTTACCTTTCACCAGAGCCTTAAGATTCTCAATTTCATTTGTCAAAGAAGTTATTTGATCATTGTGATTGCTTCTTGTAACTTTAATAGAATCATATAACTCTTTGAAATGTTGTTTAACCTTTGAATTTTCTTCTCGATAACACTCATTTTCATAATGTAACTTATTTATGGTGTTTTGATATTGAAAATTCTGAGCATCTGAAGACGAAGGTTTATTGGTGCCATATACTTCACACTTGTTGGATTTCAATTGGGCAATTTGGGCCCTCAGCAGTCGAATCGTGTTCGTGTGAGCTTGAATTGTCTCATCTCGTTTGCTTAATTCAAAATAAGTATCAAATTCAGGAGCATCCAAGGATGTCTTGTCATTCGATATTTTATGTTTTTCATTTAAATGTTGATATTTCAATTGCAAATTAAGATATTCAACTTCCAATTTTGAAAAACGTTTAACCATATTATCATGGTCATCATTTTGAATTTTTCCAAGCAATTTAAAATTCTCCCCCTCAAGCTCAACAACACGATTCTGGGTGACATTTAACGCAATAGCATACTCATTAAATTGACAAGCAGACAATGCAGAATCAGTGACAGTGTAAAATACATCTTGTGCAATACATTTAGCAATCAAGTTGTCGTTAGTAAGGAGTATGTTTTTTCTTTCAATCTCTCGACTCTTAAGTTCTATTGCATGTTCATTCACCTCATTTTCCATATCTTTAAACACTACTTTCATTTCATTTATTTCGGCTTTAAGGGCAGTTTGCAACCCTTCAAAGTGTTCTTTAAGTAGTTTAAAGAATGGCATGACCTCAGTTAGGTAACACCTTTTTGCATGTTCAAAACACCTTTCCCCCTCAGTAATGCCAGTGGGTGTGATTCTCTTCTTACATGTTTTATCGAAATCAGCAAACAGTTGCCAAAGCACATATAAGCTAATAAAGGTTTTGCATTCAGTGGGAAGTGACAAAGGCACTAAATTCCTAGGTGTATTGGGAGGATACACCGTTATGGACGCAACTTTTCTAATGAGGGGAGTGTTGGCCTTAAGTTTTTCTACCTTAAGTTTTTCATTATCTTGTTTCCAAAATATCTGTTCAGGTGTTAACTTCTTTTGAGGAGCAAACACAGTCAAACGATTTTCTTCATAATAATCATGGGGTTTGATTATTATTCGTCTGGCTATGCACTCGGGATCCCTCATTTTCTCATTCATTTTTTCCCTCGTTTTATCACTCAACTCATCCTCTTCATCAGTGTAGATATGCTCAGGTTGGTCATGAATAGGCATAAGCATCACATTACCATCATATAGGGATGGTTGAAGTACTTGCATGTCCCTAAGGATGGTTGACTTAGGTTCACCTATCATGATTTTACTGTGCTTATCACTCAACTTTCTGTGCTTATGAATCATTTGAGCAGTTTGTATGGTTTGATTTTGTGTGTACAACTTATCTTCAAGCTTATTTTTTAACGTTTTGAGTCTAGAGAAATCATTTAAAAGAGTTGTTTCTTTTTGTTTGAGTTCTTGCTTAAGTGTTGTTACACACTTTTGTGCTTCCTGTTTCTGTTTGACAGACTGTTCTAGCTGACTTTTCAAAGAACTCAACTCTATTTTTAATGTTTCTTCTCGCGCTCTAGACTCTTTAATAAGTGTACTCATTTGACCTTCTAATTTCTGCTCACGATCATTAAGCTCAAACTTAGCACGCTGTTCATACATAGCAACTTGGTCTTTATAGATGTTTAGTCTAGTGATCAAGTTATCATCAGGGACAGGCAATTTGTTCTCATGGTACACACATGCATTGTCTACATTACCCGCATTATCTAAGGCACATACATTACTCATAGCACACACATCATTATTGACAAAGGATTCACCATTTGGTACATCAGGCGAGTTGTTGCTATTCAAATATTGTTCATATGAGACAATATTGCTATTTTCCATATCAACATCACTTGAGTCAGAAACAACTGCCTGATGTACTTCTTCGGGAATCTGTTGTCCCTCGACAATATTATATGTGTCATAAATTTTTAGTACCTCAGATATCACGGATGCATTAGAAGGACCAGCTTGACGAGATGAGGCCAGGGAAGACAAGTTAGCCATGAAGATTGTTTGAGCAGTAGGTTCATCATCCACATCAGAGTCAAATGCATCACAGTCATCTGCCTTGAAGATGTTAGGATCATTAAGTGCTAGATCCTGAACAGGTTTCTCATCCACATCTTCATCAAAAGTATTTCCTCCATCTCCTGCCAGGAACAATAACTCTTCCTCATCCAATACAGCTCCATTTTCTTGAGCTTGCATTAACAGCATCTTGTCTTTGAAGTAATCTGAGTTCTGAGGACGTTTAGGTTGATTTCAGTTTCTAGCAATGTGTCCAAGCCCCCCACAATTATAACACTTGATCTGTTTCCCTTGCCCTTGATTGGCATTCCCTGCTCTATTCTGCACATAACCTCGACCCATGTTTCTACCAGCTCTCCCTTGCACATTCTGAACCACAATTTTCCCATCCTCCACCATTGCTAGATTGCGTGGGTTGGAAGAATTCCTTAACTGATTATTGGTCTGAGGGAGTGATGCTTGAAACTGTTGAACCAGTAGAGATACTTGATTGGTGAGATTGTCAATCATTTTGTCGGTCTGAGAGTAGCCTGAGTCAAGTTGTGAACTCATAGCAGGTATTTGTGAGTGAAGTTGGTGATAGCTTGGATTGGATGATGATTGGATTGTTGGTTGTACATTTGTCATGAAAGCCAGTGGGTCATTTGTAGTTGAAGGATTCAACTTTTCTCTCAGCACCCGATCATAGACGGCATGCTTCTCATGTTGTTGCAGGTAAGCATACAGCTGTTCATAGTTAGTATCCCTTAAACCTTTGTTGAGTTTGACTGCAGTAACAAATCTGTCCCATTCAGGAGTCATGTTGTTCACAAACTTTGAGTTAAGTTGGATATTGGGCATAGTCATTCTGATCATCCTCATATCATTCACCAACTTATGAAATCTCACATAGTAATCTGTGACATTCTCTCCTGGGTTCATTTTGAAATGCTCGAACTCATCATACAATTGTGACTCATGATCTTCCTTTGTGAGTTCTGACCCTGCCAACAACATTTTAACGTTGTCCCACACCGCCTTGGCTTCAGTGTTAAAATTGATGAGCTTGTATACATCCTTTGGAAGACCTTGAATGACTATGTTTGAGGCTCTAATATCAGCATCATACCTCTTCTTTTCTTCTTCATTAAGATCATTATAGTTTCTAGGTCTATCAATGCCCAAAGTTACAGTCCCATCTTCACCAGTTGTAACAACGTCTCTGGTGGTACCCATCTGATAAGGTCCTTCGTCTATTGACTTAAGAATGTTAACACCATTATCTTTTCCCAAGCAGTAAAGTCTTATTCGTTGTGCCCAAGACTCATAATCCGTCCTATCTAGCATAGGTGGACGAGTATCAGATCCTGCTGCTTGAATATCATCTGATGATGTACTTGATGTGGTAGCCATAGTAACTACGGGATTTTACAGATCTTGTGATTTAACCGAGAAATTGAATCTTTCGCGGGAATTTCTAAAATCACCAAGACACAAACCGCATACAAGTCTGAGAGACAAACCGAGTAGATACAAACCGAGTAGATTCAACAGAGACAAACCGAGTCTACACAAACCGAGTAAAATCCTTAGAGACAAACCGAGTCTACGTAGCTGGGACAAACCGAGTAGACACAAACCGAGTAAATTTACACAAACCGAGTAAATTCTTCAGAGACAAACCGAGTCTACACAAACCGAGTACACGCAGCTGGGACAAACCGAGTAAATTTCTCAGAGACAAACCGAGTCTACACAAATCGAGTAAAATCCTCACAGACAAACCGAGTCTACACAAACCGAGTACACGCAGCTGGGACAAACCGAGTACGCGCAGCAGGGACAAACCGAGTATGCGCAGCAAGGACAAACCGAGTAGACACAAACTCCCAAGCACGTCGCTTTCACTGCCTTTTGTCTTTTTGCCTAAACGAGTAATAGGACAAACCGTATCCAAGAATAGACACAAACCGAGTCCAAGAATACTTCCCAAGTAGACAAACCGCTGCCAAGAACAACTCAACTAATACCCACGAATTTCCCCAAAATCACCACACTGTTCTTAGATCTGTGAATCCAAACACTAAATACCACTCTAATACTATTCTTAAGCTAGAAAGTACAAAGTAAAACAACTTCTAATCACTAAACAAAGCACAAAATGAAATTTATGCTACTAACCAAACCGAACAAAAAAACTTAAAAACCATAAATCTAACCAAGAAAAAACCTAAAGAGCTACACGAATACAAGGTAAAACGACTTCTAATCACTAAACAAAGCACAAAATGAAGTTTATGCTACTAATCAAACCGAACCGAAAAAAAAAACTTGAAAACTACAAATCGACCCAAGAATAAAAAACCTCACAAACTACACAAATCCGTGAATACCAACTCTCATGGACCTAACCATGGCTCTTGATACCAATTGTAGGGTATTCACAATACATGAATCACTAGATTGAGGCTTAGTTTGGATCGAATAGTAAGAACTTAGAGAGATAAAGAGAGAGGTTGGGAGCCTTTTAGAGAGAGAAAGTAACTTGTAATCTATTAGCTTGAAAGGTCCAACCCTTCCCATGGGTGGGAAGGGAGTATTTATACTATTACATAATATGTCCCTAGTGGACTGTGGAGCGAGCTGACAGAGGGTAAAGACCCGACCCACTCCACAATACTAATTAATAACTAAACTACTAATAATATTACTGATAATCCTATGAGCTATGATGATCTAATAAGTACTCGGGGTGACCGAGTCTTCAGCTGAATATTCATATTCCTAACAGTTCTAATTCTCCAATCCCCCCACTTAAGTTAAACAACGTCCTCGTTGTTTGTGTCGAATGTTAAAATCTAGAAAATAAAAGAATTAGAACATAAAAACTCCCTTGAGATTTGCTCGGTATGATCCTCCATTATTTGTATAAGAGCAAAAATCAACTTTCTTTTGGATGAGAACGTTTAAGCTCGATAGATGATGTATCCACAAGAATGCAGGAATCTATAATACCATTCAGACTTTAACACACCTGAGTTAAGAAAGTTCAAACTTGCATAATACATTAGTAGTTAGAAAAAATAAAGCATAAAAAATTAAAATGAAAATCATCAGGTCAGTCGATACGCCGTATCTTATGGAAGAAGATACGCCGTATCGAGCCTGGAATAAGTACGAATCAGGATAAAAGATGCGTCGCATCCTTAACCAGGGATGCGCCGTATTAAATAAACTGACATAAAGTTTTAAAGTCAAAAATAATAAAAATGCAGAAAATTAAATAAGATATGACCATTGCAGGCGATGCGTCGCATCTCAGGATTGAGATGCGCCGTATCTTCTGCGGGTCTGACAGAATCGACACAGAACAGAATAGTAAAAATTTTCCGGGTTGTCTCCCGGTCAGCACTTGTCTTTATTCCAGAGTCTTCAAGTTAGACTCACGTTCAGCTCTTTAATACCGATCACTGAAGGAGTCGGAAGCATCGCGCTCCTTCATCGCCAGTCCAGTAATATTGAACACTCCTTGCTCGTCTTTAATTTCCACGCCATTCTTCTCTAAAATCTGTATAAACAAAGCTCTGTCCCTTTCGGGTAGAGATGACAAAATGATAGACGGAAAATTCTTATTATTATATAGGCATAAATATGCAAAGTGGGGTGGTAGTTCAATAAACATATCTTTATTCAAATTTGTATTCTCAACTATTCTCCTACGTTTGTTAATTACTTCGCAATCATACCACTCATCATCAGAATCATAAAAATATCGTGCCTAAGTTCGGTAGGTACATTAAGGTCAATAAATTCCTCGAAGTTCTCATGATTAGGATTAGATGAGTTGTTTTGAATCAATGTTTCTCCCATAAGTCTAGCTTCTAGATCGAGGTCCATACGTTCTCTTAATCCTAGCACATAGATGCCTCTAATTATTCTTTTAGCAGGATTTTGGCACTTATAGACTAGTTTATTATTCCCTACCCTTAATGAGATTTTTCTTTTAAACACATCAATCTTAGCATGGGCGGTAGACAAGAAAGGTATTCCAAGGATTAAAGGAACCTTAACATCCTCGGGCATATCTAATATAACAAAGTCTACGGGGAAAACAAACTTCTCAATCTTAACTAGCACATTTTCAGCAATCCCTTCAGGTCGTTTTACCGTTTTATCAGCCAATTCAATAAGCAACTTAGTTGGTGCTAATTTTCCTAGTCCTAGGGTAGTGAATGTCTTAAGGGGAATAACACTAACGCTAGCTCCTAAGTCAGCTAACACATTATTGAAAGATATATCATTAATTGAACAAGGTAAAGTAAAACTTCCTAGGTCCTTTTCTTTATGAGGCAAGGCATGTAAGTCGGTTGCAGAGCTCTCTTCTTTCATTGTAGCCTTGATCTCCTCTTCAATCTTTGTCTTCTCTTTGAGTAATCTCCTTAAACTGATTGAAGAATTAAAGAAAAATTTGGGCTTTGCAGCATCATTACCATTCATCAATCTTCTAGGTATGTTAGGTGTGATTTCCTCAGTGGTGCTTATGGCCTTGACATGATCTCTTGGATTAGTTTCAGTTGAGCTAGGTAAACTTCCGTATCCCCTTTCTTGAAGAACTTTGCTCATTTTTCCGATTTGTTGTTCCAATGCTTTGATCGAAGCTCCTTGATTTCTTGTTATAGTATCCGTTGAGGCTCGGATTTCTTTGATCATAGCAGTGTTCTCTTTATGTCTTTTAGCAGCATCGGCCATAATTTGCTTTAGAGTGTCATCTAAAGTCTGCCTCCTTTCTTGATAAGTGGGATTAAAGTTGTTCTTTTGATAGTATCCCGGAGCAGCTTCCCTAAATCTTCCTGAAGGTCGGAATGGTTGTCCAAATTGTGTGTAGTATGCTTCTTCAAAAGTCTCACTTTCATTCTTATTAGGGCAATCTTTAGTGTAGTGAGGTCCTTCGCATTTTTCACATCCAACTTGGGCAGCATAAACTTTCTCATCACGCTTCTTCATATCTCTACTAATTTTATCCAATTGAGCTTGAATTGCAGCAAACCCGTCAAAATTAGTGCTGCTCTTAGATCTAGTAGAGGTTCCATTGTGCCATTTTTGAGAGTGATCAGCAGCTTCTTGGATAGCTTTTCTAGCATTGGCTGCACTCATTTGAGGCACAGCTCCCTTAGCATCCAAGATTTGTCTAGTAGGCACGTCCAATCCTTGATAGAACAATATTATCTCCTGCATTTCATTTAGATAATGTTGAGGGCATTTCATCAATAGGTCTTTAAATCGTTCCCAAGCTTGATAAAGAGTTTCATCAGGCTCTTGCTTGAAACTGTTGATAGCCTCCATCTTTTTAGCAGTTTTAGCAGGTGGACAATATCTTTTCAGGAATTTCCTCTTCAAATCTTCCCATGTTGTGATTGAACTAGCAGGTTCATTCCTTAGCCACTTATTAGCAGCTCCTTTAAGCGAAATTGGAAAGACTCTTAGCATAAGTTGATCGTCAGAGACTCCTTCTGTAGTAAACAAATCTGCAATCTTGAGGACTTTTTCAACATGTTCATTAGCATCTTCATGTTCTGTTCCACTGAAAGCATTTTCTCTTAGCTCCTTGAGAAACTGATCCTTCAACTCAAACTTTGACTTTTCATCAAACTTTGGTCTAGCAACTCTTGAACTGTAATCAGCACGGGTTTTGTTCATGTATTCCTCCATAGTATTGTTTTCCGCCATTGTTTCTGTTTCTTCTTCCTCTTTCTCTTCAGAAAAGTAATCATGCTCGAATGAACTTGAAATTTCAAAGCTTTTTGTGTTGAAATGCCTTTTAAGCGAATGTAGGGCTCGTTCAGGATCTTCGAAAGGTTTAATCAAGTTCTTAGTTGAACTCCTGGTCATGCACTTCCTGAAACCATCACAAAAGCATCAGTAGGGTATGTTCAAGAAAGTAATATATCAGAAAATTAGCAACGAAAACGGAATACGAAAAATAAAAGTTACTGATATCTGCAGACGATGCGCCGTATCCAAAAAGTTGGATACGCCGTATCTTATAATCGTTAAAATTTAATCAGACTTTTATTCAGAAAACAGATACGCCACTTATAATTTTAGAATGCGCCGTATCAGTTTAATTATCAAAAATTGATTATATTTATTAAAATTAAATGCGTCGTATTAACAGAAGCTAACGCGCCGTATTTTCGTTACGTTTCAAAATACAAGATTTTTGATTCAGTAGATGCGCCGTATCGATTTAAATCGATGCGTCGTATCTGTTTAATAATTCGAAAACTGTTTTTAATTTAAATAAAAGATACGCCGTATCTGCAAAAACAGATGCGTCGTATGGCGTTAGGGTTTAGAAAAATTTTATATTAAAAACAGAATACGCCGTATCTTGGGGAAAAGATGCGTCGTATCGAATTTATTTAAAGCGTTGTATTTTATAAAAATTAAACGCAATACGCCGTATCTATGAAAATAGATGCGCTGTATCGTTTGTATCAGCTCAATACAACGATAGCAGTATGCAAGAAAATAGAAAAATAAAAACAAAAATAAAATCAAACGAAAGGAAACAAAAATTAAAGAAAATAAAAACACACAAAAAACAGAAAATATGCAAATAATACAATGAATGCAAATTAACTAATATACAACGGGGTTAGTGGTTAGAATCTAAAAAAAAATTAAAACCTAATTAAAATACTAATCAAATTAACAGATAATAACAATTCACTCCCCGGCAACGGAGCCAAAAACTTGATGTGTGTGCGGTGTATTGCTCTAATTTATATCCACGGTAGCGGCGCCAAAGACTTGGTGCGCGCGTGATGTGTCGTTGTGGTTTTAGCAGTGTTAATACCTACTCAAGTTTTAAATTTATATTTAGCCGACTTATCAATAAAACACACACTTTAACGAGCAGTGTACCCGGTCCGTATGAATATAATGGTAAGTAGAGTGTCGATCACTAAGAGTGGAACGTATTATCTAGTTATTCTAATCAGTATTTTAATATCTTAAGTTAGCTATACAACCTAATCTAACGCAAGGGGGTTCAGTCTGAGAGACTGGCGCGGTTTGGTTATGATTAGATAATAAACTAAACTAATGAGCACGAATCAGCGATTAGCACACACGTACACAGATAGATACTTGAGACAACAAGAAGTCCTGTCCTGATAACTAAGTAGCTTGTCACTTGTTTTATTGCTATTTTTATATGAAGTGTATATAATTAACCCTTTCTCGTTGGCTCTAATCTTATCGGTGAGTAAACCCTTAATGATCACTTATGTCTATCCCACTATCCTAGAAACGATAGAATAAATAGGCGAGGAAGGGGCATGGCGACCCAAGCAATGCTCAGCTAGACACAGAGGTTATCAATGCACTAATAAAAGTCACCAAAGACATCAACATATAAACTTTAATTAATGGGAAAGCAATTTTAAGGGGTGCCCATGATTTTCCGTAGTCACATGGAATCGGCCCATCAATCCTGATGAATTAAAGTGTACTAATACAATAAAACAAAACTACTTAATGAATTGAATACATGCAGGACCTCCTTACAGCTCTTGTATCTTCGTTTAGGGGTGTGTCTTGTGCTGCTAATGCGTCTGAATTCGGCTTAGGGTTTCTTTGGTCTTTGGTCTCTAAAGTCTGTAGGCTCTCGAAATTCGTCTGGCCTTGGGGTATTTATAGTTTCTATCTGAGGGTTAGATGCGGCGCATAGGATAAGTAGATGCGGCGCATTGACTTAACTTCGCGTGGGGTCCAAGATTAATATATTCAGGAATATTCGTACACCGCCTTAAGATGCGGCGTAACTCCATTTCTCTATGCGGCGCATGTCCTTTGCTGTCTTGGATCGTAGCTTGTGAAATCTTGATAGTGATGCGCCGTATGTTAGAAGTAGGATGCGACGTATCTGGAGCAGAATGATCTTGATCTTGTACATTTCAGTAGACTCTTAACATCTTGCATGTTTTGCTCCATAATTAGTCCAAAATCGCCAAGTTTCACATAATACTTGTTTTTACCTGAGAATTACAAAAGTAAACATTAACGTATCAATTCTCATATATAATATAATGAAACAAGTCAAATAAATAGGATAAATGATGGTAATAAAATGTACTTATTTGAGTTCATCAGCGGTAATAAGCCAAATCGCAACTTCGAGAAACCTCAAAACGCAACTTGCACTTACCCAACAATACACAAGTCGCTACTATGAAACTTTCACAGAGGGACAAAACGCTACTATGAACACCTTTTTACAAACCCACGAATCGACCAAAAACCACCACAAAAAGCCGAAAATGATTATTCCAAACACCAAACACAACTTCTACACTAATCCTAAGCAAGAAAGTACAAGATCTAACAACTTCAAGCTACAAAACGAAGCGCAAAAGAGATTTTTAGGAAACTTTCAATTCAAACCAAAAGTGCCCCAAATCTACACAAATCCGTGAATATAGCCATAAATGAACCAAACCATGGCTCTTGATACCAATTGTAGTATATTCACAATCAAAGAAACACAAGATTGGGACTATTTGGTGGATCGAATAGAAGAAGAACTAGAAGTTAGAGAGAGAAAGTGGAACCTTTGAGAGAGAAACTTTATAAGATTAGATTGAACTGATAGGAAGGTCCAACCCTCTCCTTTGGTGGAGAGGGCTTTATATAGTACTACATAGGGTGCCCCTAGTGGGTTGTGGAGCGAGCTGACAGTGGGTAAAAGACCCGACCCACACCACAACATTAATACTAACTAAACTATAACTAATATTACTAATTATCCTACGAGCTATGATGTGCTAATAAGTACTCGGGGTGACCGAGTCTTCAACTGAATGTTTATATTCCTAACACTATCACTTAAAGGAGTTACGTTGTAGTACTCAGTGTAAAACCCACAATTTAACATAATATGAAATGACAAAAATACCCTCAAGTTTAAAATTTTGAGAACTTATGAAAATTTAATAAGTAACATTTTTGAACCTAACCTAAGTTACCTAACAAAATTAAGTTAATGTAAACTATATATTATAAGCTAAATGTACAAAATAAATAATCTATCAAAACTAGCTAAGCTAGTCGATCCATATGTAGCCTAAACACTCAAATATTTCGGCCCATGTATAATATTGGAAGAGATAATCACACTTGAATATTGAAAGAAATTATCTCCTAAAAATCTGGCACTCTCCTTATTTGTTTCTATCATAATACACGGTTTCTCAAAATTCTTTATACCAAAAATTTGTCAAACCCTAAATCCCTCTCCATCAAACAAATTCGGCTGCCTCCCCTCTTGTTCATTCTTGTCGATCCAAGCAGCAACCAAAGGAAGTTTTGGTGTTCTTGATTGTGTTCTTGTCCAAGGTAATCATACATGTCTAAATATTAATCCATTCGAATTGTTCCTAATCCCTAGTCGATCCATGTTTGTGTTTTCTTTTTCTGCCATTCGTACCAAGAAGAAGATGGAAGGAGGAATTCGCGGTGACTTGATCTTGTTGTGTTCTTGTCGTTCTTGTGTTTGATCACGCAACGAGGGTATTGTATTATCCTCCCTTGTTCAATCCTTGTCATATTCTTATGTTCTTGTCGAGTTTTGATATCACATAAAATGATAAGATGTCACATAAAATAATAACATGTAACATGATTTAACGACTCTAAAAACTGAATATATAAATCGATCTATAATTTTTGGTTGTGTTAATAATGGCTATGAATATGTTAAGATCATGTAAGAATCAACCATAATTGCTTTGTATCGAAAGAATAAAGATTGGAATGTAAAAACCCTAAATACTTGCATGAAATCATGAAACTGCTACTGATCTGAAAGTTGTCCCATTTTAATCGATTGTATAAAAATAATGGTAACGTGTATTTGGGTGTTTTTAGAGTCTAGAACTAAATTCAGGAAAATAGCTTTCTGTATAAATTAACCTTGTAATTTTTAGAGGTCGGGAAGGCAACTTTTTGATTTTTAGAAAATTAAGTGTCAATCGGAACTCGTTTGTCTCGAAAATCCGTCTGTGTTTTTGAATTTTAATTTGAAAACTGTGTCGAACTAGAAGAAGCCCTTTTAACTAAGTAATATTGCATATGTCTATTAATTACTGGAATTTTTATAGATTTTTCAGAATTTTTTTGCATGGGTTACAAATTACAAACGTTTCGTATGTTAAAACTGATTTGAATACTGAACGAGTTGGCTTAAGTGATTTTTAAGCCATAGTTATACTACTTAATAAAATCTAGAAAAATTACATAAAATACTTAAGACATTGAGGAACGCGTGTGAATTTTTATAGATTTTACTTCGAAGTATTAATGTGATTCATAAATTATTTGAAACGTGTTAAATTCGTATGTATAAAAGACTGTTAAGGGTTAAAGAGGATTAAAATAGTGTTTTATGTTTATTTTCCAAACTAAAAGGGGTTAAGTTGTCATTTTTCTAAAAGTAAAGGACTTAACTTGTAAAAAAACCTGTAACTTGGTAATATTTACATTTTACACCCTAATCTTATCATAATGGCACTAAAATCCTTAAACTTGTTATATTTGCATAATAGACCCTAAAGTTATGGAAACTACATTATGAACCCTAAACTTATGTAAATGACATTATGAACCTTAAGCTACTAATACGGTCATCTTTAATACCTTAAGTTGATAAACGGGAATGTTAATAACTAGAATTACTAAATATGGAAACTTACTATTTTTGGAAAGTTACTAAATATGGAAACTTGCTATTTTTGGAAAGCTGCCTAAAATGGAAAGGCAATTAAAATGAAACCTTTATGACTACGAAACTTATTAGTACAATTATGATTATTTTTAGATCGGGTGAAGAAGGAGTGATCTCCTGCTTACTTTTCATTTCATTGCTTTTGCTTGCATATTTTGTTAAGGTACAGATATTCTTTCCCTTCTCAGTAGGGATATTTCCGTTGATCCTATGCCTGACATGTTTCCCTTTATTTGACTCATGACTTTCATTGTATGATGGTCATTCTATTTGATCCCTTCTGACATTTATTTTAAATGTCTCTGCCATGCTATGCTTATTTGTTTGCCATGCTTAATTGAGTTACTTTCTCGTTCTCTTGCTATGCTAGATTTGATTTTGTATGATATGATATTCCGTGCCTGAGCTTAACTAGTTCTAGAGGTACTAGGACCATGTCTTTGATGGCACCTTAGGCATGACACCCCCGTAGAGGTGTGATAGATCTGCGGCGTTCCCCCTTATGTATTTGTATTATAACGCGTTTACTATTGGCCAACCTTATGTGTGCTTAGTCTTGAGCTAACATACATACTTATGTTAGGGAGCGTATGGATGCATCCTAGGTTTTATTGTTTATGTGATTATGGTGACCAGGTGGTGTGTGCCTTGCACTCCTTCTCACACTTTTATTTTATTTACTTAGAGGTCTCCCCTCTTCGTATACTTGTAATGTGTTTGTATGATTTGTTAGATTATGTATGGAGTTCTTATGGCACATCCTTATATGAACCCTCCTTGTTTTCATTTCATTCTTGATTCATTATCTATTCAGTTCTCATGCACTCTTAATTTTGTTCGTTTTCATGATTATGCTTTTCGTTTCGTATTTCTCATTTTCCTTCGTTGCTTATGCTTATTTACCTTTATGTTTTGTATTCGTATATATATATATCTGTTCACTGGGCTTTTTAAGCTCAGCCGCATGTTTTCTTTCTTATGCGGCAGGTAATAAGCGGGGCAACGGGCTTGGGAATGAGAGAGCGTAGGACTTGAGAGACCTATTTATTTATCATTTCGTTGTCCATTGTTTTGGACCCTCATTTATTTCAGTATTTAGAGTATTATCGTTTTTTACTTTGGTTTTGTTTTGGTTAACCCACTATGCATTTTGGATTTATCTTTTGACACTAGTCTTGATGTTCGAGACTTAGTTATTTATTTAAAAGACTTCTGCTTGCGTAATGTATGCTTTGTATGACGCCATAATGTGATATCTTGACCTTGTCGGGTCGGGGTGTTACAATTATGGTATAAGAGAGACTGGGTTTGACCTGTAGAACCTTAGAAATGACCTGTGAGGATTTGGGTAGACGCTAGGCTTTCCGTTTGACGCGATCTCTTTTTTTTTTTTTTTTTTTTTTTTTTAACCCTTACGCTTGTTTTGTATTTTGTCTCGTTTATGACCTTTCAGATGGTGGCTACTCTTCGGAATGAATATGAGGAAGGTGAGGATGCTGCTCTTAATGCAGCAGTCCAGCGAACTATTGATGCGTTACTTCCTGGTTTAACGGCACGCATCACGGAGGAGATTAGGAGGAACACCGCTAGTAGTAGTGGTGCTGGTGGTGGTGGACATGGTGGTGGTGGTGGTGATGCTCCACTAGTGTCGATCCATGTGTGGTTGTAGCGTTTCAATAAGCAGAAACCGCGTTCGTTTAGTGCTGCTACTTCTCCCGTGGAGGCGGAGAATTGGATATCTCACATTGAGAAGATATTCGAGGTACTTGGGTGTGATGACGTGTTTAAGGCATGTTTGGCTAGTTACAAGTTTGAGGGAGATGCCCTTAGCTGGTGGAAGGCGTATCGGATTGCTAAGGGAGGTGACGAGTTTGTTGCTGGGTTATCATGGGCTGAGTTCCGGGAGACATTCTTTCTTCAGTACTTCCCTCTGTCTGAAAGACAGAAAATTGAGCGTGACTATCATCATATTTTTCAGTCGGATAGGGAGAAGAGTGCTGTGTATATGAAAAGGTTTGTGAGGCTTGCGGGTTTTCTGGGTAAGAAGGCTGGGACTCCGGAGGAGCAGGCTCTACATTTTAAGTGGGGGTTGCGTGATGAGTTGCTGGATGGTATTTTGAACACCGATTTTATTGATGTGGCACAAGTTGCCAATGCGGTCCGTAATAAGGAGTTGATGCAGGAGAGGTCTAGGCGTGGGCTGAAGAGGACTCTGGATAGTGATCATCAGCAGGTTCAGGGTAGTAGTCAGAGGAATGTGGTTTCGAGGGGTAATGAGTTTCGGGGTAATGACAGGCGTGGTAACAACAGTGGGCAGAATCAGCAGTCAGGTCGTGACCAACAGTTCAAGGGTCAGCAGAGTCGTGGTAATCCGCAGGGTAATCGTGTTGCTACTTCTTCAGCTGGACAGAGGAATATGGAACGGCTTCCACCTCCTCCTGTTTGTGCAGAGTGTGGGAAAGCTCATCCTGGTAATACTTGTTATAGGGCGATTGGGGCATGTTTTGGTTGTGGTGAAATTGGACATCGGGCTAGGGATTGTCCAAAGGCGAGTGGCAACAACCATGGGAATGGAAATGGTGAGCAGCAGGCTTCTAAGGGCCGAGTTTTTAAACTAACCAGGGATCAGGCTGTGGGTACTTCTGGAACTGTTTCGAGTATGCTTTATTTATATGATCGTCCTATTTTTGTTTTATTTGATACTGGTGCTACGCATTCTGTGATATCTTCTACAACTGCTAAAAACATTAATACGACGCAATACCACTAAATTATGCTTTATCTATATCAACCCCAATGAAAAATTCCGTGACCATTACTCATGAATACGTGAATTGTCCTCGTCGTTTCGACGATAAAATTCGCCCTGCAAATCTTCTTCCTCTCGATATGTATGACTTTGATGTAATCTTGGGTATGGATTGGTTGTCGGAGCATCGAGCTATGATTGACTGCCATAGCAGGCGTGTGATTTTTGGTGATCCTTGTAATCCTGAATTCGTCTACCAAGGTTCTTGGCTTGGTAAACCTATTAAGATCATATCCGCTTTGAAACTCGTTCTCTTCTGACTCATGGTTGTGAAGGTTTTCTAGCTTCGATTAAGGATTCATCTTCGGAGAGTCCTAGTATGGGGAGCCTTTCGGTTGTTTGTGAATTCCCTGATGTTTTTCCTGATGAACTTCCAGGCATGCCGCCTGAGCGTGAAGTTGAATTTTCGATCAATTTAATTACGGGTGCTGAACCCATCTCTAATGCTCCGTATCGTATGGCTCCTGTTGAGTTGAAGGAATTAAAGGAGCAGTTGCAAGAGTTGCTTGAATCGGGTTTTATTCGTCCCAGTGTTTCTCCGTGGGGTGCTCCGGTGTTATTCGTTAAGAAGAAGGACGGTAGTATGAGGCTATGTATTGACTACCGTGAGCTCAATCGCATAGCCATTCGTAATCGCTATCCGCTTCCCCGCATCGATGATTTATTTGACCAGCTCCAAGGAACGAAATTCTTTTCTAAGATCGATTTGAGGTCTGGATATCACCAGCTGCGTGTGAAAGACCAGGATATTCCTAAGACCGCGTTTCGTACAAGATATGGCCACTATGAGTTTTTAGTCATGCCGTTTGGGTTGACGAATGCTCCAGCGGTTTTCATGGACTTGATGAATCGGGTTTTCCACGAATACTTAGATAAGTTCGTGATCGTGTTTATTGACGACATCTTGGTGTACTCTAAGACTAAGGAGGAACACGAGAGCCATCGTCGTGTTGTTTTGGAGACTTTGAGGCAGAAGAAGTTGTACGCCAAGTTTTCCAAGTGCGAGTTCTGGTTAGGACAGGTTGCATTCTTAGGTCATGTCGTTTCCGCAGATGGTATCAAGATGGATCCGGCTAAGGTTGAGGCTATCACCAAGTGGCCAAGACCGACCAATGTGACTGAAGTCAGGAGTTTTCTTGGATTGGTTGGTTATTACAGGAGGTTTGTTGAAGGTTTTTCTCGTTTGTCGTTACCTTTGACTCAGCTTATGCGCAAGGGAGAGAATTTTGTATGGACCGACGAGAAAGAAGCTAGTTTTGAGGAGTTGAAGAAGAGGCTTGTTTCTACGTCGATTCTTACTCTACCATCAGGTTCGGGAGGTTATCAGATCTACAGTGATGCTTCAAAGAAGGGTTTGGGTTGTGTCTTGATGCAGCATGGGAAAGTGATTGCATATGCTTCTAGGCAGTTGAAACCATATGAGGCGAACTATCCTACTCATGATCTTGTATTAGCTGCCGTTGTCTTTTCTTTAAAGATCTGGAGGCATTATCTTTATGGTGAGAGCTGTGATATATTCACTGACCATAAGAGCCTGAAGTATATCTTTACCCAGAAAGAGTTGAACATGCGACAGAGGCGTTGGTTGGAGTTGTTGAAGGACTATGACACCAATATTCAGTATCACCCTGGGAAAGCCAATGTTGTGGCTGATGCTTTGAGTCGTAAGTTGGGAATGATTGCTAGTCTTGACTTTGAGCCGAGAATTCTGAATGACTTAGAGCTTATGGAGGTCGAGTTGTGTGCTCGGGGTCATGATGGTTTTTGGGCTAGCTTGAAAGTGGAGTCTGATTTGATATTGAGGATTAAGGAAGCCCAGAAGGACGATGGTGAGTTATGGGCTATTGTACAGAATGTTGAGGATGGTAAGCAGTCAGAATTTCGTGTAGATGTAGATGGTGTCGTTTGGTTTGGTGATCGTCTATGTGTTCCAGAGGATTCTACTCTTCGTGAAGCTGTGCTTTCTGAGGCACATAATTCTCCGTTCTCTATTCATCCGGGTTCGACTAAGATGTATCATGATCTGAAGCAACATTTTTGGTGGAATGGGATGAAGCAGGATGTGGCTTTGCATGTGGCTAGATGTATGACTTGTCAGCAGGTCAAGATTGAACATCAACTTGCAAGTGGTCTTTTGCAACCTCTTGACATTCCTACGTGGAAATGGGATGAGATATCTATGGACTTCGTTACCGGTTTACCTCGTACTCTTCGAAAGCATGACGCAATTTGGGTCATTGTTGATCGTTTGACCAAATCTGCGCATTTTCTCCCCATTCGTATTGATTATTCTGCGGGTCGTTTGGCTCAGATCTTCCAGCAGGAAATTGTTCGATTACATGGTATGCCATCTTCTATTGTGTCCGATCGTGATCCTCGTTTTATGTCTCGTTTCTGGAAAGGGTTACATAAAGCTTGAGGTGCACGGCTTAAATTCAGTACAACATTTCATCCTCAGACTGATGGGCAGTCGGAGCGGACGATTCAGACCTTGGAGGATATGTTGAGGTCTTGTGCTTTAGAGTGGACAGGCCATTGGGATGATTACTTGTGTTTGGTGGAGTTTGCTTACAATAATAGTTGGCATGCGAGTATCAGGATGGCTCCTTTTGAGATGTTATATGGGCGTAAGTGTAGAGCGCCGGTTTGTTGGAATGAGGTCGGGGAACGACTCATTGAGGGACCAGAATTGATTAGGATTACTAATGAGAAGGTGGCTGTGGCCAAAGAGAAGTTGAAGGAAGCTCGTACTAGGCAGAAGAGCTATGCTGACCGTCATCGTCGTGATGTTAAGTTTAACTCTGGTGATCAGGTATTCTTGAAAGTTTCTCCTTTTCGAGGCGTTAAGCGTTTCGGTATGAAAGGAAAGCTTAGTCCGCGCTATATCGGTCCGTTTGAGATTCTTGATCGGGTTGGTGAGGTATCTTATCGTTTGGCGCTACCTCCCCAGTTATCGCATGTGCACGACGTTTTTCATGTGTCACTTCTTCGTGGTTATAATTATCATCCGCTTCACGTTGTGTCTTGCCCGTTCGATCAGATTCGGGAAGACCTTTCGTATAGTGAAGAACCTGAGGCTGTTTTAGAGCATCAGGAAAGAGTCATGAGAACTAAGACCATTCCATTCGTAAAGATTCTTTGGAAGAACCATCCTGAGAGTGAGGCTACTTGGGAAACCGAAGAGTCGATACGATCCG
Organism: Artemisia tridentata subsp. tridentata; assembly: GCA_021014915.2. NCBI lineage: Eukaryota > Viridiplantae > Streptophyta > Magnoliopsida > Asterales > Asteraceae > Artemisia > Artemisia tridentata. The sequence goes on along the minus strand of CP139501.1, from coordinate 147,284,219 downwards.
ATTATCCGCATTTCTCCTTTTGACTTGGTACGTATTCTTTTCGATATTGCTTTCGATTTCGCATTTTCATTTCGACTTCGCATTTCAATTTTCGAGGACGAAAATTCCTTTTTAAGAGGGGAAGAGTTGTAAAACCCACAATTTAACATAATATGAAATGACAAAAATACCCTCAAGTTTAAAATTTTGAGAACTTATGAAAATTTAATAAGTAGCATTTTTGAACCTAACCTAAGTTACCTAACAAAATTAAGTTAATGTAAACTATGTATTATAAGCTAAATGTACAAAATAAATAATCTATCAAAACTAGCTAGGCTAGTCGATCCATATGTAGCCTAAACACTCAAATATTTCGGCCCATGTATAATATTGGAAGAGATAATCACACTTGAATATTGAAAGAAATTATCTCCTAAAAATCTGGCACTCTCCTTATTTGTTTCTATCACATCACACGGTTTCTCAAAATTCTTTGTACCGAAAATTTGTCAAACCCTAAATCCCTCTCCATCAAATAAATTCGGCTGCCTCTCCTCTTGTTCATTCTTGTCGATCCAAGCAGCAACCAAAGGAAGTTTTGGTGTTCTTGATTGTGTTCTTGTCCAAGGTAATCATACATGTCTAAATATTAATCCATTCGAATTGTTCCTAAGCCCTAATCGATCCATGTTTGTGTTTTCTTTTTCTGCCATTCGTACCAAGAAGAAGAAGGAAGGAGGAATTCGCGGTGACTTGATCTTGTTGTGTTCTTGTCGTTCTTGTGTTTGATCACGCTACGAGGGTATTGTATTATCCTCCCTTGTTCAATCCTTGTCATATTCTTATGTTCTTGTCGAGTTTTGATATCACATAAAATGGTAAGATGTCACATAAAATAATAACATGTTACATGATTTAACGACTCTAAAAACTGAATATATAAATCGATCTATAACTTTTGGTTGTGTTAATAATGGCTATGAATATGTTAAGATCATGTAAGAATCAACCATAATTGCTTTGTATCGAAAGAATAAAGATTGGAATGTAAAAACCCTAAATACTTGCATGAAATCATGAAACTGCTACTGATCTGAAAGTTGTCCAACTTTAATCGATTGTATAAAAATAATGGTAACATGTATTTGGGTGTTTTTAGAGTCTAGAACTAAATTCAGGAAAATAGCTTTCTGTAGAAATTAAACTTGTAATTTTTAGAGGTCGGGAAGGCAACTTTTTGATTTTTATTAAATTAAGTGTCAATCGGAATTTGTATGTCTGGAAAATCCATCTGTGTTTTTGAATTTTAATTTTCTAAGCGTGTCGAACTAGAAGAAGCCCTTTTAACTGAGTAATACTCCATATGTCTATTAATTACTGGAATTTTTATAAATTTTTCTGAATTTTTTTGAAGGGGTTACAAATTACAAAATTTTCGTATGTTAAAACTGATTAGAATTCTGAATGAGTTGGCTTAAGTGATTTTTAATCCATAGTTTTACTACCTAATAAAATCTGGAAAAATTACATAAAATACTTAAGACCTTGAGGAACGCGTGTGAATTTTTATAGATTTTACTTCAATGTATTAATGTGATTCATAAATTATTTGAAACGTGTTAAATTCGTATGTATAAAAGACTGTTAAGGGTTAAAGAGGATTAAAATAGTGTTATATGTTTATTTTCCAAACTAAAAGGGGTTAAGTTGTCATTTTTCTAAAACTAAAGGACTTAACTTGTAGAAAAACCTGTAACTTGGTAATATTTACATTTTACACCCTAATCTTATCATAATGGCACTAAAATCCTTAAACTTGTTATATTTGCATAATAGACCCTAAAGTTATGGAAACTACATTATGAACCCTAAACTTATGTAAATGACATTATGAACTTTAAGCTACTAATACGGTCATCTTTAATACCTTAAGTTGATAAACGGGAATGTTAATAACTAGAATTACTAAATATGGAAACTTACTATTTTTGGAAAGTTACTAAATATGCAAACTTGCTATTTTTGGAAAGCTGCCTAAAATGGAAAGGCAATTAAAATGAAACCTTTATGACTACGAAACTTATTAGTACAATTATGATTATTTGTAGATCGGGTGAAGAAGGAGTTATCTCCTGCTTACTTTTCATTTCATTGCTTTTGCTTGCGTATTTTGTTAAGGTACAGATATTCTTTCCTTTCTCAGCAGGGATATTTCCGTTGATCCTATGCCTGACATGTTTCCCTTTATTTGACTCATGACTTTCATTGTATGATGGTCATTCTATTTGATCCCTTCTGACATTTATTTTAAATGTGTCTGCCATGCTATGCTTATTTGTTTGCCATGCTTAATTGAGTTACTTTCTCGTTCTCTTGCTATGCTAGATTTGATTTTGTATGATATGATATTCCGTGCCTGAGCTTAACTAGTTCTAGAGGTACTAGGACCATGTCTTTGATGGCACCTTAGGCATGACACCCCCGTAGAGGTGTGATAGATCTGCGGCGTTCCCCCCTTATGTATTTGTATTATAACGCGTTTACTATTGGCCAACCTTATGTGTGCTTAGTCTTGAGCTAACATACATACTTATGTTAGGGAGCGTATGGATGCATCCTAGGTTTTATTGTTTATGTGATTATGGTGACCAGGTGGTGTGTGCCTTGCACTCCTTCTCACACTTTTATTTTATTTACTTAGAGGTCTCCCCTCTTCGTATACTTGTAATGTGTTTGTATGATTTGTTAGATTATGTATGGAGTTCTTATGGCACATCCTTATATGAACCCTCCTTGTTTTCATTTCATTCTTGATTCATTATCTATTCAGTTCTCATGCACTCTTAATTTTGTTCGTTTTCATGATTATGCTTTTCGTTTCGTATTTCTCATTTTCCTTCGTTGCTTATGCTTATTTACCTTTATGTTTTGTATTCGTATATATATATATCTGTTCACTGGGCTTTTTAAGCTCAGCCGCATGTTTTCTTTCTTATGCGGCAGGTAATAAGCGGGGCGACGGGCTTGGGAATGAGAGAGCGTAGGACTTGAGAGACCTATTTATTTATCATTTCGTTGTCCATTGTTTCGGACCCTCATTTATTTCAGTACTTAGAGTATTATCGTTTTTTACTTTGGTTTTGTTTTGGTTAACCCACTATGCATTTTGGATTTATCTTTTGACACTAGTCTTGATGTTCGAGACTTAGTTATTTATTTAAAAGACTTCCGCTTGCGTAATGTATGCTTTGTATGACGCCATAATGTGATATCTTGACCTTGTCGGGTCGGGGTGTTACACTCAGTGTCACACGCCGATGTCGTTGTGGATAATCGCAAGAGGTGTTAATGTCTCATACTTTGGTTGGGATTGACTACTTAAAGATTTGCTTGGAGCATAAGTTCTCTACACCGTTCCTCCTACATTAGTGCAAGCTTAAGTCACGAGAATGGGGAATTCTACTTCAGTTTCAAGCTTGGTATATCGGGTTTGCTTCATCAGTTATCAATTCAGATGGCCTACTTAAGGGTTGGTAAAGATAGTCAGAAAGTGTTTCGGTAGCGGTTGATTCTCACTTGATACATTTGAGCCAATTTTCGTCTTCTCACCGGATCTCAAGTATATGTGCGTAAAACGTGTTGCTGATTCTGAGGTATCAAAACCAGCAAGGGGGAAGGAGACATGCATCTGAACGCACAACGAGTACACGTGATGAACTTTATACCTCTTCTGAGTTGAGGTTATTCCGGGAAGACAAATGTCATAACCGCAGAGAAAATCAGTGTTTTAACTTGTTCCTTTATCATTCCAACTACGTGGGGGAAGAGATGTATGAAACAGTTTCTGATGATTAAAGAGGTACATAATTGTATGATGATTCCTATGGTTAGTCGGTATCCAACAGAAGGAAATGTGCTCATCCGGGACTTACTTGATTCCGGTGCTTCTGTGGTACTGTCTTGGTGTTACCATTTAGAATACATACGGGATAAGTTGCTTACACTCGAGACTTAGGTGACTTTGGTGCAACAATTCTCATCTGCAATTTCCTGAAGGGAGAAAAGGGGATTTTCGGGTCTTGACTGATCTTGATATTACGTTTTCGACTTCATTAATAGGACTGAGTGTGTACTTCGGGTTTCTGAGCTTCATACAATGAGACTGATTACATCACTTCAACTACTTGGGGGGAAGTGGTCTCTGGATACTTTTGGTAGGTATTACTTCAGACTTCAGTAGGAAGAAATGTGAGAAGAAGTATTCAAACGTGAGATGATACGTTGATGATCTATCTGATTATCCCTCGAACGGAGAATCACGATGATTATTCTTAAAAGGAGCAGCAATACTTGATGTGGTTTGCTACGGTTTCCACTGTACACTTACCTTTCGTAAGCTTGAAAGAGAGCTTTGAATCTGCTCAAAAAGAAGATAGTCGGTTTGGGGGGAAGCTATCAAAGCTTCACATTGAGAAGGCTCAAATTCAGTCGATTATTCAGGAGCCTTGAAAGCTTTGGTGGTGAAAGTTTAAGAGATGCTGACTACAAATGTCTACCATATACTGAACGTATCCTCATTTTGGTATGCATGTCATCATCTTCTTAAACTGAATAATATAGTTTGTACATATCTTATACCAAACTGTAAATAGAAAATTATAAAACCAGAAAAATGTAAATAGAAAAATATTAAAACCAAGAAAAAACCATAAAAAATCAGAAAAATAGAAAAGACCAAAAATAGTTGTTCTAGGCATGTCTTCTGTTTATCGATAACATTTACGGTCATATAAATGTCATTCAATAATGACACATGACTTTAAATGAAGCTCGAGCAGAAGTTCAAATGAATTGTTAAAACATGTCTCATGGCTTGCTATTACTTTAGATAGCAACCCGCGCTTCAAAAAGGGGAAAGCACGTCGCCAAAAAGATGGCTGTTCCTCCCACTGGGTGATGTTCACCTGGGCATGGATTACTTTATGTCCATGTTTTCCCGATTTGATGTACGTTTCAGTGCATCATTTCTTGTATAAGAAGAGAAGTCTTCTTTACACCACAAACTCCTTCTGTTCTATGATTCTTCAGGAGAGTTTTTGTAAAACCCTAAATTCTGAATACCTAATTTTACGTCTAATTTGAAATTTTCCTAAGTTAAGGATACGATTAATTATAGAACCGAAAGTAACTAAACGAATTTACCGTTAATCTAAATAATTCGAACAAAACATCATCATGGAGTTTTTGAACATATTTGAAGTCCAAAATATTTCTGAAACCTAAAATAAATACGAGGCACCAATTTCATTACATGAATTATTGTTTTGGGCCGTATATCTTTTGTTAGGCAACAATAACCCAACCCAAGACCCATGTAACTTAAGCCCATAATCCATTAAGCCCTTAGCCCACAAATTGACCCACAATAATAATAATAAAAAAAAGAAACCGGTGTTTTGCTATCCTCCATTTTCACGACAAAAGGAATAAAACAAAAGCCTAAAATCCCTACAATCCAATCGGCCTCCATTTTTTTTTTTTTTTTTTTTTTTTTTTTTTTTTTTTTTTTTTACCGATCGGATCAAGCAAGCAGGAGATTTCGTGATGTTCGTACATGGGTGCGATCGTGGGTCGAATTCAGGTTCGATAGGTGGTGATCGTGAGGTTTTATTTGGTCCAAGAAAGGTTGGAACCGAGTGGTGTGGCTCTCAGCATTTTGTGTTTTTAATTCCATCGATTTGATCTCCAAGGGTAATGATCCATATTGTTTTGTTCCTCCATTTTGATCCTTATTATATCGTGTAATATGTCACCAAGAATCTAATATGAATCGGCCGAATATTGATACACATAAAATCATAAGATTCGTCACATAAAATCATAAGAACATCACATAAAATAATGAATTAAGTTTAGGGTTTGGATGGAATTTTCGTGGGTAATCTTTGTGGGATTTTTGGAACATGTTAAATGGTGTTAAAAATACAGGTTGTATGAGTTATGAGGGTCGTGGGTGCGTTTGGGTGCGTAAACAAGTGTTGTGGTGGTCTAAAATAAGTTCTAAAACTGGACAGCAGGTATATCCAATTTTGTGAGTGAGTTATGGTCATGATATAGAGCGTTTTGATTCGGTTTCTTTTCGTGAAAACTTAGTTTTAGGTCTTAATTAAGTTCTCCAATTGAGTTTGGGTGATTTCGAGTTGTTTTGGTCATGTTTTTGATTTTTGTATGATTAAGTGTTGAGTCTGAATTTGAGGGTCAGGAAATCAGCCTACTTTGACGATTTTTAATTCCTAAACTATAAAGAGATAATGGCTAAAATTTTACAGGAGTCATATTTCAAATAAAGGCTACTTCCTGGAATTTTTGTAGATTTTTCTGAAGTCGTATGGTTAGGTGTTTAGAGGCATACTTTTGAGGTGTAAATTTTATTATGAATCTGAACAATCAGACCTGAATGATTTTTTTAAAGGGGTTCTATACTTGAGATAAAAATCTGGAAAAATTATGGTAGACTCACAAGACATATGGGTTACTTTGGGAATTTTGTGGATTTTTACTTTGGGCTTATACTACATTTTTAAAATTCATTATGTGGGCTTAATTTCAGGAGTAAATCTGTCAATAATTATACTTGTGTAAAATATGTGTTCAAAGTGTGTTCATATGATAATTGGGGTCTAGGCTATATTACATGACATGTATGATTAGTAAGTAACGTTTTAACATGATTATGAATATGTTTAACTTATTTGACAATTCCGAACCCAAAACCTGAACTTAAACTAAATATGGAAACCTACTAAATATGGAAACCTACTAAATATAGAAACTTACAAATTCGGAAAACCTGCTAAAAATAGAAAGTTACTTAAAATGGTTAAACTACTTAAAGAGGAAACTTACTATTTTTTGAAAGTTACTATTTTTGGAAAGCTGCTATAAAAGGAAAGTTACTAAAAATGGAAAGCTGGCTAAAATAAGTAATCTGATTTAAATAAGATATTAATAATAAGACGATCATGTATTCGTGTAGATTCGCTGAAGAAGGAGTTTGATTCCGATCTTTATGTTTCTGTTATGTTTGCACTTGCGGTCTAAGGTACAGATATTCTGACCTTTCTTATAAGGTTTCTCATGACTCTTCCATATCTTTTGATTTGTTAGCTTCTGATTTTGATACCATTGCTATGATCCCTTTTGCTTTGAACTTTTGCTATGATCCCTTTTGATATGAAACTCTGATATGAACCTATTTGATTATGAACCTTTGATATGCACTTCTGAAGTATTTGATATTAACCTTATCACATGAACCTTTTGATATGACACTCTGATTATGATATGATATTTGACTCCCAGTTTGATACCCGACCCATTTTTCACTAGGCATGGGGGTTCCATGTCCGTGTCATTGATGCACCAATGGCATGACTCTAGTGTGGTTGAGTGATGATCCACACCGTCCCTTATCTGTATATGTTATGAGCTCAAGTATATGTTTGGCCACTATGTTATCTGCAAGGGCGTATGGATGCATCCTAGATCTGTTATCTGTTAGTGGATTATCTGTTATATGATTTGATATATGTCTGGTGATTGGTACTGTGTGCAATACATGGCCTTCACATATCTGAGAGGTCGCTCCTCTATGGTTACTTATGGTTACTTATGGATACTTATGGATTATGATATGATATGATATGTTATGTTTCTGGGCTCGTGGTGGATTACTGTCCTATCTCTCACTTTATCCTTTCACTTCATTTATACCTTATGATATTATCCCCAATGTACCATATATATTCTTTGTTCTTTATCATTTGATTCGTTTGTATATATCTGTTCACTGGGCTTTTTAAGCACAGCCGCATTTCTTTCCTGCGGCAGGTTTAGTTGGAAGCTGGGTTATGGGTGGAGAGTACCTTGGACTTAGAAGACTATACTTGGATTTGCTACCTTGGATTTAGAGATGACTAGAAGAGATTTACATTTCAGACTTAGTATTTTGTTATTGTTCTCATTTATAACCTTGTACTTCAGATTTTCCATTGTAACCTTTGGAATTCAATTGTATTATATGAGATGTATGCTTGTGTTTGCTTTGATATGTCACCGTAATGTAGTACTTCAACACTTATCGAGTTGGGGTGTTACAATTATGGTATCAGAGACCAGGCTGCGACTTGTAGTACATTAAACCTTGACCCGTGAAGTTGGGATCATTAAGTTTCCACTGTAGGCGTTCATAAGACAACCTTTGAGAATTTGCTTTAAGACCACCCCAAAGGAACCTAAGTTATTACCGGTGAGGAATGGGTAGACTAGGACATCTATGTAAGTAGCATTGCTTCCGCATCACTCTGATTCGTGCCTCTGCCTTTAGCTATGCCTTATAAGAACATTTGTTTCTGAAGCTAGAAAGTTTTGCAACCTAAGCTTAGTAACCAAGTAAGTTTGGAATACCTCGGAAACTACATGGATACCTGACACCATTTGAGTTTCACTTTCTGATTCTGATTTCCAATTTCGGTCTGTTTGATAAACAGTTTGATACCTTTCTGGCCATCCCGAAGGTCATTCAACCATAATGTGTTTGACACATCCTATGAATTCATTACTCATGTCGGATATGGAATGTATCATCTGATACTACTTAAATTTGCATAATCCATTACTAATCCTATGAGAACTCTGGTAATTATTAACCACGGATATAGGAAGATTTGTTTCCCTCCCTTCGAATGATGAATTTTGTCTGCCAATCAGTCCCTTTGGAAGAATATGACGTATTTACTATGTCTGTATGGATTTGTTAACTGAACATGATGATGTTGACAACGGATATCCTATACATCTCACTTTTGACAATTATATTATGTTCGTATCACTATGATGCACACTCTCCCTGCCACTTATGCTAAGAAACTAAACATAATTCCAACACCTCGAGCAGTTCGCTTATCTATCTCAAACACTTTGATAAACCATGTACTTGACTCTGATATATGAACTATCCGTATGTTTTGACGACCGTATTCGTTCTACGAATCCGTTTGCTCTTGATATAATTGATTTTGAGGTCTTTTGGTTATGAATTGACTGGCTCCTCATAAAGTTGCCATAAACTACCGTATCCGATATGTGACCTTTGGCAATCTGTTTCATCTTACTTTTGTTATGATGACTCTCAACCACTTAGATCTGTTAAGATTAATGTTTGCTATGGAAGTGCAGACTCCGATCCCATTTGATTGTTAAGCTTCTCCTGACACCTATTAGTATCCACTCTTGTAAGTTTTGGCATTGGAAGTATTTTGTTGTAGGAAATTTTTTTGATGTTCTCTGATAAACATCTCAGTATGCCCTCCAGCTTGGGAACTAGAATTGGCGTTGAACTGACCTCAGTTGATGAAACCATGTACCATAGAAGTTGAGAGATTAAAGGAGCTGATGGAATATGATTTTGTTCACCCTAGTGCGTCTTTTGGGATGCTTCTGTTGATTTATGAAGAAGAAAAGAGAGAAGTATGCGACGGTGTATCGACTGTCGTGAACTTAACTGTATCACTATCCGTAATCGTTATCCATTTTCCGCGTATCAATGTTTGATTTGGCCTACCTTTGAAACTCCGTATCGGATAACACCTTTTGGATTTGAAGAAGTTGAAGAAAACAACCCCAAGAACTTCTAAGAAGGGGGTTAAATAATCGAGAATAACCTCCGTGAAGTATTTCAGTTTTGTTCGTGAAGAAGAAGGTAGAAAATGTGAAGTGATGTGAAAATTCCCTGAGATGAATTCTGAAGCTGCTTTTGTAACCATTATAATCTTTATGAACTTGATGATGCCAATTGTATTGGCTAAAATGATCATGTTTCCGCGAGTAATTGGGCAAGTTGTCATAGTATGACATTGTGTATTGTTCAGAGACGAAAGAGGAACATGGAGATTATTTCTGTACTAAGTTAGAATGACCCTTTGTTCTGGGAGAGAAAAATTTGGTTAGCGTTCAAAGATCGTAATAGACAACACAACCATGTATTCTGTGAAGACAGAGTTTCCCACATAAAGGACCAAGGTTGAAGACCGTTATCAGAGTTCGAAACCTTACAGAAGAATAGTGGAAGAGGTTCATGACTGGTGTCACCATCGATGAAGCATATGAGAAGAGGAGAGACGCTGAGAAAGGACTCGATTATACCACATGCAACTCATGGAGATTTCAGCTAAGGCATCAAGACAATCAGATCATAGGGTATTCAACATATAGCCTGGAGTTGACAGCAACGGTGTTTACCTAAAAACCTAGAAGACAGTACTTGCAAGACAAGCATGGTGACGAACATAGAAGGAGAATGAAATCAAGTTGGCGAATTTCAAACTGTGCTAGAAGACCTGTCGAAGACACGCAGACTTGCTTCTCTATTCATTTTAGATGTACTAAGATGAATTGATAGCAGAAGCAGATTTGCAGATGGGAAGATGCACAGTGACCATGTCAAAGATTCACGTCACTACACCACAGTTTCACGAAGAAGTGCCGAAGGCTTGAGGGACCAGACTCAAGTTTATCATCCCTTCTCACCGTATGATCAGATGGACAAGCATAGGCAGACTACTCGGACTTGGAAGAAATTTTGAAATCATGTATTTGAGTGGACGATTTTGGAATAAACATTTGTGGTTAAATGAGTTGACTCTGTGAACGATGAAGTTATTGATGACGTATTCACTTCTGCTTAACCCATTCAAGTTTCCATAACCTGACGATAAGATCTTTTGAATGATTCGGGTTCTCTATTAGTATTTCCGTTTTGTGCTCTTTCTGCGTATGTTGGATGACGGTTTTGATATGAAAAATTTGGATGTATTGTGGATGACCTGACGCTTTGGACGACGTACTTCATTTGATGCTTACTAATTCCATTACATTATTTGTACGTTATGTTTCTCTGATTTTGAATTCGTGATTATGATCGATTCGGACCAACCCTAGAGGATAGAAGGATTGTTAGGTGGTTAAGATAAGTTGCTTATTTCACGACTTGAGATAAAGTATGGTCATCATGAGGGCATATTTATATGATACTAGTATTATGACGTCTGGCCAACATGATAATACTTACATCATATAACGTGCACTTATTGTGATCATAGGATATTTTGAGGAGTGCCTTAGAGAAGCCCTAGATTTCTGTTATCCGTTGGCGATTATCTGCGAATAGAAAGACTTTAGGTTCTTTCAACCTATACGTTTGATCTGCCCTATCGCCGTACGATTTGATATGTTTGGATCCTCGAGATATGTTTGTTGACCTCTGTATTTTGAAAACGATCATAGGTTCGTTGTAGAGCTTTCTACCGTCCGATGTTATCGATTGAATTATCTTCCATTTGCATATATTCCACAATGTTCATATGAAGGAGTACACCTATGTTTTGCTATATATACGTCTCACATTCGATGGATCTGTTTCATGATGATCTGTTACGAATTAAGATATGAGATTTTGGATTCTGAGAAACCAGACCTGTCTGATTATGAGAATACCTTTGAAAAGTTATATTGAAGACGAGACTATTTGTAAATCTGAAGAGTTAAGCATAATTATCACCCTCGTATTTCTGTGATTCGGTACGTTCTCATCTGGTTTGTCTAATCAAATTCCACGGACGATATATCCGTCAAATTCTACGTATTCCCTGTATCTCTTCCGAGAGAATACGATTATCATCTGTTACGTTAGTATATTATTCTTTTGTTCTGGATTCATTATGGTATGCCTTTTCTAAGGAACCGAAGCTATTTTGGATCGACAAGATCGAGTCATGAGAAACAAGTCATTCACATTTCTGTTCACGGTCCGCAGTGCTTTCCGTTTCGTTTCGCTTCAATTTTCGAGGACGAAAATTTTCTCTTAGAGGGGAAGAGTTGTAAAACCCTAAATTCTGAATACCTAATTTTACGTCTAATTTGAAATTTTCCTAAGTTAAGGATACGATTAATTATAGAACCGAAAGTAACTAAACGAATTTACCGTTAATCCAAATAATTCGAACAAAACATGATCATGGAGTTTTTGAACATATTTGAAGTCCAAAATATTTCTGAAACATAAAATAAATACGAGGCACCAATTTCATTACATGAATTATTGTTTTGGGCCGTATATCTTTTGTTAGGCAACAACAACCTAACCCAAGACCCATGTAACTTAAGCCCATAATCCATAAGCCCTTAGCCCACAAATTGACCCACAATAATAATAAAAAAAATGAAACCGGTGTTTTGCTATCCTCCATTTTCACGACAAAAGGAATAAAACAAAACCCTAACATCCCTACAATCCAACCGGCCTCCATTTTTTTTTACCCATCGGATCAAGCAAGCAGGAGATTTCGTGGTGTTCGTACTTGGGTGTGATCGTGGGTCGAATTCATGTTCGATAGGTGGTGATCGTGAGGTTTTATTTGGTCCAAGAAAGGTTGGAACCGAGTGGTGTGGCTCTCGGCATTTTGTGTTCTTGATTCCATCGATTTGATCTACAAGGGTAATGATCCATATTGTTTGGTTCCTCCATTTTGATCCTTGTTATATCGTGTAATATGTCATCAAGAATCTAATATGAATCGGCCGAATATTGATACACATAAAATCATAAGATTCGTCACATAAAATCATAAGAACATCACATAAAATAATGAATTAAGGTTAGGGTTTGGATGGAATTTTCGTGGGTAATCTTTGTGGGATTTTTGGAACATGTTAAGTGGTGTTAAAAATACAGGTTGTATGAGTTATGAGGGTCGTGGGTGCGTTTGGGTGCGTAAACAAGTGTTGTGGTGGTCTAAAATAAGTTCTAAAACTGGACAGCAGGTATATCCGATTTTGTGAGTGAGTTATGGTCATGATATAGAGTGTTTTGATTCGGTTTCTTTTCGTGAAAACTTAGTTTTATGTCTTAGTTAAGTTCTCCAATTGAGTTTGGGTGATTTCAAGTTGTTTTGGTCAGGTTTTTGATTTTTGTATGATTAAGTGTTGAGTCTGAATTTGAGGGTCTGGAAATCAGCCCACTTTGACGATTTTTAATTCCTAAACCATATAGAGATAATGGCTAAAATTTTACTGGAGTCATATTTCATATATATACTACTTCCTGGAATTTTTTTAGGTTTTTATGAAGTCGTATGGTTAGGTGTTTAGAGACATACTTTTGAGGTGTAAATTTTATTACGAATCTGAACTATCAGACCTGAACGATTTTTTTAAAGGGGTTCTTTACTTGAGATAAAAATCTGGAAAAATTATGGTAGACTCACAAGACATATGGGTTATTGTGGGAATTTTTTGGATTTTTACTTTGGGATTATACTACGTTTTTAAAATTCATTATGTGGGCTTAATTTCCGGAGTAAATCTGCCAATAATTATACTTGTGTAAAATATGTGTTCAAAGTGTGTTCATGTGATAATTGGGATCTAGGCTATATTCCATGATATTTATGATTAGTAAGTAACGTTTTAACATGATTATGACTATGTTTAACTTATTTGACAATTCCGAACCCAAAACCCGAACTTAAACTAAATATGGAAACCTACTAAATATGGAAACTTACTAATTCGGAAAACCTGCTAAAAATAGAAAGTTACTTAAAATGGTTAAACTACTTAAAGAGGAAACTTATTATTTTTGGAATGTTACTGTTTTTGGAAAGCTGCTATAAAAGGAAAGTTACTAAAAATGGAAAGCCAACTAAAATAAGTAATCTGATTTAAATAAGATATTAATAATAAGATGATCATGTATTCGTGTAGATTCGCTGAAGAAGGAGTTTGATTCCGATCTTTATGTTTCTGTTATGTTTGCACTTGCGGTCTAAGGTACAGATATTCTGACCTTTCTTATAAGGTTTCTCATGACTCTTCCATATCTTTTGATTTGTTAGCTTCTAATTTTGATACGATTGCTATGATCCCTTTTGCTTTGAACTTTTGCTATGATCCCTTTTGATATGAAACTCTGATATGAACCTATTTGATTATGAACCTTTGATATGCACTTCTGAAGTATTTGATATGAACCTTATGACATGAACCTTTGGATATGACACTCTATTTATGATATGATATTTGACTCCCAGTTTGATACCCGAGCCATTTTTCACTAGGCATGGGGGTTCCATGTCCGTGTCATTGATGCACCAATGGCATGACTCTAGTGTGGTTGAGTGATGATCCACACCGTCCCTTATCTGTATATGTTATGAGCTCAAGTATATGTTTGGCCACTATGTTATCTGCAGGGGCGTATGGATGCATCCTAGATCTGTTATCTGTTAGTGGATTATCTGTTTTATGATATGATATGTGTCTGGTGATTGGTACTGTGTGCAATACATGCCCTTCACATATCTGAGAGGTCGCTCCTCTATGGTTACTTATGGTTACTTATGGATACTTATGGATTATGATATGATATTATATGTTATGTTTCTGGGCTCGTGGTGGATTACTGTCCTATCTCTCACTTTATCCTTTCACTTTATTTATACCTTATGATATTATCCCCAATGTACCACGCTATATTCTTTGTGCTTTATCATTTGCTTCGTTTGTATATATCTGTTCACTGGGCTTTTTAAGCTCAGCTGCATTTCTTTCCTGCAGCAGGTTTAGTTGGAAGCTGGGTTATGGGTGGAGAGTACCTTGGACTTAGAAGACTATACTTGGATTTGCTACCCTGGATTTAGAGATGACTAGAAGAGATTTACATTTCAAACTTAGTATTTTGTTATTGTTCTCATTTATAACCTTGTACTTCAGATTTTTCCTTTGTAACCTTTGGAATTCAATTGTATTATATGAGATGTATGCTTGTGTTTGCTTTGATATGTCACCGTAATGTAGTACTTCTACCCTTATCGGGTTGGGGTGTTACAATTATGGTATCAGAGACCAGGCTGCGAGTTGTAGTACATTAAACCTTGACCTGTGAAGTTGGAACCATTAAGTTTCCACTATAGGCGCTCATAAGACAAACTTTGAGAATTTGCTTTAAGACCTCCCCATAGGAACCTAAGTTATTACCGGTGAGGAATGGGTAGACTAGGACATCTATTTAAGTAGCATTGCTTCCGCATCACTCTGATTCGTGCCTCTGCCTTTAGCTATGCCTTATAAGAACATTTGTTTCTGAAGCTAAAAAGTTTTGCAACCTAAGCTTAGTAACCAAGTAAGTTTGGAATACCTCGGAAACTACATGGATACCTGATACCATTTGAGTTTCACTTTCTGATTCTGATTTCCAATTCCGGTCTTTTTGATAAACAGTTTGATACCTTTCCGACCATCCCGAAGGTCATTCAACCATAATGTGTTTGACACATCCTATGAATTCATTACTCATGCCGGATATGGAATGTATCATCTGATACTACTTGAATTTGCATAATCCATTACTAATCCTATGAGAACTCTGGTAATTATTAACCACGGATATAGGAAGATTTGTTTCCCTCCCTTCGAATGATGAATTTTGTTGGCCAATCAGTCCCTTTGGAAGAATATGACGTATTTACTATGTCTGTATGGATTTGTTAACTGAACATGATGATGTTGACAACGGATATCCTATACATCTCACTTTTGACAATTATATTATGTTCGTATCACTATGATGCACACTCTACCTGCCACTTATGCTAAGAAACTAAACATAATTCCAACACCTCGAGCAGTTCGCTTATCTATCTCAAACACTTTGATAAACCATATACTTGACTTTGATATATGAACTATCCGTATGTTTTGACGACCGTATTCGTTCTACGAATCCGTTTGCTCTTGATATAATTGATTTTGAGGTCTTTTGGTTATGAATTGACTGGCTCCTCATAAAGTTGCCATAAACTACCGTATCCGATATGTGACCTTTGGCAATCTGTTTCATCTTACTTTTGTTATGATGACTCTCAACCACTTAGATCTGTTAAGATTAATGTTTGCTATGGAAGTGTAGACTCCGAACCCATTTGATTGTTAGGCTTCTCCTGACACCTATTAGTATCCACTCTTGTAAGTTTTGGCATTGGAAGTATTTTGTTGTATGAAAATTTTCCGATGTTCTCTGATAAACCTCTCGGTATGCCCTCCATCTTGGGAACTAGAATTGGCGTTGAACTAACCTCAGTTGACGAAACCATGTACCATAGAAGTTTAGAGATTGAAGGAGCTGATGGAATATGATTTTGTTCGCCCTAGTGCGTCTTTTGGGATGCTTCTGTTGATTTATGAAGAAGAAAAGAGAGAAGTATGTGACGGTGTATCGACTGTCGTGAACTTAACCGTATCACTATCCGTAAACGTTATCCATTTTCCGCGTATCAATGTTTGATTTGGCCTACCTTTGAAACTCCGTATCGGATAACATCTTTTGGATTTGAAGAAGTTGAAGAAAACAACCCCAAGAACTTCTAAGAAGGGGGTTAACTAATCGAGAATAACCTCCGTGAAGTATTTTAGTTTTGTTCGTGAAGAAGAAGGTAGAAAATGTGAAGTGATGTGAAAAAATTCCCTGAGATGAATTCTGAAGCTGCTTTTGTAACCATTATAATCTTTATGAGCTTGATGATGCCAATTGTATTGGCTAAAATGATCATGTTTCCGCGAGTAATTGGGCAAGTTGTCATAGTATGACATTGTGTAGTGTTCAGAGACGAAAGAGGAACATGGAGATTATTTCTATACTAAGTTAGAATGACCCTTTGTTCTGGGGGAGAAAAATTTGGTTGGCGTTCAAAGATCATAATAGACAACACAACCATGTATTCTGTGAAGACATAGTTTCCCACATAAAGGACCAAGATTGAAGACCGTTATCGGAGTTAGAAACCTTACAGAAGAGTAGTGGAAGAGGTTCATGACTGGTGTCACCATCGATGGAGCATATGAGAAGAGGAGAGATGCTGAGAAAGGACTCGATTATACCACATGCAACTCGTGGAGATTTCAGCTAAGGCATCAAGACAATCAGATCATAGGGGACTAACTATTCAACATATAGCCTGGAGTCGATAGCAAAGGTGTTTACCTAAAAACCTAGAAGACAGTACTTGCAAGACAAGCATGGCGACGAACATAGAAGGAGAATGAAATCAAGTTGGCGAATTTCAAACTGTGCTAGAAGACCTATCGAAGACACGCAGACTTGCTTCTCTATTCATTTTAGTTGTACTAAGATGAATTGATAGCAGAAGCAGATTTGCAGATGGGAAGATGCACAGTGACCATGTCAGAGATTCACGTCACTACACCACAGTTTCAAGAAGAAGTGCCGAAGGCTTGAGGGACCAGACTCAAGTTTATCATCCCTTCTCACCGTATGATCAGATGGACAAGCGTAGGCAGACTACTCGAACTTGGAAGAAATTTTGAAATCATGTATTTGAGTGGACGATTTTGGAATAAACATTTGTGGTTGGATGAGTTGACTCTATGAAGGATGAAGTTATTGATGACGTATTCACTTCTGCTTAACCCATTTAAGTTTCCGTTACCTGACGATAAGATCTTTTGAATGATTCGGGTTCTCTATTAGTATTTCCGTTTTGTGGTCTTTCTGCGTATGTTGGATGACGGTTTTGAGATGAGAAATTTGGATGTATTGTAGATGACCTGACGCTTTGGACGACGTACTTCATTTGATGCTTACTAATTCCATTACGTTATTTGTACGTTCTGTTTCTCTGATTTTGAATTCGTGATTATGATTGATTCGGACCAACCCTAGAGGATAGAAGGATTTTTAGGTGGTTAAGATAAGTTGCTTATTTCACGACTTGAGATAAAGTATGGTCATCATGAGGGCATATTTATATGATGCTAGTATTATGACGTCTGGCCAACGTGATAATACTTACATCATATAACGTGCACTTATTGTGATCATAGGATATTTTGAGGAGTGCCTTAGAGAATCCCTAGATTTCTGTTATCCGTTGGCGATTATCTGCGAATAGAAAGACTTTAGGTTCTTTCAACCTATACGTTTGATCTGCCCTATCGCCGTATGATTTGATATGTTTGGATCCTCGAGATATGTTTGTTGACCTCTGTATTTTGATAACGATCTTAGGTTCGTTGTAGAGCTTTCTACCGTCCGATGTTATCGATTGAATTATCTTCCATTGGAATATATTCCAGTGTTCATATGAAGGAGTACACCTATGTTTTGCTATATATACGTCTCACATTCGATGGATCTGTTTCATGATGATCTGTTACGAATTAAGATATGAGATTTTGGATTCTGAGAAACCAGACCTGTCTGATTATGAGAATACCTTTGAAAAGTTATATTGAAGACGAGACTATTTGTAAATCTGAAGAGTTAAGCATAATTATCACCCTCGTATTTCTGTGATTCGGTACGTTCTCATCTGGTTTGTCTAATCAAATTCCACGGACGATATATCCGTCAAATCCTACGTATTTCCTGTATCTCTTCCGAGAGAATACGATTATCATCTGTTGCGTTAGTATATTATTCTTTTGTTCTGGATTCATTATGGTATGTCTTTTCTAGGGAACCGAAGCTATTTTGGATCGACAAGATCGAGTCATGAGAAACAAGTCATTCACATTTTCGTTCACGGTCCGCTGTGCTTTCCGTTTCGTTTCGCTTCAATTTTCGAGGACGAAAATTTTCTCTTAGAGGGGAAGAGTTGTAAAACCCTAAATTCTGAATAGCTAATTTTACGTCTAATTTGAAATTTTCCTAAGTTAAGGATACGATTAATTATAGAACCGAAAGTAACTAAACGAATTTACCGTTAATCCAAATAATTCGAACAAAACATCATCATGGAGTTTTTGAACATATTTGAAGTCCAAAATATTTCTGAAACATAAAAAAAGAAACCGGTGTTTTGCTATCCTCCATTTTCATGACAAAAGGAATAAAACAAAACCCTAAAATCCCTGCAATCCAATCGGCCTCCATTTTTTTTTCCGATCGGATCAAGCAAGCAGGAGATTTCGTGGTGTTCGTACGTGGGTGTGATCGTGGGTCGAATTCATGTTCGATAGGTGGTGATCGTGAGGTTTTATTTGGTCCAAGAAAGGTTGGAACCGAGTGGTGTGGCTCTCGGCATTTTGTGTTCTTGATTCCATCGATTTGATCTCCAAGGGTAATGATCCATATTGTTTTGTTCCTCCATTTTGATCCTTGTTATATCGTGTAATATGTCACCAAGAATCTAATATGAATCGGCCGAATATTGATACACATAAAATCATAAGATTCGCCACATAAAATCATAAGAACATCATATAAAATAATGAATTAAGGTTTGGGTTTGGATGGAATTTTCGTGGGTAATCTTTGTGGGATTTTTGGAACATGTTAAATGGTGTTAAAAATACAGGTTGTATGAGTTATGAGGGTCGTGGGTGCGTTTGGGTGCGTAAACAAGTGTTGTGGTGGTCTAAAATAAGTTCTAAAACTGGACAGCAGGTATATCCGATTTTGTGAGTGAGTTATGGTCATGATATAGAGTGTTTTGATTCGGTTTCTTTTCGTGAAAACTTAGTTTTATGTCTTAGTTAAGTTCTCCAATTGAGTTTGGGTGATTTCGAGTTGATTTGGTCTTGTTTTTGATTTTTGTATGATTAAGTGTTGAGTCTGAATTTGAGGGTCTGGAAATCAGCCCACTTTGACGATTTTTAATTCCTAAACCATATAGACATAATGGCTAAAATTTTACAGGAGTCATATTTCATATATATAATACTTCCTGGAATTTTTGTAGATTTTTATGAAGTTGTATGGTTAGGTGTTTAGAGGCATACTTTTGAGGTGTAAATTTTATTACGAATCTGAACAATCAGACCTGAACGATTTTTTTAAAAGGGTTCTTTACTTGAGATAAAAACCTGGAAAAATTATGGTAGACTCACAAGACATTTGGGTTACTGTGGGAATTTTGTGGATTTTTACTTTGGGATTATACTACGTTTTTAAAATTCATTATGTGGGCTTAATTTCAGGAGTAAATCTGCCAATAATTATACTTGTGTAAAATATGTGTTCAAAGTGTGTTCATGTGATAATTGGGGTCTAGGCTATATTCCATGACATGTATGATTAGTAAGTAACGTTTTAACATGATTATGAATATGTTTAACTTATTTGACAATTCCGAACCCAAAACCTGAACTTAAACTAAATATGGAAACCTACTAAATATGGAAACCTACTAAATATGGAAACTTACTAATTCGGAAAACCTGCTAAAAATAGAAAGTTACTTAAAATGGTTAAACTACTTAAAGAGGAAACTTACTATTTTTGGAAAGTTACTATTTTTGGAAAGCTGCTGTAAAAGGAAAGTTATTAAAAATGGAAAGCCGACTAAAATAAATAATCTGATTTAAATAAGATATTAATAATAAGACGATCATGTATTCGTGTAGATTCGCTGAAGAAGGAGTTTGATTCCGATCTTTATGTTTCTGTTATGTTTGCACTTGCGGTCTAAGGTACAGATATTCTGACCTTTCTTATAAGGTTTCTCATGACTCTTCCATATCTTTTGATTTGTTAGCTTCTAATTTTGATACGATTGCTATGATCCCTTTTGCTTTGAACTTTTGCTATGATCCCTTTTGATATGAAACTCTGATATGAACCTATTTGATTATGAACCTTTGATATGCACTTCTGAAGTATTTGATATGAACCTTTTGATATGACACTCTGATTATGATATGATATTTGACTCCCAGTTTGATACCCGAGCCATTTTTCACTAGGCATGGGGGTTCCATGTCCGTGTCATTGATGCACCAATGGCATGACTCTAGTGTGGTTGAGTGATGATCCACACCGTCCCTTATCTGTATATGTTATGAGCTCAAGTATATGTTTGGCCACTATGTTATCTGCAGGGGCGTATGGATGCATCCTAGATCTGTTATCTGTTAGTGGATTATCTGTTATATGATTTGATATATGTCTGGTGATTGGTACTGTGTGCAATACATGCCCTTCACATATCTGAGAGGTCGCTCCTCTATGGTTACTTATGGTTACTTATGGATACTTATGGATTATGATATGATATGATATGTTATGTTTCTAGGCTCGTGGTGGATTACTGTCCTATCTCTCACTTTATCCTTTCACTTCATTTATTCCTTATGATATTATCCCCAATGTACCATACTATATTCTTTGTTCTTTATCATTTGCTTCGTTTGTATATATCTGTTCACTGGGCTTTTTAAGCTCAGCCGCATTTCTTTCCTGCGGCAGGTTTTGTTGGAAGCTAGGTTATGGGTGGAGAGTACCTTGGACTTAGAAGACTATACTTGGATTTGCTACCCTGGATTTAGAGATGACTAGAAGAGATTTACATTTCAGACTTAGTATTTTGTTATTGTTCTCATTTATAACCATGTACTTCAGATTTTTCCTTTGTAACCTTTGGAATTCAATTGTATTATATGTGATGTATGCTTGTGTTTGCTTTGATATGTCACCGTAATGTAGTACTTCTACCCTTATCGGGTTGGGGTGTTACAGTTTTGGTGTTTCACAAGGTGGTAACTGGACTTAAATTTTCACAAATACATCACACTCAATTGAATGACTACAGCCCTTTAAATAGAAAATGGGTCATTAATTGAGGGGGAGAGTATTTGTTCAAATTTCAGACACCTTTTTATACTTTTGTGCAACATCAGCAGTGACACACTCTCATGTATTAAGGGGGAGCATAGTATGCTCCATAATCAGAATGCATTAAAACCTGCCCACATTTTCTCCCAAATTTTCTAAACATATATAAATCAATTGGGATCACAAATCTCAAATGGTTTGAAATTTTTGATCGGGGGAGAGAATGTTATTTAAATATGAAATTCTGATGAAAATGTGATTATTTGGTCTTAAATGTAAGCTCTCCCATATGTGCTAAACTCTTTCGTATATCGATGCACATATTGAGGCGGAGCAAATGGCACTACAGCAAAATGGATGCGACATCTCATGTGACTCAGACCTTACCAATGAATTGACAAAACACAAACTGTCATTAATCGAAAGGACATATCCTGGCCGGGTAATAATTTCAAGCTGGTCTAACCAGTGATGTAAGTGTGTCTCAAAGAGGATATGTCTGAGTAGAGTGTACCGTTTCGAGAAACTTTCTGTGGATGTGACCAGGCCGGGTAATAATTTCAAGCTAGTCTAACTAGTGATGTAAGCGTTTCTCAAATCGGTCATGTTTACTGAAAGTGGATCAATTCAAAAAGTGCAATCTCTACCCAACATGTGCAAATTTTATTTTAAAACATATGTGCACATGTTAAGGGGGAGAATTTGAAAAATGTAAAACTCTCAAAGTGTTAGCAAAATGTGTTTCATAATCATGAACACTTTGAGAGATTTTTCAAGGATTTTGGTGTATGGCAACATAGGATAGTCATGGTGTTATAAGGTGGCTAAGGTTAGGAAAACCGTCCTATGATCCGCCAGAGCCGGAGGGATCTACCCAAGGACAATACCAAATAGTTAGTATTAGAAAGTCCTAGGTACGATTATGAAAAAAGGAGTAATGTGAGAAAGGAGAAAGAAGGGGTTGAAGAATTAAAAAGAAATGAAATGAGAAAGGGTGAAAAGAAATAGCCCTCCAATTATTCAACCTTAGGGCAGAAACCGGGTTCAACTCATATGCTACTGGTGGTTACTATGGTAACACCGGTATTGAAGACAAGACGTCATGGACCTAGTGACACACTACACTAAACCTTCTAACCACTCAAGTTCTCTTAAAAGGACTTGTTTCATTCTCACGGGGAACCCTGCATAATCTATCGACCGCTCATTACGAGTCATGTTGATATTGAAACAGGAGACACCGCTCCAGTCTCCGACTACCAAAAATGCACTTATCGAGTCTAGAGCCACGAGATGCATCATAAGATCTCATAGGAACACGTGTTACTTCTACACTGGTTGTTCAACATTAAGGACACCAGTTATAAACTTATGACTCCTACGCAGATCTTAGCAATCTGCCAGAACATTTATGAGGGAATTTACAAATGTAATTCTCAGTGATTGAATGGAAATTCCTACCAGGGTCAACATCAAACAGCCCTGAAAGCAGGTCACTTCGGTAATTCCTTGTGGATTACGCTTAGTGGTAGCGGCGGTTTCAAACGGTTTACAGTCGTGGAGTGAACTCCAGCGACTTACCTAATCGTTGATTTGCTACGGTAGATCTTGTAAGCCCTCTGTGGGTTTTCGATTTAGGAACAGCCTTGGTAAGGATTAGAGAGAGTTTTCAAACTATGCTGTTAACAATCTCGAAGTCCGAACCTGTAAGTACCAGATGTTTTATTGCTAACTGTCGTATGCAGGAACACCTGGCGGTTGTAGCTGATTGCCGAAAAGATGCCAATCCATTACCACATGCTCACACTACACCATCATCGTATTCAAAGAAGTCATGATAAACTAAAAGGCCTTCAACACTGCTTCTGCAAACTCTGATGCTGAAAATCATGACCCAGAATAGTGTGAGCATGTCGGCTCAAAGAGTACCACATCACATGGAGACATACTGCTAAAAGATGACCTGGAGACATACGTTGGATGATGACATCAAAGAATCACCAAAGATCATCCAAGACAGAAGAACGGTCATCAAAAGATCACTGCTGAATGTACAAAGAGGAATGAATTTGAAGAATCAAAGACTACGAGCTAGGAAGTTACAGTCATGTAATAGAATGCTATGATTCAAAATATTATTTTCGGGGTGACCTCCCTTAGGGGGAGATTGTTAGGAATATAAATATTCATGTGAAGACTCGGTCACCCCGAGTATCTGTTTAGCATTCATGAAGCTCGTAGGCATATTAGTACTAGTTTAGTATTATTAGTATTAGTATAGTTATATTAGTATTTGTGGAGTAGGTCGGGTCTTTACCCACTGTCAGCTCACTCTACAGCTCACTAGGGCAACTAAATATTGTAGTATAAATACCCCTTCCCACTCTTGGGAAGGTTTGGAGGTTTCTAATCATTCAACCACATTTTTCTTTCACTCTCTCTCTAAATCTCTGTGGAACGGGTTTTATGTTCTTGATTGAGATATTTATGTATTGAATGTGTTTAGCATGCGGAATCTACTACAACACACTTTAAAAGAACACAAGGTGGTGAGTTTAAGTAAACGTGAGGATGCAATGAACAAGGAACACAACTTTGGTTTAACACAATACGATTCAATATTATTGATGAAATAATACGGATGATCTAAATATCACCGGGATTACAAAGTAATCTTGAATCTGAGATTGTAAAAAGGATTTGTGATTTGAAGTAACTAAGTTACTTGAGAGATGGTTTGGTTTAGGTTATTGGTTGTGTAAGATGCATGCATGAAGTAGTGACTAAGATATCCTTTTATAAGATAAGGATATCTTATTACATGTTGTCAAGTGGAAGAGTATTATACTATACTTTGACTATATTGGCGCCTACAATTAAATACAACTACCCATGTACAACTCTGATAATATTCTTCTGTCACCACAGAGGACTAATCTACTTCTACATAACGTATAACAATGTACAAAGACTAATAATTCAACTAAATATCTATTACAAAATATCTAATCGACTTGACATAAGCTTGGCAGGCTCTTCATCAACCAGCAGTACCTTCTATCCAGAAGGTACTGGTAGAACATCTTCATACACTACAAAATCAACTAGCAGGCTCTTCAACATCTTTGGCAAGCTCTTTGACTTTGATCATTTTATTCCCAACAATCCTCCCCTAAACTTGTTATTTCCATTAAAATACACAAGTTTCTGATGAATAAAATACATACCTTGAGGATTTGAGAGAACTCTTCCAAAAACCTTCACTCTCTGTTCTTCCTTTTTCTTTCATATTGCTCAGATATGCTCCTCAGCAAACTCTGAACAATTTCTGAGTTCTTATCATCTTTGTCACACCTTAATCTCTTGGAGATCATGGTTTTAAGCACTTCATAACTAAGTGGATACTCTTTCTCAGCCAACATAAAGAGTTCTATCCCACTCTGTGTGAAAAGGTGATGAATATTGCTATGGCTTAGAAATTCCCAAGTTGTTGAAGGATCATAATAGGGAAATTTCCAATGAACATCTTTGGGATCAGGATCAAACATCCTATTGAATTCTACCCAAAGTTCTTGTTCCTTAGCATCTGTACTAGAAGTTGTGTCTAGTCTAATCTGCACTAGATTCCACAATTCTTCCAAGTCTGCTCTGTCACATGCTCTAACTAAATTTTCAAAATTCTTGAAGATAGCAAACTGACCCCCAACCCTTGTTATTTTCCATGATTTTCCTAATCTATCATGGTTGATCTCCCAATCAATAATAGGTCTTCTACAGCTAATTGGATCAACATGTATGATAGTAGGCAAAGTAATCAACATTTTACTTACTTGCTCTGAGTCCAATTTTGCTACTTCTTTCTTCTGAGCATCCTTCTTCTTCATTAAGGGGTGTACATCAGATGGAACTTTATAGTAAAGACTCTTGTAGGCTTGTAGATACAGAAAGAAGATTTCATCAGCAGATTTCTTCTTTAGTTGATAGTCAGTCCAATTTGCCTGACCTTTCAAAAACCTTTTCATAAAAATCACCTGATCTTTCTAAGATTGTCCTACCTTAAAACCTCTCTTCTGACTTTCCTTCATCTTCTCAAAAATGTCAGCCAAAGCTGCTTCTTTATACTTCTTGTTGATGAAAGATTCAAGTGCTTTTGTTTTCTCATCAGAATTGAGTGTCTTGTCATTTACTATATTTGCTGCTTGACCTTTCACAATTGGATCATTATTGATAATCCATAGCATCTGTGCATCAAAGGTTTCTTGAGCAATTTGAGTATCAAGAAGAGTCTGAGCAGCATCTTTAACATCTTTCTGCTCTTTCATTACTGCAAGCATTCTTGAGGCTTCAAGTGCTTTTAGCTCTTCTTCATGAACCCTTTTGGCTTCTTCTTCTCCTAAAGCCATCTGAATTTGCTGAGTTCTTTTCAACTTCTTAGACTTTGGCTCATCTTCAATCATAATGCCTTTGCCCTTATCCTTTGGAGTTGGTGCTTGTGATGGAGCAGAAGATTGCTCATCAGCAACTAAATCCCTCTTTCTCTTGTACACTTTCTCAGCAGACCCTTTATACCCCATAGCCAATAGCCTTTCTATCCTAGCAGGCTCTTCTTCTGGCCTAGTAGGCTCTTGCCCTGCTCCAACAGGCTCTTCATCATAAACTTGAGTTCCATCATGGAATTCAAATTGAGCCTCTTCCTCATCTTCAGAACTATCCTTCCTCCCCTTTTTGGAAGAGTGACCTATCATATCATCATCTGACTTTGAAGAACTAGATAAAACAGTCTTTGCAGATCTTTTACCCTTCAACTTCTTCACTTTATCCTCCAATTTCTTTACCCTCTTAACTAATTTGATGTTGATCTCAGAAAACTTCTTGTTTTGACTTTTAAGATCTTCTTCTAAGATCTTCACCTTCTGCTTTAGTTCTTGCATTGTCTGAGGTGAGTGGGGTTGTGATACATGATGTGATGATGTTGGTGGTGTTGCTGATGGTACTGGAGATGGTATTGGTGATGTTTGATGTGTTGGGGAAATGTAACCATGTGAAGAACTAGATGATGGTGTATCAGCTGATGGTGTTGGTTCTTCTGGATGTTGTGGTAACATTTCATCAAAAAGTGGTATTTCTTCCCCTCTAAAACCAATTCTCATATTTGAAAATACTTTGTGAGAAAGTTTTGGTGTGTCATAAATTGAGTCTGTGGGAAGTAACAAATGTTTTAATTTTGCAATGATGCACCCAATAAATCTTGGATACATCAAAAACTTTGTTTCACTTTTCACATGTTTCCACTAAATTGCTCCCAAGAGGTTTTCTTCTGGCTCAAACAGTGAAGGATTGTGTGAATCAAAAATCTCCATTGTGGAGTAAGATGCTTTTTCAGAAAAGTGAGTTTGTTAGACTCAGCATGATACCCCATTCTTTGTAAATTTTCAAAAATTTCAGTATCTGGTAACTGACTAATACCATCAGAATCATCCAAATGAAGATGTCTTCTTATGGATGACTCAGTAAGAGTCAAATGTTTACCATCCACTTTGGCCTTAATTCTTTGTTCCCCATTTTCAGAAGTTTTAATTTTAGCAGATTGCCAAAATTGTAAAATTTGATTTTCATAAATAGTGGGATTGACTAGCAAAGCAAACCTGATGTAGGAGTTGTTTAAAAAGTCCACTACTTGATGAAATGAGGCATTATCCTCTGACTTTTCCAAAAATGCTAACTGATTGTGACGTTGGACAAAATCTAGAACAACTGTGGAAGTCATAATGAAAATTTTGAATATGATGGTGGGATTTGTTGGTAGTACTGGTAGAAGATGAAAGGTGTATGTGAATTATGATAATGACTGATGAAAGAAGATATGAGAGAATTACTTTTAACCGACAATAAGAAAGATTATAATAAGTAAATGAAAAGGCGGTTAAAAAGATCTTTTATATGTGAAATATAATATAATATAATCATCAGTAATTTACATAACTACCCCAACGGCTAATTTTAACTACCAGGCCTAAAGGCTAAAACTTTTTCTGACAGGCTCAACGGCTATATAGCAGTACCTTTTTATACTAGCAGTACCAATTTTGAACTACCAGTACCTTTGAAAGTTTTATAAAAATCCCTTATAGTTTTTAGCAAACTACCAGCTATCAACGGATTTGAGTTGTCTTTACCAAAAGCCGTTTACTTAAGGACTAGCTAACTATTTACAATTAAGTATGGTTAGTTAACAACCATATAGTTTTTGGTAAACTATCAACCATCAACGGATTTGATTTGTCTTTACCAAAAGCCGTTTGCTTATGGACTAGCCAACTCTTAAGTTTGTAAAAACTTGGTGAGCTGAATACCAAAAGCCATATTGGCCTAAAGATGGTGCAATTTCCTTGGATGGAGGAAATTTAAAAAGGCAATGATGCTGTGTATCTTGGATGATTGGTTCAACAAGTGAAATCATCTAATGTCATGCCTTTGAGTTGAAACTTTCCTTAGTTTGATCTAGATATGTGATCTAACTCTCTCTTTTTCAACTCTGCATCATCTTGTATGCTCTTGTCTTTCCTTTCATAAATTGGTTTTTCTTCCATTCTGGGCTATCAATTCCTCCCCTGAGATTGTTATCTCTCCTGAAATGAATATAACTTTTGTTGCTCCTTTCTGTTTGGAAGAACTCTTGTTTTGTTATCAACCTGAAATGTGTTAGTTGCAAACCAAAAGAACAAAATGTTCTACCAGTATTTTAAACATTCAAGCCTTTATATGAACAAAACATAGCAATTTTATATCAGCAGGACCAATTATGAATTAACAGGACCTTTTGACTAACTAGCAGTACCATGTTTTAAAATCCAATACCAGTTAATTTTATGAACAAAAACATATGATTTTCAAAGATTTATCATTCCAATACCTCCTACAAGATATTTGAATCTACCTAAATCAAAAGCTTTGGTGAGAAGGTCTGCATAATTCTTTTCAGAATCAATTTTAACTACTTGAATTAACCTCTTCTCATTGCAATCCCTTATGAAATGGTGTCTGATTTCAATATGTTTTGTTTTTGAGTGTTGAACTGGGTTTTTAATGATACAAATATTACTGCTATTGTCAATATAAATAATGGTGTTAAGAAAATTATACCCATAGTCAAGCATTTGATTTTGGATCCAAAGAACTTGCCCACAACAACTTGCACCAGCAACATATTCTGCTTCAGTTGTAGAATTGGCCACCATTGTTTGTTTCTTGCATTGCCAAGAGATTAGTCTGCAACCAAGAAATTGACATCCACCAGTTGTGGATTTTCTGTCTAGAGTTGCACCAGCATAGTCACTATCCGAATAAGCCACCAATTCAAAAGATGATTCCCTTGGATACCAAAGACCCAACCTAGGTTGACCCTTAAGATATCTAAAGATTCTTTTGACTGCTGTAAGATGAGAGATTTTGGGATGTATTTGAAACCTTGCACATACACATACTGAGAACATTATATCTGGTCTTGATGATGTAAGATACATCAAAGATCCAATCATTGACCTATAATTGTGCAAATCCATATCTTCTCCTTCAGCATCCTTGAGTAGCCCTTTGTCTGGATCCATTGGTGTACTTGCAACCTTAGAATCAGCAAAATTAAATTTTCTTAGGATCTCTGCTACATACTTATCTTGGCTGATAAATATGCTTTCCATCAAATTTGCCTAAATGATCTTTGGTATTGAGAATAGTGACATGACAACCAAAAGGTCTCATAAAACTTAAAGATGGTTTTCTACCAAAGAAAAGTTCATAAGGAGTCTTTCTATGTGGCTTTGTCACAAGAACCCTGTTTTGCACATAACAAGCAGTACCAACTGCTTCAGCCCAAAATGAAATAGGTAACTTAGAGTCTACTAACATAGTTCTAGCAGTCTCTATAAGTGTTCTATTCTTCCTTTCTGCTACTCCATTTTGCTGAGGTGTTCTAGCTACACTAAACTCTCTTTTTATGCCTTTTTCCTTGCAAAAGTCATCCATTACTCTATTCTTGAACTCTGTCCCATTGTCACACCTGATGACCTTGACCTTCTTATCAGATTGGTTTTCTACCTCAGTGATATAGGTTTTAAGTATTTCACTAGTTTCATGTTTAGATCTTAAGAAGAAAACCCATGAAAATCTGCTAAAATCATCAGTAACAACCAGACAATATCTTTTTCCATTAAAGCTGCACACATTAGTAGGACCAAAGAGATCCATATGAAGCATATGTAAAGCCTGAGAAATAGAGTTTTGGGTCTTGGGCTTACAAGAAGCTCTATGTTGTTTGCCTTTTAGACAGTCAACACATGTTTGGTCGTTTTGGAAAATCTTTTTGGGTAAACCTCTTACTAAATCATATTTTGCAATAGTGTTGATTGTTTTAAAGTTTACATGACCAAGCCTTCTATGCCAAAGCATAGATTCATCTAATGAGGCTTTTGCTACCAAACAAGTTAAACCTTCCTTGGGATCAATGTTCTTTAAATTGACACTATACATATTGTTCCTTTTTGGAATTTTAAGAAGGATCTGACTCTCATCAGGCATCTTAAAATCAGAAGAAAGAACCATACATTCATTGTCAGTAAAAAGAACATTGTTCTTTTTGTCACACATTTGTGAGACACTAAGAAGATTAAACTGAAGTTCTTTCACAAAATACACATTTTCAAAATCTAGTTTACTGGTTTTGATAGTACCTTTACCAGTGATCTTTCCTTTTATTCCTCCCCCAAAGGTAACATATCCTCCATCAACTGTTTTGAAGTCTGAGAGGAATGACATGTTGCCTGTCATGTGCCTTGAACATCCACTATCAACATATCCTTGATCTCCAATATCAGTTGAATGTTCCTGCACATGAATAAACATATTAGTTTCCTTGGGGTACCCAAGCCATGATAGACTTGGGTTTGCCTCTTGCATCAATAAAGTCAAACCTTTTCAGGATTGTTGATGCACCTTTTGATTGGATTGGTTTCCAAATCCAACATGCTGAGGACTTAACAGCACTTTCCCTTTTAATCCATTGTGTGGTCTTTGGTCTATCAGTACCAATTTTGGCAATACCAATCTTGGCAGTACCATTTGGTCTAGCAGGACCTTTTGGTCTAGCAGGACCTTTGGTTTTTGGTGTCCAAATTTGTGTTTTGACCACAGATTTCTTTTGAATAGGACTCTTCTCAACTTTTGGTACACTTTTGAAAGTGTTTCTTGTACCCTTATCAGTTGGTTTTGCAATAACAGGCTTATTTTGTCTAACAGTATGTTTAACATTTGTGGTGTTAGACTTAACAAAACTTTTTCTAGGGTGAGTAACATTTGTTTTAGACTTTGATTTACTCCCAGAAACCCATTTATTACAATAAGCATGAAGATGATTAAAGCTACCACAATAATAACAAGCCTTATTGAACATAATAAAGTCATCACCTAGTTGTTGTGACTTAAGGTTGTTCCAATTTCTTTGGCTTCCCCTAGGTTTGTTATTACATTTTTTACAACTTTCAACTGTCTTCAAAACAGCTTTAGCCTTAGCTTTAACTTCTACTTTCTTAGGACTGATTGGTCCTACTTTTATTCCTTTGATAGGAATAGTCTGATCTTCATCATCATCAGATACCCAATCTTCAATAATTAGGACATCTGGTCTCTTATCAGTGAGCACTTTAGAGAGTGGGGCATTCTTAGCACTCTCAGAAGGTTCACTTATCACTATAGGTTTAGCTAGTGGTTTGGTAACAAATTCATGTAAACCTGATGCAGCTAAATCTGATCCTGGAGGACAAGGAATTCCTCTATAAGGAGGTGGACATTCATTGTATCCTATCCCTGATTTTATTCTCTTATTCATCTGATTCTCTACTATGCTCCTAGTACACTCAGAAGCATTTTCCAATCTAGTAACAGTCAGTTGAATATTATCTCTAGCCAAAGTCACTTTAGTGCACTCATTCCTCACCATTTCTATTTCTGAATCTTTCAAAAATATTTGTCTATTAAGAGCAGCTTTAGTATCAGAAAATGTGAGTTCATTTTCTCTATAGTGAATGAGTTGTTTTTCTAGTTTGGCCATACCACACTGATGGTTAAATAAGGTTTGATTGGTTTTTCTTTCTTCTATTTTTAGCTCATCATAAGATTTTCTTATAACTTTTAATTCTTTAAGAAATTCACAATTGCCAGAACATTTGATAGTTTGTACCTCAGGAGTGGAGAATGCCATCAAAGCTAATTCATCAGAAGTTGACTCATCTTCACCCATGAAACTCCAATCAAAACCCATGCCATCAATAGCAACCATTGCTTTTGGCTCAGCAACTTCAACAACCTTACTCTTTCTTTCAAAGCTTCCTCTCTTCTCAAAGCTTTCTTTATTTCTGTTGTCAAACCCTCTACCCTTGTCATCCTGCTTCTTAGGTCTTTCTACACTCTCTAGAGTAGTGACCTTTCATGTGGCAGTTGTAACACTCCACCTTTGACTTATCATAGCCAGCAGGCTCATTTCCATTTATCATTATCTTCTTGCCAGTCTTCATCATCAACTTCTTAGCTCTAATGCTTAAAAGTAAAAGTTGCCACTTTATGTCCATCTCTTCAAGATCATCAGGATGAATCTCTTGAATATCTTCAAATGTTAGTATGGACCCATTGTGTTGAGATGTGAGAAAAGCACACCCAATTGTTTCATCTAAAATGGATTTGGTACTACCAGAAGTACTAGCAGTACCAAAGGTTGTGTTGGCAGTACCTTCTTCTCTGCCACCTTGTTCTTCATTATCAACCTTTGTGATGCTTGGAGATGAAACAAAAGCCATATTTCCTGAGCTTGACCCAGTAGTCTTCTTTACTTCATGCTCTACTATTTTAAAATTGTTGTAGAGATCATTGAGACTCATCTGGTCAATATCTGACTTGTTCTTCCAAACAATGACATGCATAGACCATTCTGAAGGTAAACTCCTAAGAAATTTAGAGTTTAGGTCTTCTTGAGTTATCATCACTTCATGGATGGCTAACTGACTTGCAAGCTTCTGAAGTCTATTGAACATACTGTCCAAAGACTCATTGGTTGTGGCTGTGAAGTTCTCAAATTGTTGTTTGAGAAGTGTTTTCTGTGTTTTCTTGGTAGCATCATTACCACCAAACCTAGCCACAATAGCTTCAAAAAGGGTTTTGGCATCTTTGTATTTGTTAAAGATCAGAAGTTGATCATTTGGAATAGTCATCAGTAACATACTCCTTGCTTTTAGATCATTTCTCTTCTGAATCTTTTCATCTGCATTTGATGGTTGGTCTTGTATTCTTGTTACAAGAGCATCATTTACTGTTGTAGTGGTGATTTGGGGTTTAAATGAATTGCCTTGTTCAATGATCTCCCAAAGTGCATAATCCTGCACTTGAAAGTATTGTTCTACCCTTAGTCGCCACATTTTAAACTCATTTTGCTTAAGTAATGGATGTTTAGCTGCAACATTTGTTTGAATATGTTCAACATCCATTGTTCTTTTAAATTAGTAAATATCAAGCCTAGCTCTGATACCACTTGTGGAACGGGTTTTATGTTCTTGATTGAGATATTTATGTATTGAATGTGTTTAGCATGCGGAATCTACTACAACACACTTTAAAAAAACACAAGGTGGTGAGTTTAAGTAAACGTGAGGATGCAATGAACAAGGAACACAACTTTGGTTTAACACAATACGATTCAATATTATTGATGAAATAATACGGATGATCTAAATATCACCGGGATTACAAAGTAATCTTGAATCTGAGATTGTAAAAAGGATTTGTGATTTGAAGTAACTAAGTTACTTGAGAGATGGTTTGGCTTAGGTTATTGGTTGTGTAAGATGCATGCATGAAGTAGTGACTAAGATATCCTTTTATAAGATAAGGATATCTTATTACATGTTGTCAAGTGGAAGAGTATTATACTATACTTTGACTATATTGGCGCCTACAATTAAATACAACTACCCATGTACAACTCTGATAATATTCTTCTGTCACCACAGAGGACTAATCTACTTCTACATAACGTATAACAATGTACAAAGACTAATAATTCAACTAAATATCTATTACAAAATATCTAATCGACTTGACATAAGCTTGGCAGGCTCTTCATCAACCAGCAGTACCTTCTATCCAGAAGGTACTGGTAGAACATCTTCATACACTACAAAATCAACTAGCAGGCTCTTCAACATCTTTGGCAGGCTCTTTGACTTTGATCATTTTATTCCCAACAATCTCCCAACTCTCTCATCTCTCTCTCTCTCTAGAATTCTTCTAACATTGAATCCAAGTATGCAAGTATTACACGATGTACCAAATTCTCCCAACGATTATTTCTAATGTATTTTTATACTTCCTAAAAGATTACAAAAGTACCAAAAACATTTCCTTACACCCAAAAATAATTTCTTTATATCCTACGTTTATTTACGTATAACTTTCGTTAGTCACCGAACTAACAAACAATACCTATTTTTAACACCCAATACATATAATATATACACTCTTGTATCAAAACAACACATCTAACCCTATTTTAAACCTTATGCCGCCCCCTTCCTTTGGTTTGAAGATATTTTTAGACAAAAGTACGTGATAATTAATTAACACCTTACTTCAAATATTTCAAAGTATGGCTAGTGCAAGACTTTGAAGTCTTGCCCCCTCCATCCCCTTTGTCCAATCGACCATGCCTTCCTCCATACCCAAACCATGCCTAATTTGACTAATACTTGGAATTTGACAATCTCTTGCCATATATATACCTCAATTGACTTCATTCATGCACTAGCTAGTTCAAGAGAAAAATAAAAATATCCCTTCCATATATATATACAAGTCGACAAATAAGAGGAGCAAGAAGATGGGGTAATCTTGTTGTGGCTAAGTTCAAGCATTCTTAGGGCATTCTAACATAGATTTGGAGCATTGATCTTGAGGTT
This sequence comes from Artemisia tridentata subsp. tridentata, assembly GCA_021014915.2. Lineage (NCBI taxonomy): Eukaryota > Viridiplantae > Streptophyta > Magnoliopsida > Asterales > Asteraceae > Artemisia > Artemisia tridentata. The sequence continues at coordinate 147,249,557 of CP139501.1, read as the reverse complement.
AACCAAGTGTTTTATAACTTACATCTCACTAATTACTTTTGTAAGTAATCTTACACTACAAAATTTCATGTTTTCTTTATGTTATGTTGCTAGTCAAGTAAATATACTAGTTATCACTTGGTACATGTTGATAAATCCTTACATTTTAAATGATCCTTTAACAAAAGATTATGTTTTGAACAAGTTTTGGTTACAAGAAAACTAACTAGTGAAAACACTACACAAGAAAATGATGAAAACATTATATATACATGTATGTTAGTAAACTAGTAGTTTTATACATTCTTGATGATTATTACACGGACCTTGGAATATTGTTAAGTTTATGGGTAGATCACTATTTCTATATTGAGAAGTTGATGGATGGACTAGGACTGGATTTGAAGTGGTTGTCAAGAGGTTATAATAGCTAGAAAGTTTGGAAAATAGTTTGGTACTAATAAGTATGATTCTGTCCCATTTTAGTAAATACAGAAAAATCAGTAGCATGGTGATAATTTTAGACTAGAAATATAGAAAATAGACTTAATAACAAAAACGTAGCCGCTTGAATGAGTTAAAAAGGGCTTATAACGAAAAAGATACGCTATTTTCAATTTAGATGACGAAAACTACATTTTCAGAAAATAAGTGAACCTGTCCAGAAATTTTAAGAGATAAAAACAGAGGTTAAATGATGTCTAGACTAGCCGAGACCTAGAAAAGCCTGGAGTATACTTAAATACCTTCGCGGGGATAGGTCAATCTTAAGAAACGAAGCTACGACGCAAAAGTTATGGCCAAAAGAAAGTTTACGTCAACATATACGTTGACAGCCTATTATTTTCTCTATTAGAAAGCTGTTAGGAATTTTTGAAGTGGATTTTGGACCTTTTGGAGTACATTTTGGCTAAAATGACGTAAACGGAAATGGTAGAACATTATATATACTTACTAGGTGCGTTATAGATTTTTAGAATAGCCATTAACATGACAACTAAAATTTGGTCGCAAGATTTACATGTTACGTTTTCTAAAGTGGTAAATTTCTAAATAAAGGATCAAAATGACGCAACTATATTTTGACAACAAATATTACAACAACATGTACAAGTGATAAAGTAGAGTATGAACTTGCGTGCTTGACCTTGCTTTCGAAGTCTAAGACATATGCATTATTTAGGTCGCGGTTAGGATGTCGGACCTATATTTTCAGTCTACCATAATTCCAACCGGGATTTGCTTTTGCTAAAGGTGAGTTTTCATAGCCCCGTTTTTCAAGTTAATATTTCATTTCAAACCTACGGGGGAGAATACATTGCACATCATTTTATTACAAGCCCAAGTATGTTAAATTCATTTACCTTGCTTAAGTTACTTCATTACTATATTAAAGTCCCCAGTTAATCATGAACCGTTAATTACGAGTAAGCGAGAGTGAGTGAATAGATCTATTGAGGGTGACTCCTCCGTTCGTGTTGGTAGCACCAACTGGTCTGCGAACGCATCTCATTTGAATCATATTAGAGTGTCTGGTAAAACACTCGGTTGGGGCGTTCATTTTCTGTCTAGCTTCGGGGTCATGAGCTTAAGTGCCAATGTATCATTTTTATTGTGGCATTCTGGCCATTTCACTTTATACTTGTGGTTATCGTACAGAACCTTTACATAAATATATGATTCTCCAACATTTTTGTTGACCGTTTTAGCAATGTATTTTCAGGTAATTAAGTCATTCGCATCATGGCCTGCATGAGGACTTATCATAGAGTCGCGATGACGACGCGTCTCACTTGTATTTTTTATGCACTTAAACTATCGTTTGGTTTGTAACAAACTTATTTCCGCAACTTCGACAAACCTTTTGGGACCAATTTTTTTGTAAACTCTGAATGTTTTATGAAATCAAACGATGTACTTTTAAAATGACACTTTAGGTCGTTCATTATAACTATAACTGTGATGCTATGGCAGTCGCGCCCCAGGTATTCCATTCCGCTGCAATTCAGGTATTTGGGGGTGTGACAGATTGGCATCAGAACTAAGGTTATAACGAACTAGGTTGTCCATGATACCCTAGACTATAACCACATCATCATAGCATCTCATCATTTTATCATAAGTGTATATTCACTATACATGCGGTTTCATACATACATTATGCGGGTTATTTACTTTCATTTTACGTCGATTGTCACAGAGATATCTTAAGATACCCACCCTATTATCATTCCAGCAGACTCGGATATCACGAATGCTTTTTCATCCACTAATACACCTACATCACTACTCTCACTTTCCTATACCTCGACATTCCCATATTACTCACCATTATTAGATGATAACTCCCACCCATTTGAGGTATTAGCACCACCTGAGCCAGACTTAGAAGAGACTGCCAGGTATGACACTGAGACTTTTGAGACTGTCCCTACCTTCCCACTATCACCATTGCCATTCCCCTTTTCCATTCCCACATATCGAGAATTAGATGACACCCTGTAGATAGTACCAAGATCACCGACTCAACAGGAACATCAGCAAATTCATCAAGAATGGTTGGAGATCTATACTATCACGGATATGATCGACGTACAACTCCAGACTCCACATCAGAACTCATCACAACCCCAAGATGCCGCAATCCCGGATCCAATCAGAGGAGCACCAGGGAACCTCTAAACTAGACTTATATCTTTACTAGCTTTTACTATTATCCTAGCCACGGGATGTGTGGCATAGTTCAAGGAAACTTGTAGTATTTTGGTTGTTGCACAACGAATTTACCAAGTGTTAACTCTACTATATGGATAGTTGTGCTATGCTTAATATCCGTCTATGTACGCTAAAATTTTCATTTTATATATTCATTTGTGTTATGATTATATTTATGATATTTTTGTGGTTGCATCTTGTTGTGATTTCACTTCATTTACACATGTCATGGTTGCTTATATGTGAGTATGATGATCCTTACTACTTATAAATTCTCATGGTCTCTTATGATTTTGAAGAGTTATGTCGAAGAAAGCCGCTCCAGCCATGACACAAGCCACTGTTGAACAAATCATTGCCAAGAGCATAGCTACAGCCCTTGCCAACAATCTTACTCACGAGGAATTTATGGATTACAATCCCCACACCTTTAGCGGAACTGAAGGCGCAAGAGGATTTTACAAATGGTTCGAAGAAGTAGAAACAATATTTCAAGGTGGTAACTGTCACAAGGAAGACAAAGTTAAGTTCACCACTTGCACTTTTCGGGATCGTGCCCAGGAATGGTAGACCAAATATGTTCAGATAGTAGGGGTCGACGCTGCTTACTCAATCTCTTGGGAGAAACTAAGGAGGATGATGATTTTAGAATATTGTTCAAGGAGCGAATTACAAGAAATGGAACGGGAAATCCTAGACTTTACCTTGGAAGGAGATGATGTTGCCAAATACACTCATCGTTTTTATGAATTAGCACGACTATGCCCTGCAATGGATGAACCGGAATGCAAGAAACTTGAGAGGTATATCAGGGGACTCTCCCCTGAGATTCGTATGTTGGTCGCCTCATTAGAACCCGATACCATGCCTAAAGCTATCCGCATGGCGATTGAGGCAAAGGAACGCATAGCTCACACCAAGGCCGTAGGAAACAATAATGACAACAAATGAAAATGGAACAACAACAACAAGAGAAAGTGGGACAACAATCAGGGTGGCAATGCTACTCAACAACCACCAAAGAAGCAAAAAGTTGGTAAGGCCTATGCTGCAGGCCCAACTGAAAAGAAAGGTTACAATGATACCTTACCCAAATGTACAAAGTGTCAAAGTCATCATAACCCTTGGCATTGTCCTAATCCTTGTGGTAACTGTAAGGGGATTGGTCATTCGACTAGAGAATGCAAGTTTCCAATCATTGCCAGAAAGCAGAAACCTCTAGTGACATGTTTTGGCTGTAGGGAGATAGGACACTACAAGAGTGATTGTCTAAAACGGAGGAACCAAGGAACTGGGAATCAGGGTGGAATAGCTCGTGGGAGAGCTTATATCATCGGAGGAGGAGATTGCCAGGACATCAACAACATTGAGGACAGCAACAATGTTTAAGAACAAGGAACTTCTGCCTTAATAATAAACCATAGACGGAGCCCTCTAGGGTTGTAGTACTTTCTTTAAGTAGTCTATCTTAAGTACTTTCTTGTAACCTCGGTGTATCATGTACTTTTCTATCTAATATAATCTCTATCTTTTATCCAAGATACTCATAACCTTCGTCTATTACATTTTCTATTCCATTTATCTTATTCCTAACCATTTCGCAACAACGTACCGCTATCCTGTTAGGAGTTAGGCAAATTTCATCTTTGACTATAAACTATTACCATTCCGTAAGATTCCCCCGCACATCCTATAACCCATTCAACAGATTGTATCCCAAACTATTTCACTACCACTTTATAGAACTGTTTTACATAATTTTAATACAAGATATTTTACTACCGCTTTATAAAACTGTTTCACATAACTTTACCTCAAGCTATTTTACTACCATCTCAGGAAATTATTTCACATAATTTTAAAACGAGTTATATTACTACCACCTTATAAATTTATTTTCTAGCATTCTACCAACTATTTACTCCCCTACGAACCGATTCTTCTTGTTAAAACAAAAATTCAGACTACCATTTTACCAAACAACACATTGAACACTATCTAAAACTTTTGAAAAACATAATACTACTTTGACTAAACCGAGCATCGCATCATTAGTCCTCAATTATACATAGCCTGATCACCTATATGTAATTCAGGAAGGATTATGCCATGAAGGAAACAATCACCTTTTCAGAATTCCTACTAACAATCTTCAATCAAAACATCCAAAAATCAAATCTTTGTAAACAAGTAAATTTTTCATAAACATCCCTTTTGACAAACCCTCTCTAGATACCTACACCACATGTCACTCATTCAGCCGTTAAGTGGATCTTTACCGTTGACCTCTCCAGGAAAGATTTTCCATCTACGAGGAGTATTCCATGACATAAGAAGACAATGAAAGGATTACGAAACGTCAAACAAGGACTGGAAACATGCGGTAAGTTGATTCATGACGCAACAGAAATCTTAAGACCTTATGAGGCAATCCAAATCACTATCTTTGGCATAGTCACCAAATTTTATCATTTCAGAAGTACTATTTAGACCAAGTAAGCCAACAAACCTAAGACATGATCCATTTTAGAAATGACCAAGTAAGTTGAATATTCATACCTGTAAGTCTTGCCTAATATTAACCAATAGGCATTATCCGACACCAGAAACAAAATGTTAGACATCTAAGCATTCATGCAGACATACCTACCCGACTATTTCATCATTTTTAATGCTTGCATTTCAAATAGATTTTCTTTAAAATGCATTTATACAAATCATACACCTTGTAGAAATGTATCTATTTTGACGAGTAAATCCCTTGTGATCAACCTGTAACAAAACTATTGAACGTTAAGAAATGTATAACACCAAACTTTGCTAAATATTCCTATTCACATCATGTTGAAAACCCATCTATAAAACTTTGGGTCGTATTTGAAAACAGTCCAATCTTGCATAACCATTGAAAGTATTCAAACTTGAAAAATTCATTTGTTCAAACTTGTAAATTCATTTATTCAGAGAAGGATTTCAAACAAAACATTCCATATTGAGCCAAATTTTAAAAATCAACCATCGTACTAAAACACTTCATACATTTAAGATCTTGTGATTGACAAACAGTAACATGGAAAATTTGATGAAGGAAATCTAGGGAGATACTATAGAACAGTAAGAATCTTAGTAATTGAGAGGATCGCTTCGATACACTTGAGGGTGTTAGTCCTTTGTAACTTTGTGTATATGATATGTTTGAGTTAATATGATTAAGTATGCAGAATCTACTTAACCACACTTAGAAGGTTTATTTTGGTTATGGAAATGGAACAGTTATGTTTATTATAGAACAGTAAGCAAAGAAAGTTTATCACCAAACGATTCAATATTATTCAATATAATACGAGTGATCTTCACTATCACTACGGTTACAAAACCTTGAATCTTATGTTTCTATGACTTGAGATATTGTTGTGTTTGTTCTTTTCTCTTAACAGATATTCTAGTTCTATTCTTTGCACAAAATCTAAGTTATGAAGCACACATAATATCTAGTCTAAGATCTCTCATTTATATTCCAAGAGAGATCTTTACAAATATTGTCAAGTCTAATCGAACACATGCTTGAGAGTGTCAGTCATTAAGATACAACATGTATCTGTGTTTACAACTTGTTACTGAACACTTTGTCTAAAGATATTATCTACCGTGTATTGTTGACTATTATACACATAATATCTTCGTATTCTTATCCAACCAGCAGTAGAATACTTCAATAGTTATCCACTCAGCAGTAGAATCTTCTTCACCAGCAGCAGCAGCATCATTCACCAGTAGAATGTTTAACGCTAGCAGTAGAATCAAATGCACTAGCAGTAGAATGATACTTAGAGTATTTCTTTGAGCAGAACTGATCTTGTGAACATGTAATTTCCAATACTAATCTTCAGAACATTTAATTCCCAACAATCCTCCCCTAAGCATGTGAATCCTTTTCAACATGTTTCTGAATTAAATTATGGATTGTGAAGATCTTTCAAACACTTCTTAGTCAGACCCTTGATCTGAGCTTCCCTTTGTTCTGTAAGACTAAATATCTTTCTCAGTAACTCATCTGCCATTTTCTTTGGTCTTCGAAAATATTAGTACCAATCTTCAAGCTTCAAACAAAGCCTAAAAGATGGTGCAATTTCCTTGGATGGAGGAATTATAAGAGGCAATGGTGCTGTGTATCTTGGATGCTTGTTTCAACAAGTGAAATCATCTATCAGCATTCCTTTGCAAGTGATGAACAAACGTAGTGAACTGAAATTGAAACTGAAAGAACCTAGATAGAACTTTCTCCTTTGGAATGCTTCATCCCTTCTGAATATATATAATACTCCAGAATCAGCTCTGTTCTTGTCATTTTCAACCTCTATGTCATCATCTTGTATGCTCTTTTCTTTTCCTCCCTTACATTTGGTTAATCCTCCTTTCTTGGGCTTTATTTCCTCCCCTGAGATATTTCCTCCCCTGAGATGCAAATAATATTTTATCCTCCCCTGTTTGGAAGATCTCTCACTATCATCCCATCATCATCTGATCTACAAATGTAAACTTGTTTTCAGACAACGTTGTACATGAAGCCATCAATTCATTAAGAGTTTATGTGCTGCCCTCATCACTTCTAGGTGTGTTAACTCCTATGAGAGGTGATTCATGGGGCTTTGACTCATTATCCATCAATGGATGGTTTTTCTGAGTCCCTTTGAAAAATCCTTTTTAAGAAACTTTTGACTTAGCAATATGTTTATGATTTTATTATAGAAAAATCATATTGCTTTCAACCATTTTGAAGGGATTAAGTGTATAACAGACACTTATTCAAGAATGCGGTTTAAAGCAACCTCTGGTTGTGTGAGAACCAATGTTTTTCAGTTATAAATAACTGCCTATGTAAAGATAAACCTATTCAAAAGGCTTTCTTGACAGGGTTTCTAGCTCACAGCAATTGTTACCTCTAACACAAGTGTTAGATTCACTATTACTAGCTGTTCTTTTTATCAGATGTCCTTAGACTTGCTCATTATACTTAAAAGTATATAATGATAGAAAGTGAGTTGTATCAGTTACTATCTGACCAACTGAGCCATCAAGCCAATGTGAAACATGATAACTAGGTTTCAAGAAAGAAGTTTTAAAGAATTTAATTAACTTAGGTGTAAACCTTTGTTAATGAATTCCCAAACTCAGTCCATCATAAACCTATTATGTCAGCAATTGATATCATCATTCTACTGCTTCCATTTCACTTGAAACTTCTTTTGTACTCAATGTTCATACCTGGAAATGTTAGTCCAAAACCAAGAAACAAAATGCAAAGCATATGTCTTATAGCAGTATCATAGATATGACTAACAAATATGAACTTAACAAACAAAAATTTATACCAGCAGCACAAACTTTTCACTAACAGTAGTATTTTATAAATCCAGCAGTACAATCTTAAGATATATACAAAAACCACACAAATTAAAAAGGTTAAGGATTAAGCATTCCAATACTTGCTACCAAGTACTGAAACCTTCCAACATCAAAAGCTTTAGTGAGAAGATCTGCAAAGTTGTGTTCAGAATCAATTTTGAACTCTTGAATCAACTTTTTCTCATTGCAATCTCTAATAAAATGATGTCTAATTTCAATGTGTTTTGTTTTAGAATGTTGTACTGGGTTTTTAATTATGCAAATTGTACTACTATTATCAATATGAATGACAGTGTTCATAAAATTGTACCCATAGTCAAGAAGTTGGTTTTGAAGCCATAGGACTTGACCACAGCAACTTGCAGCAGCTACATATTCAGCTTCAGTTGTTGAAGTAGCCACAATTGTTTGCTTCTTACACTGCCATGAGATAAGTCTATACCCAAGGAATTGACATCCTCTAGTTGTTGACTTTCTGTCCAAGCTAGCACCAGCATAATCATTATCCGAAAATGCTACCAAGTCAAAAGGTAATTCCCTTGAATACCATAGACCCAACCTTGGTTGACCCTTGAGATATCTAAAAATCCTCTTGACTGCTATTAAATGAGAAACCTTTGGAGTTACTTGAAATCTTGCACAACCACAAACAGAGAACATGATGTCAGGTCTTGATGATGTGAGATACATCAAAGAGCCTATCATAGATCTGTAAGTGTGTACATCTACATTGTCTCCATCTAAATCTTTAAGAAGTGGCTTCTCAGAGTCCATTGGTGTGCTTGCCATTTTTGAATCAGCAAATTGAAATTTTCTAAGTATCTCTGCAACATATTTATCTTGACTGATAAATATGCCTTCACTAGATTGCTTAACTTGCAGACCCAAAAAGAATGTAAGTTCCCCAATGGAACTCATCCGAAACTTATCATGCATAAGCTTCTCAAACTCCAAACACATCTCCTTCCTTGTAGATCCAAAGATGATATCATCCACATACACCTGAACTAGCAAAAGATCACTCTTGTGCTTCTTGATGAATAATGTCTGATCAATCTTGACTCTTTGAAATCCATTTTCTATTAAGTAGGAAGCTAGTGTTTCATACCATGCTCTTGGTGCCTGATGAAGGCCATAAAGAGCCTTAACTACTCTATACACTTTTTCTGGATGGTCAGGATCAATGAACCCTGGAGGTTGTGAGATATACACCTCTTCTTCAATAGTTCCATATAAAAATGCACTCTTGACATCCATTTGGTAAACTGTGAAGCCTATAAATGAAGCATAAGCTAAGAAAAGCCTAATTGCCTCAAGTCTTGCTACTGGAGCAAAAACCTCATCATAGTCTATACCTTCTTCTTGTGTGTACCCTTGGGCTACTAATCTAGCCTTATTCCTAATCACTATGCCCCTTTCATCCCTTTTACTCTTGAAAACCCACCTAGTGCCAATTACCTTTTCATCCTTAGGTAAATCAACTAGCACCCAAACCTTCTGAATCTTAAACTGAAGAAGCTCCTCTTGCATAGCTTCCACCCAGCTTGAATCATCTAGGGCTTTAAGAATGTTCTTTGGTTCTGCCTGAGAGAGAAAACATACAAACAAGCAAGTGTTTGAAAACTCATGCTGCTTTGAAGCATAAAGGGCATCAAGAAGCCCTTGTTGGTATGAAGACATCAGTTGTTGTCTTGTCTTCACACCTGATTGTACATCTCCAATCACATTTTCTAGGGAGTGGACTTTGTGAATCAATGAACCCTGGAGGTTGTGAGACATACACCTCTTCTTCAATAGTTCCATATAAAAATGCACTCTTGACATCCATTTGGTAAACTGTGAAGCCTATAAATGAAGCATAAGCTAAGATAAGCCTAATTGCCTCAAGTCTTGCTACTGGAGCAAAAACCTCATCATAGTCTATACCTTCTTCTTGTGTGTACCCTTGGGCTACTAATCTAGCCTTATTCCTAATCACTATGCCCCTTTCATCCCTTTTATTCTTGAAAACCCACCTAGTGCCAATTACCTTTTCATCCTTAGGTAAATCAACTAGCACCCAAACCTTCTGAATCTTAAACTGAAGAAGCTCCTCTTGCATAGCTTCCACCCAGCTTGAATCATCTAGGGCTTTAAGAATGTACTTTGGTTCTGCCTGAGAGAGAAAACATACAAACAAGCAAGTGTTTGAAAACTCATGCTGCTTTGAAGCATAAAGGGCATCAAGAAGCCCTTGTTGGTCTAAAGACATCAGTTGTTGTCTTGTCTTCACACCTGATTGTACATCTCCAATCACATTTTCTAGGGAGTGGACTTTGTGAATCCTGGTGTGTGGAGTAGAAGGAACTTGATAGTTAGGTGAGATATTGCTCAAATCCACCTCTTCATCTGAGAAATCTGCTTCATTTGAGTCTGAAGGGCCAGCAGTAGAAACATTTGGCTCAGCAGTAGAAAAATTAAGCCTAGCAGTAGAATGCTCTGTCTCAGCAGTACTATCATCAGTAGAAACATTCTCTTGTTCCTTGGTTCCATTTTTCTTGTGTTCATCTTCAACATCTTCTTTAGCTTTACCAGTAGAATATTCATCATTTGTTGAAGATGAAGCCACACTGGTACTTATTGGCATCCATACATGACCTTGATTTGTCTCCTTGTCTAACCCTGCCTCATTTGTTGTTTGTGAACCTGAAAAATCATTAGATTCTGCAACAACAGGAACATAATTCATAGAATGGGTTAGTGACTCAAGATCAAATAGCCAATTAGGACCTTGACCTGCTACATCGGATTTATTCTCTAAAAACTACACATGCAGGTTTTCATCTACTCTTCTAGTTCTCAAGTTGTATACTCTAAAAGCTTTGCTATTAAGAGAATATCCAACTAAGAATCCTTCATTTGCTTTGCCATCAAACTTTCCAAGATGGTCTAAGGTATTCAGAATTGTCACATGACATCCAAAGGTCTAAGAAATCCTATTGCAGGAGTTCTACCTCTAAAAAGCTCATATGATGTCTTATTTTGAGATTTGACAACCAAAACCCTATTTTGAACATAGCAAGCAGTGTTGATTGTTTCAGCCCAAAAAGTGATAGGCAACTTAGAGTCGGCTAACATGGTTCTAGCAGCTTCTATGAGTGTTCTATTTCTCCTCTCAGCTACTCCATTTTGCTGAGGAGTTCTAGCTACACTAAATTCTCTCCTAATACCTTTTTCCTTGCAGAAGTCATCCATAACTCTATTTTTAAACTCTGTCCCATTATCACATCTAATAACTTTTACTCTTTTGTCTACTAGGTTTTCTATCTCTGTAATGAATGTTTTAAGAATGCTAGAAGTCTCATTCTTAGAAACTAAAAAGAAAACCCATGTAAATCTACTATAGTCATTAGTAATAACTAGACAATATCTTTTATGCATCATACTACTAAAAGAAGTAGGTCCAAATAAGTCGATATGAAGCATAAACAATGATTGATCAATAGAGTTAAAAATCTTGGGCTTACAAGAGGCTTTGTGTTGTTTGCCTTTAAGACAAGCAATGCATGTTTGATCATTTTTAAATCGTTTTTGAGGTAAACCTCTTTACCAAACCATTCTTAACAATCTTATTTATGGTTTTGAAGTTAATGTGACCAAGCCTCCTATGCAATAACATTGATTCATCCAATGTGGCCTTTGCAACAAGACAAGTTAAAGCCTTTTTAGGAACAATGTTCTTCATATCAACACTGTACATGTTGCCCTTTCTTGGAATTCTAAGAAGTACTTGACTTTCATCAGGCATCTTAAAATTAGAAGAAAGTACAAGACATTCAGTATTAGTAAAATGAAATTTGTTCTTTTTGTCACACATTTATGAGATATTACAAAGATTATACTTTAGCTCTTGTACATAGTACACATCTTCAAAATCTAAATTTCCAGTTTTAATTGTACCTTTACCGGAAATTTTGACACCAATACCTCCTCCAAAGGTAACATAGCCACCATCTAATGTTTGAAAATCTGAAAGATAGGACTTGTTGCCTGTCATGTGCCTTGAACATCCACTATCTGAGTATCCTTGATCCTTTTGTTTATCAGATGAATGTTCCTGCACAAAAATGAGGAATATTAGTTTCCTTTGGGGACCCAAGCCATTACTGACTTGGATCTGCCTCGTGCATCAATGAAATGTAATCTTTTGAGAACAGTTGATGCAACATTGGATTTAAGAACCCAACATGTTGAGGCCTTAACAGCATTTGCCCTGTTTTCCCAAGCAGCAGTAAGAACTACATGCTTAGCAGTAGAAACTGCTAGCTTTGTAGTTGTTCCCTTTGGTTTCCAAACTTGTTTTTGGACCACTGCTTTTGTTTGAATGGGCCTTTTAACAGTTTTTGATGCATTTTTGTAAGTTGATTTTGCATTTTTAACTGTTGGTCTTGGGTTAACAGTCATGAATGGTCTAGCAGTAGAAACTGCTTGCCTAGCAGCAGGAACTGCGTTTGAAACTGCTCTGGGTTTTGTTCTCTTAGAATTAGAGTGAAAATGAAATTGAGGAGTTTGCCTTTTGTAATTCACCCTATTGTGTGTATACCTAGATACCCTTTGGTTGCAGAAAGCTGCAAGATGGTCAAATACTCCACATACATAAAAAGCTTTGTTATAAAAGTCAAAGTCATCACCTAATTGGTGAGACTTGAGGTTATTCCAATTTCTATGGTTACCTATGGGCTTGTTGGTGGTTCTATATTGTTCACAATATCTAACTGGTTGCCTAACATGTTCAATGTTGGTTTTAGGCCTATCAACATTAGTTTTGACTATCTTAGGAACACTTGTTCCTGCTTTCTTAACCACTTCAGGTTTAGACATAACCTGTTCATCTTCATCATCATCAGATACCCAGTCTTCAATGACTACTCTATCTGATCTTCTATCAGAGGACACCTTGTCCTCAGGAAGTGAAGTTTTACTTAAACTCTCACTTACTTTCTTAGGTTCATCAACAACTAGCTTTGTTTTTGGCTGTACACCATATTGTAGCTCAGGTTGTTGAAATTCAGGAACACCTGAATTTTCTAGGTCAATCCCTGGGGGTTTAGGGATTCCTCTGTAAGGGGGTGGGACAGCATTATATCCTAACCATGACTTGGCTCTATTAATCACTTGACATTCTATCATGTTGGTCACACCTCTAGAAGCATGTTCTAGTGTTTGTGTAGTCAAGTGAATGTTTCCATTTTCCTTTTTGATCCTATCAAAAGCCTCTCTGAAAAGCTTAATTTCAGCATCTCTAAAGAATATGTCTTGTCCAAGAAGAGCTTTGTCATCAGAAAAAGCAAATTCATTTTGTTTGTAATGAATGATCTGCTTCTCTAAGGATTCTAAACCACATTTATAGTCTACTAAGTCTTGTTGAGTTCTGCTTAGGACTTTCTTTTGGTCATCATAATGTTTGATTAAAGTTTGTAGTTCTGAAAGAGCTGTGCAAGTATTAGAACAAACTTTATGATTTTGTACCTCAGTAGAGAAAGCCATGAGTGCCATCTGTGAAGAATCTTCTTCTTCATCAGCCATGAAACTCCAATCAAAACCTAGCCCATCAATAGCTACCATAGCTTTTGAGTTTGGCTCAGAAACCTCCCTTGTTTTGGATGTGCTTCCAAAACCTTTATTCTTGCTATCCTGCTGCCTTGGTCTTCTACATTCTCTTGAGAAGTGCCCCATCATGTGGCAGTTATAGCACACTATCTTTGACTTGTCAAAACCAGCAATATCATTGTTGCTGATTGTGAGCTTCTTCCCCGTCCTTTGATACAACTTCTTGGCTCTCATGCTAAAAAGAGAAATTTGCCATTTTAGGTCCATTTCCTCCAGATCATCATCATTGATCTCTTGGATGTCTTCATAAGTGAGCATGGACCCATCATTTCGACTTGTGAGAAATGCACAACAAGTCTTTTAATCCAAAATACCCATGGTACTGCTTGATGAACTAGCAGCACCAATACCATCAACAACTTTCACCTCTTCACTTGGATTTGAGGTACTAGGAGTTGACATAAATGCCATGTTCCCAGTATTAGAACTAGTACCTCCATTTTTCTTCAAATCTTGTTCCACAGTCTTAAAGTTGCTGTACAAGTCTATCAGTTCCATGGTGTCAAGGTCTGGCTTATTCTTCCAGACTAAAACATGTATAGCCCACTCTTCTGGTAAGCTTCTCAGAAATTTTGTGTTCAAATCTTCTTGAGGTATTTCAACCCCAAGAATAGCAAGTTGGCTCACAATATTCTGAAGCCTATTAAACATATGGTCAAGAGATTCATTGTTGGTGGAGGAGAAGTTTTCAAACAGCTGCTTGAGCAGTGTCTTGTGGGTTTTCTTGGTGGCTTCATTTCCACCATACCTGGCAACAATAGCTTCAAATAATGACTTGGCATCTTTGAACTTGCTGAAGTTTAAAAGTTGATCATTGGGAATGGTCATCATCAGCATGCTTCTTGCCTTTAGGTCATTTTTCTTCTTTATTCTGTCTTCTGCAGATGTTGGGTATTGTTGCAGAGTTGTCACCACTTTGCCATCCACTATTGATGTAGTGGTTGTAGGCTGGTAAGAGTTTCCATCTTCAATGATTTCCCAAAGTGCATAGTCTTGCACTTGGAAATATTGCTCTATCCTTAGCCTCCACATTTGAAACTCATTCTGTTTGAGCATAGGTAATTTTGCAGCAACATTGGTCTGAATAGATTCAACGTCCATTTCTTCTTCTTCTTCTTCATCTTCTAAATCAAATATATTAGCCTTGCTCTGATACCAACTGAGAGGATCGCTTCGATACACTTGAAGGGTGTTAGTCCTTTGTAACTTTGTGTATATGATATGTTTGAGTTATTATGATTAAGTATGCGGAATCTACTTAACCACACTTAGAAGGTTTATTTTGGTTATGGAAATGGAACAGTTATGTTTATTATAGAACAATAAGCAAAGAAAGTTTATCACCAAACGATTCAATATTATTCAAAATAATACAAGTGATCTTCACTATCACTAGGGTTACAAAACCTTGAATCTTATGTTTCTATGACTTGAGATATTGTTGTGTTTGTTCTTTTCTCTTAACAGATATTCTAGTTCTATTCTTTGCACAAAATCTAAGTTATGAAGCACACATAATATCTAGTCTAAGATCTCTCATTTATATTCCCAGAGAGATCTTTACAAATATTGTCAAGTCTAATCGAACACATGCTTGAGAGTGTCAGTCATTAAGATACAACATGTATCTGTGTTTACAACTTGTTACTGAACACTTTGTCTAAAGATATTATCTACCGTGTATTGTTGACTATTATACACATAATATCTTCGTATTCTTATCCAACCAGCAGTAGAATACTTCACCAGTTATCCACTCAGCAGTAGAATCTTCTTCACCAGCAGCAACAGCATCATTCAGCAGTAGAATGTTTAACGCTAGCAGTAGAATCAAATGCACTAGCAGTAGAATGATACTTAGAGTATTTCTTTGAGCAGAACTGATCTTGTGAACATGTAATTTCCAATACTAATCTTCAGAACATTTAATTTCCAACAGTTATGAAGACCAAGCACCTTAGGTGAAGAGAGACTCATATCGTAACATCATTTAGAGCAAGACACGAGGAATCAAGACTGTTACCATAACTTTATCCTTCCGATAATGATGAAGCGAAAAGTGTACCGCTTTTAAGGGGTCATTTAAGCCTTAAATCGTATTTATTTGATCAAATATTGCCCTAAATCGTTCCTTTTGTCATTTTAGGTACTTTTGAGGAGAAATCTGGAAAAGGAGGCATTTTGGACATTTTTGGAGCATTAAAGTGAAGAAAACGGCAAAGTCTCAAAAATCGGCTAAAAGTTACTCTTGACGGCGTCAGACTTTACTCTGGACGGCGTCATGCCTTGGCAAGAAAAGTTGGACGTGAAATTTACTCATGACGGGCCAGTGAAAATAGCATGTGAATTCTGACGGCGTCACGCTTTAACTTGATCGAGGGCGTCACGGCTTAAATCATAAGGGGACGGCGTCACGTTCATGGTTCGACGGCGTCAAGCCTTGATAAGCCAGAATGGATTTTGGAAGAGCTAAAGAGGGACGGCGTCAAGAAGGTCATCCGGGAACCCTAAAAGCGGCGAGGTGACGGCGTCACACTCCATAAGGTGACGCCGTCAGATCCAAAAATCTATATATAGTTTTCTAATTTTTTGTCATTAGAGAGAGCTTAGTGTGTGGAATTTTGGGAGAAAACCCTAAGACGATTTTAGCTACTTTTTCAGGGCTTTTTGCCTTGAGATCTTCCATGTTTCATTGAAAGATAAGTTATCAATTAATCATTCAATATGTCTATGTGTTGTTTGATTCTATCTTATTCTTGTCTTTTGTTTAACATGTTAGGCTAAATTTATCTTGTGTTTGCTTAGATCTAATGAAACCTAGCTATTGATTATTGGTTGTTAGTGTGTTGTTAGTTGTATTGGATGATTGTTTATCTATGTTAGGCTTAAGAAAACTGGCTAACTTCCTATTCGGTAACTTGCTTGAACGTCTTAAGAAACATGAACCAAACGCGTACTAAAGGTTTTTATGGTTGTATTTAATGCACAAGCGAATTCTAGTGATCCCATGTTAGGAGCTTCCTAGCCGGCTCGACATAGGAGTGAAGTAGGAGCTTGTAGAGTTGGGGAAGTAAGTACGCCACCCCACGAATGGTATTAAGGAATACACCCGTCATCCACGCAACTAATACACACTAATTAACCGGTAAAAGATAGTTAGGGAGTAAGGAAATCTAAGTAAACACATTTCTCTACACATAAGTTTCTCACCACATTTTATTTTCAGTTATTTAATTTTATTGCATTCGTAGTAATTTGGGTTAGTTGACTAGCAACTAATTCCGCCCACTCCTTCAAACCCGAGATTTTACTTGCTTTCATAAAATTATAAAAACATAAAAAAGAATCTTCCTCAACCCTTAGACCTAATTAGAGTAGCCTTTCACACCTAACGAACACTATTCCCTGTGGAGAACGATCAATCCCCCGTACTTACCACTACACTATACTACATCGGTCAGGTACACTGCCTGGTGGGGTTGTAAGCCTCTTGAGATCCCTCGAGAGGTAAAACCTGTTGTAAGGTTACAAAACCACGCATCAAGTTTTTGGCGCCGTTGCCGGGGAATAGTTATTGTTTAGGTTGAATTTTTATTTCTATTAGGTCTACTCACTAGATTCCTTTCTGGTGAGATTTTTATTTTATTTTTCTAGGTTTTCTTTAATCTATCTTATTTCTTTGTACTTTTGTTTGTGATACCTTCCACTTACCGCATGAGTAACATTGGTCATTTGATCCCTGTTATTCGTGTTTTTCGCCGTGCAAATTTTCAACTACCCGTTCCCGCCCCCATAGTAGCAAACAACAACCTTTCACCCGACCACCACTTTGGTAACAATTCTGAGATGGAGGAGTCTGACCATGAGAATGACTATGTTAGTCCATTTTACTACTCAGACTCCGATGAGGATATCGGTAATGGAGAAGTAGTTAACGAGGAATGGGGAAAAGAGGAAATTGATCCCTTTAAGTATGTTGACCCTAGGACTAAGATCGAAAAGGATAGCCTCTTTAACATGCAATTCCCGTGTAAAATTGGTTATCATGATTTTTATGCTTATCTTAACTCATCTTTGCCTATGAACATTATCTCTCGCGCTAATTATAATAAAATCATGGTAGATGAGCTTGAATATCAAGGAGATAACATTGTTGCTAGGATTAAGCCACTACACGTGTTCGTAGGAAGTTTTGTGTATTTGGTGGATTTTATGGTTATGGAGAATTTAGGAGAATTTATCGATGACAAATTAACCCAAGTCATTTTTGGAGAACCCTTCAAAAGGTTGACCAACCTTGACGAAAAACTTGTGGACGGGTTAATTACATTCTCGGATGGGGATGAAGATTTTGTCTATCAAATGCCCCGAGTACATCCTAGGTTTAAGAACTACCCCATTGAATCTTGCAATAGAATTATGCCTATCGACTTGTTAAGTGAGAATGATAAGAGGAAGGGGCTCAAATATCCACATGAGAAAAATAAGAGATATTATCATGGATGTTTGGAGCTGAATGATGAATACAAGAGAGATGAGGCAACAATTAGATGGCTCACACTCGGATACGTGAGCATAAGCGACACTAGATGAGCCTTACTTAGAGTCTAGCTACAAGACTCGTTAATAAAGAAAAGCGCTTCTTGGGAGGCAACCCAAGCTTTATTTTTGCTTTGTGTGTTTATTTATTTGTTTGTTTGATTTTATTTGTTTCCGTATGTGTGTTTAATTTTTATCATTATTGATTCATGTTCAAAACTAATTTGTGAAAATGCTTTATGTTGTTTTTAACTTCGTCTTAACTACATATAAAGGTATTTTGCAAAAGATAAGTGTAAGGGAAATCTAAATCGGTTTATTAGAACACAAATTAACATGAATCGTAATAATAATAAATTAGCATACATATTAGTATTTGTTTGAGTCAAATGCTTGTATCGAGTCATAATGAGGTTTTGCAGGATTTCCAGGAAGTAAGGTAAAGGTTTTTCCAGAAATTTTCCGGAAACTAAAAATGAAAATTTTTGTCAGGTCATTTCTGACGGCGTCAGGGTTTATAACCTGACGGCGTCAGATTTAATTTTCAGAAATTTTTGAAAGTTTTGTTTTCATAAAAAGTTTTTATTAAATCTCCAACTTATAATCTCCAGGAATCTGCAAAATTATCATTCCACAAGCATTATATCCTTATATATAGATTTTATCCCGCCGATGTTATGCAGGTTTTCGTGTTTGTTTTCTCAGGTTTAACAGGTTATTTTGGACAAGGAGATGTTTACGGAATCAAGCTTATGGCGATGCATTAGTCATGGAGCTTCAACATTCTCTTTGGAGGAAGATTTAACCGTGTAATTTCATTATCCACCGAGCGAATCAGGGGAGTATTTGATTTCATTCTTTTACTTTTTGCTTTTACATCTTATTATTTGAACATTGGGGACAATGTTCATCTTAAGTGTAAGGGGAGGGTAAAAGTACGATTTTAGAGAATGCCATTGCGCTTGATTTTCGTTTGTTTAATAATAGATATGTAATAAAACTGAGATAAATACTTGTTAAGGTAATTTTAGTGCCAAATTTAAAATTTTTTACAACATGTAGGAGTGAAACTTTGATCTTAATGAGCGTCTCACGGATAGGAGTTATATGACTAGCACAAAAACCGTACCACTAAAAAATTTTTCCACCCCCAAATATGTGAGGTTCGCCCCTAGAATTGGTAGGAAAAGCATTTATGCTATGATGTGTGTACCGGTAGCACTTAGATTCTAGAACTTGCGTTAGGACCATTCCGAGGCCACAAGTGGGACTACATTCGTGTAGTTAGATTTACTACATGATAAGAGGCATTAGGATTAACCCATTGTTTTACACCTGTGTTTTTGTTATAATTACATTGGCTACATTGGTCAAGTAATTCTCCCACACCCTTTGCGTTGTACTCATTTTTAGTACACGATACCCCTAGTACACCCCTCAGAGCCTATCTTTTCGTTTCGACCTTTAAGCATTTTACTTAAAGGAAGAATTTGTTACACCCCACTAAAATGTACACCAAAATCGCCTTAGCCTACCTTGTATGCACTCATTTTTAGTGCATTATTGTTACAACATTTGTTTAAACCCAAGTTAATTATCTAGTTGATTACATGGTTGCTAAGTCGAGTCATATCCTTGTACATATTGTTTTGGGACGATTGGGACTCATGGGTAAAGTACTAGTGTAATGGAGTAATGGGGAAGAACATCATTTATTACCCCCATATGTGCTAAATGTTTTAAAAGTACTCCAAGTTTTTCAATTATCTTAATTCGAGTCATTAGATTAGTATTTGTAAAGTTATGTAAAAATTCAAGTGTAAGGGGAATGCAACGCCCCTATGATGTATTATTTTGGATGGTAGGGTAAAAGTGTATGCAAAAAAAAAAAAAAAAAAAAAAAAAAAAAAAAAAAAAATAAAGAAAAACACAAAAAAATGAGAAAAAGAAAAATAGAAAAAACATACGGACTACCATCCCGTTTTATTTTATGTTTGTTTTATATTTTTGTTATTTTGTTATTTCATTTCTAGCTTAAGATCGAGTCTAGTCTTGGCTTAGCAACATTGTATAGTACATGTAATTGATCAAGATTTTTAACTCGCCACCAGTAAAATATCCTTTATCCAACAAAACCGTGTTTTCCTTTTCCCTACACCTAACGTTATAACCCATTTAAAAGCCCTCTTTGATAGTTTATCTTAGGTGCTTACGCCTAGTGGAGGAGGTTTTCGATCCTTTCCCAAGCCTATGGTAATCTATTTGCTATGACAGGTAGTGAGAGATATTTTCCGTTTTCATTTATGAGATTTATTTTGATGACACTTGAGAGATGTGAGTATCTAAACACTACTTGTGAGGTGCTAGTATGTAATCTCCGTGCTTATTATGATTGAAGTGGAACGATTATTTGTTGTAATTACTTTTATGTTAGCATTAAATGACCCCTAACTTGTATTTTAATTAGAATAAAAGCACATTTGCTTGAGGACAAGCAAATCTCAAGTGTAAGGGTATTTGATGAAGCGAAAAGTGTACCGCTTTTAAGGGGTCATTTAAGCCTTAAATCGTATTTATTTGATCAAATATTGCCCTAAATCGTTCCTTTTGTCATTTTAGGTACTTTTGAGGAGAAATCTGGAAAAGGAGGCATTTTGGACGTTTTTGGAGCATTAAAGTGAAGAAAACGGCAAAGTCTCAAAAATCGGCTAAAAGTTACTCTTGACGGCGTCAGACTTTACTCTGGACGGCGTCATGCCTTGGCAAGAAAAGTTGGACGTGAAATTTACTCATGACGGGCCAGTGAAAATAGCATGTGAATTCTGACGGCGTCACGCTTTAACTTGATCGAGGGCGTCACGGCTTAAATCATAAGGGGACGGCGTCACGTTCATGGTTCGACGGCGTCAAGCCTTGATAAGCCAGAATGGATTTTGGAAGAGCTAAAGAGGGACGGCGTCAAGAAGGTCATCCGGGAACCCTAAAAGCGGCGAGGTGACGGCGTCACACTCCATAAGGTGACGCCGTCAGATCCAAAAATCTATATATAGTTTTCTAATTTTTTGTCATTAGAGAGAGCTTAGTGTGTGGAATTTTGGGAGAAAACCCTAAGACGATTTTAGCTACTTTTTCAGGGCTTTTTGCCTTGAGATCTTCCATGTTTCATTGAAAGATAAGTTATCAATTAATCATTCAATATGTCTATGTGTTGTTTGATTCTATCTTATTCTTGTCTTTTGTTTAACATGTTAGGCTAAATTTATCTTGTGTTTGCTTAGATCTAATGAAACCTAGCTATTGATTATTGGTTGTTAGTGTGTTGTTAGTTGTATTGGATGATTGTTTATCTATGTTAGGCTTAAGAAAACTGGCTAACTTCCTATTCGGTAACTTGCTTGAACGTCTTAAGAAACATGAACCAAACGCGTACTAAAGGTTTTTATGGTTGTATTTAATGCACAAGCGAATTCTAGTGATCCCATGTTAGGAGCTTCCTAGCCGGCTCGACATAGGAGTGAAGTAGGAGCTTGTAGAGTTGGGGAAGTAAGTACGCCACCCCACGAATGGTATTAAGGAATACACCCGTCATCCACGCAACTAATACACACTAAATAACCGGTAAAAGATAGTTAGGGAGTAAGGAAATCTAAGTAAACACATTTCTCTACACATAAGTTTCTCACCACATTTTATTTTCAGTTATTTAATTTTATTGCATTCGTAGTAATTTGGGTTAGTTGACTAGCAACTAATTCCACCCACTCCTTCAAACCCGAGATTTTACTTGCTTTCATAAAATTATAAAAACATAAAAAAGAATCTTCCTCAACCCTTAGACCTAATTAGAGTAGCCTTTCACACCTAACGAACACTATTCCCTGTGGAGAACGATCAATCCCCCGTACTTACCACTACACTATACTACATCGGTCAGGTACACTGCCTGGTGGGGTTGTAAGCCTCTTGAGATCCCTCGAGAGGTAAAACCTGTTGTAAGGTTACAAAACCACGCATCAAGTTTTTGGCGCCGTTGCCGGGGAATAGTTATTGTTTAGGTTGAATTTTTATTTCTATTAGGTCTACTCACTAGATTCCTTTCTGGTGAGATTTTTATTTTATTTTTCTAGGTTTTCTTTAATCTATCTTATTTCTTTGTACTTTTGTTTGTGATACCTTCCACTTACCGCATGAGTAACATTGGTCATTTGATCCCTGTTATTCATGTTTTTCGCCGTGCAAATTTTCAACTACCCGTTCCCGCCCCCATAGTAGCAAACAACAACCTTTCACCCGACCACCACTTTGGTAACAATTCTGAGATGGAGGAGTCTGACCATGAGAATGACTATGTTAGTCCATTTTACTACTCAGACTCCGATGAGGATATCGGTAATGGAGAAGTAGTTAACGAGGAATGGGGAAAAGAGGAAATTGATCCCTTTAAGTATGTTGACCCTAGGACTAAGATCGAAAAGGATAGCCTCTTTAACATGCAATTCCCGTGTAAAATTGGTTATCATGATTTTTATGCTTATCTTAACTCATCTTTGCCTATGAACATTATCTCTCGCGCTAATTATAATAAAATCATGGTAGATGAGCTTGAATATCAAGGAGATAACATTGTTGCTAGGATTAAGCCACTACACGTGTTCGTAGGAAGTTTTGTGTATTTAGTGGATTTTATGGTTATGGAGAATTTAGGAGAATTTATCGATGACAAATTAACCCAAGTCATTTTTGGAGAACCCTTCAAAAGGTTGACCAACCTTGACGAAAAACTTGTGGACGGGTTAATTACATTCTCGGATGGGGATGAAGATTTTGTCTATCAAATGCCCCGAGCACATCCTAGGTTTAAGAACTACCCCATTGAATCTTGCAATAGAATTATGCCTATCGACTTGTTAAGTGAGAATGATAAGAGGAAGGGGCTCAAATATCCACATGAGAAAAATAAGAGATATTATCATGGATGTTTGGAGCTGAATGATGAATACAAGAGAGATGAGGCAACAATTAGATGGCTCACACTCGGATACGTGAGCATAAGCGACACTAGATGAGCCTTACTTAGAGTCTAGCTACAAGACTCGTTAATAAAGAAAAGCGCTTCTTGGGAGGCAACCCAAGCTTTATTTATTTGCTTTGTGTGTTTATTTATTTGTTTGTTTGATTTTATTTGTTTCCGTATGTGTGTTTAATTTTATCATTATTGATTCATGTTCAAAACTAATTTGTGAAAATGCTTTATGTTGTTTTTAACTTCGTCTTAACTACATGTTCAAAACTAATTCTTGTCTTTTGTTTAACATGTTAGGCTAAATTTATCTTGTGTTTGCTTAGATCTAATGAAACCTAGCTATTGATTATTGGTTGTTAGTGTGTTGTTAGTTGTATTGGATGATTGTTTATCTATGTTAGGCTTAAGAAAACTGGCTAACTTCCTATTCGGTAACTTGCTTGAACGTCTTAAGAAACATGAACCAAACGCGTACTAAAGGTTTTTATGGTTGTATTTAATGCACAAGCGAATTCTAGTGATCCCATGTTAGGAGCTTCCTAGCCGGCTCGACATAGGAGTGAAGTAGGAGCTTGTAGAGTTGGGGAAGTAAGTACGCCACCCCACGAATGGTATTAAGGAATACACCCGTCATCCACGCAACTAATACACACTAATTAACCGGTAAAAGATAGTTAGGGAGTAAGGAAATCTAAGTAAACACATTTCTCTACACATAAGTTTCTCACCATATTTTATTTTCAGTTATTTAATTTTATTGCATTCGTAGTAATTTGGGTTAGTTGACTAGCAACTAATTCCGCCCACTCCTTCAAACCCGAGATTTTACTTGCTTTCATAAAATTATAAAAACATAAAAAAGAATCTTCCTCAACCCTTAGACCTAATTAGAGTAGCCTTTCACACCTAACGAACACTATTCCCTGTGGAGAACGATCAATCCCCCGTACTTACCACTACACTATACTACATCGGTCAGGTACACTGCCTGGTGGGGTTGTAAGCCTCTTGAGATCCCTCGAGAGGTAAAACCTGTTGTAAGGTTACAAAACCACGCATCAGATAACACCTTTCCAACGAACTTATGATCGTAGAATTAGTCACGAGATACGTTGTACAAATTTCAAATACTCTTAATAAAGGGTAGACGATACACCTCAAACATCTGGCAATCCCTTTAAGATTTTTTTTTACTCAAACAGATATACGCACGATCTACCATCCTTAGACCCATGAACATTGAAGAGAACTATCCAAACATTATAGGACGTGCTCAACACCGTATAATCAACATTGAATTGTTTAAAATAATCTTTTGACATTGACAGATTTCACCTTCAACAATAGCCATCACACGAATATAAAGACTGCACCCTTTAAGGCACACTATGGTTGAAGTACCAATCACCTATTGACAGACCGAAATCGGAAAAGCCCAACTCACTAGTCTAGGACTTAATTGTGAAACAACAAAGGAAAATTGTACAAGTCAAGAATCAGTTACAAGCGACAAGAGAACAATAGAAAAGTCAGGTCGGTACATGACGCAAATCATTAGAATTAGGTGTCCCCAAGCCGCGAACCATTAGTATTCGGGTTGGGGAACGAGTTATGTTGAAAGCCTTGCCTTTGGAAGGCATGATACAATTTTGGAAACGCGGGAAATTAAACCCTAGGTATATTGGACCATTTAAGATTCTAGCTAGAATCGGTCGACTGGCATACAGACTTGAGCTTCCGTCAAAGCTCAGCAGCGTACATAACTCATTTCACATTTCAAATCTCAAGAAGTGTCTTTCAGATGAATCACTCATAATTCCATTAGAAGGAATTCAACTTGACGATAAGCTCAATCTCGTGGAGGAACCAGCAGAACTCATGGACCGTGAGGTCAAACAGTTGAAGCAGAGTCGAATTCCTATCGTGAAAGTTCGCTGGAATTCTCGAAGAGGTCCCGAGTTTACTTAGGAGCGGGAAGACCAGATGTTACTCAAATATCCACATCTTTTCTCCAAATCCACCCTAGAGATCAACACTAACTGAATTCAGGGACTGAATTCCTTTTAGGGTGGAAGACTGTGACAAATCGTAATTTTAGGTCATTTTTCAAACTTTGAAATTTTACTATTCATCTCAGGAATTTACTATACACGGATTTCTATTCATCATTTTACTATTCACCATTTTTAGAGTCCGTTGGTGACTTTGAAACGTTATCAAAAATTTTACTATTCATAAAACACTATTCATTCCCGGAGGGAAATCACTATTCACGGTTATTATTCATCATTTTGTAAACTAGGATTACGAGCATCAAATTCACGTAACTGTAAGGGTTAGGCTGCATATTCATGGAACATCATTGAGGACACATCATATAGACTAGAGCTAGTCTACATATCATTAGTAACATCATTTTCATATTAGTTCATTCACGGGTTGCGTAAATTCAATTCACATATGACTTTTTACTTGCACCAATGTGACACTTAGAATGTCTTACAAGTACACTAGGACTTAGGTTATATTTAGTTCACAACGCTCCAGTATCTTGCTCCTACTCCAGTTCACAATTTTAAATCCTAAAACAATTTCTTTTTCTTAAATTACTTACGGTTGGCAATTCAACGAACACTATTCGTAATTCAAAATTTAACACCCGATGTACCCAATTTTCCCAACGATTATTTCTAATGTATTTTTATACTTCCTAAAAGATTACAAAATTTCCAAAAACATTTCCTTACAACCAAAAATAATTTCTTTATATCCTAGGTTTATTTACGTATAACTTTCGTTAGTCACCAAACCAACAAACAATACATATTTTTAACACCCAATACATACAATATATAACACTCTTGTATCAAAACAACACATCTAACCCTACTTTACACCTTATGCCGCCCCCCTTTCCTTTAGTTTGAAGATATTTTTAGACAAAAGTACATGATAATTAATTAACACCTTACTTCAAATATTTCAAAGTATGGCTAGTGCAAGACTTTGAAGTCTTGCCCCCTCCATCCCCTTTGTCCAATCGGCCATGCCTTCCTCCATACCCAAACCATGCCTATATTGACTAATACTTGGACTTTGACAATCTCTTGCCATATATTTACCTCAAATAACTTCATTCATGCACTAGCTAGTTCAAGAGAAAAATAAAAATATCCCTTCCATATATATATACAAGTCAACACATAAGAGGAGCAAGAAGAAGGAGTAATCTTGTTGTGGCTAAGTTCAAGCATTCTTAGGGCATTCTAGCATAGATTTGGAGCATTGATCTTGAGGTTAACAAAGTATTTTATAACTCACATCTCACTAATTACTTTTGTAAGTAATCTTACACTACAAAATTTCATGTTTTCTTTATGTTATGTTGCTAGTCAAGTAAATATACTAGTTATCACTTGGTATATGTTGATAAATCCTTACATTTTCAATGATCTTTTAACAAAAGATTATGTTTTGAACAAGTTTTGGTTACAAGAAAACTAACTAGTGAAAACACTACACAAGAAAATGATGAAAACATTATATATACATGTATGTTAGTAAACTAGTAGTTTTATACATTCTTGATGATTATTACATGGACCATGGAATATTGTTAAGTTTATGTTTAGATCACTATTGTTATGTTGAGAAGTTGATGGATGAACTAGGACTAGATTTGAAGTGGTTGTCAAGAGGTTATAATAGCTAGAAAGTTTGGAAAATAGTTTGGCACTAATAAGTATGATTCTGTCCCATTTTAGTAAATACAGAAAAATCAGTAGTATGGTGATAATTTTAGACTAGAAATATAGAAAATAGACTTAATAACGAAAACGTAGCCGCTTGAATGAGTTAAAAAGGGCTTATAACGAAAAAGATACGCTACTTTCAATTTAGATGACGAAAACTACATTTTCAGAAAATAAGTGAACCTGTCCAGAAATTTTAAGAGATAAAAACAGAGGTTAAATGATGTCTAGACTAGCCGAGACCTTGAAAAGCCTAGAGTATACTTAAATACCTTCGCGGGGATAGGTCAAACTTAAGAAACGAAGCTACGACGCAAAAGTTATGGCCAAAAGAAAGTTTACGTCAATATATACGTTGACAACCTATTATTTTCTCTATTAGAAAGCTGTTAAGAATTTTTGAAGTGGATTTTGGACCTTTTGGAGTATATTTTGGCTAAAATGACGTAAACGGAAATGGTAGAACATTATATATACTTATTAGGTGCGTTATAGATTTTTAGAATAGCCATTAACATGACAACTAAAATTTGGTCGCAAGATTTACAAGTTACGTTTTCTAAAGGGGTAAATTTCTAAATAAATTATCAAAATGACGCAACTATATTTTGACAACAAATATTACAACAACATGTACAAGTGATAAAGTAGAGTATGAACTTGCGTGCTTGACCTTGCTTTCGAAGTCTAATAAATATGCATTATTTAGGTCGCGGTGAGGATATCAGACCTATATTTTCAGTCTACCATAATTCCAATCGGGATTTGCTTTTGCTAAAGGTGAGTTTTCATAGCCCCGTTTTTCAAGTTAATATTTCATTTCAAACCTACGGGGGAGAATACATTGCACATCATTTTATTACAAGCCCAAGTATGTTAAATTCATTTACATTGCTTAAGTTACTTCATTACCATATTAAAGTCTGGTAAAACACTTTGTTGGGGCGTTCATTTTCTGTCTAGCTTCGGGGTCATGAGCTTAAGTGCCAATGTATCATTTTTATTATGGCATTCTGGCAATTTCACTTTATACTTGTGGTTATCGTACATAACCTTTACATAAATCTATGATTCTCACCAACATTTTTGTTGACCGTTTTAGCAATTTGTTTTCAGGTAATTAAGGCATTTGCATCATGGCCTGCATGAGGACTTATCATAGAGTCGCGATGTCGACGCGTCTCACTTGTATTTTTTATGCACTTAAACTATCGTTTGGTTTGTAACAAACTTATTTCCGCAACTTCGACAAACCTTTTGGGACCTATTTTTTTGTAAACTATGAATGTTTTATGAAATCAAACGATGTAATTTTAGAACGACACTTTAGGTCGTTCATTATAACTGTAACTGTGATGCTATGGCAGTCGTGCCCCAGGTATTCTATTCCACTGTAATTCAGGTATTTAGGGGTGTGACACAGATGATCTTGAAGAGATGGATCTGAAGTGGTAGATGGCTATGTTAACAATGAGGGCAAGGAGATTCTTGAAGAATACTGAAAGACAGCTCAAGGTCAATGGGAAAGACACCATGGGGTTTGATAAGTCCAAGGTTGAATGCTACAACTGTCACAGAAAGGGACACTTTGCTAGGGAATGCAGGGCATCAAGGAGCCAAAACTACAAGAATGGAGAAAGCTCAAGGAAAACTTTGCCTGTAGAAGCAAATAATTCCACAACTTTGGTATCTTGTGATGGTTTAGGTGGATATGATTGGAGTGACCAAGCTGCAGAAGGACCAAACTTTGCTCTTATGGCTTATTCATCTTCTTCTTCAAGCTCTGACTCTGAGGTATCTAGTGATTCTGGTTGTTCTTATAAATCTTGCTTAGATACTGTTGAGTCACTTAAAACTCAGAATAATCAACTGATAGAAGATTTAAGACAGTCTGAGTTAATGTGTTTAGGTTATAAATTAGGACAAGAGTCAGTAGAGAAAAGACTTGAATTCTTTAAAACAAATGAGACTGAGTTAGTAGAAAAGATTAATGTTTTAAACAGTGAAATTTATGTTCGAGATGAACTTATTGAAGAGCTTAGAAGAAGAATTGAAGTGGCCAAAAAGGAAAAAGATGTAGCTCAACAGGAAAAAGAAAACTTTCAATGTAAAGTAAATAGGCTTGAACATGCATCTGAAGGTGTAAACAAGATAATAGAATGCCAACTTATGAGGAAAGGTAGTGGCATAGGCTATAATGAAGTTCCCCCTCCCATTATAGGGAAATTTGTGCCTCCTATGAAAGAATTGTCTTGTTTAGTTGAGTCTGCTAATCAGTCTGTAGGTGAGAGTAGTAATGCTAAGTTTAATGAGGAAAAGTCTACAATTGATAGGAAGTATTCTGATGCACCAATTATTGAAGATTGGGAGTCAGATGATGAGGATAAGATTGAGTTTACACCTAAGGTTAAAAGAAAAATAGTTAAACCTAGTGTTGAAAAGACAAATTTTGTTAAACATGAATCTCAAGAACAAAATGCTAAGAGAACTGTTGAGCAACCTAGGGTACATACTAACAGGCCTAGAGGGAACCAAAGGAATTGTAATGGAATGATGTCTCAATGATTAGGTAGTCAGTTTGAGATGTTCAACAAGGTTTGTTATTTTTGTGGTAGTTTTGAATATTTGCAGGATGATTGTCATTACTATAAAAAACCTGTGTGGAATTATGCTAAGAGGGTGAATCACCAAAGTTTTTCTAAAATACACAACCTTTTGCTAAAAGAAACATAGTTCCAAGAGCAGTACAAATGAGGTCTGGTGTAGAATCAGTTAATACTGCCAAGCAAAATGTTTCAAATGAAAAAAGAGCAATTGGTACTAAATGGGTTTTCAGATGCAAAAAGGATGAAAGAGGCATTGTGATTAGAAACAAGGCAAGATTGGTAGCTCAGGGATACACTCAAGAAGAAGGGATTGACTATGATGAAGTCTTTGCCCCAGTTGCAAGAATTGAAGCTACAAGGTTGTTCTTGGCTTATGCTTCATACAAAGATTTTGTGGTGTATCAGATGGATGTGAAGAGTTCTTTTCTTTATGGGACAATTGAAGAAGAAGTATATGTCTCTGAACCACCTGGATTTGAAGACCTTGACTTTCCTGATAAAGTATACAAAATAGAAAAAGCACTTTATGGTTTACATCAAGCTCCCAGATCTTGGTATGACACATTGTCAACATACCTGATGGACAATGGTTTTAGTAGAGGGAAGATTGACAAGACTTTGTTTATCAGAAGATACAAAAATGATATCCTGCTAGTTCAAGTTTATGTGGAAAATATTATTTTTGGTTCAACAAAGAAGGAATTATGCATCGAGTTTGAGAAATTGATGCATGAAAGGTTTCAGATTAGTTCTATGGGAGAACTTACTTTCTTTTTGGGATTGCAAGTGAAGCAGAAGGAAGATGGTATATTTATCAGCCAAGATAAGTATGTGGCTAAGTTCTTAAAGAAGTTTGGGTATACAGATGTCATGGCAGCAAGCACACCCATGGTCACTGATAAGCCTTTGCTCAAGGATGAAGATGATGAAGAAGTGGGTGTTCATTTGTATAGATCAATGATTGGTTCATTGATGTACCTTACTTGTTCAAGACCTGACATCATGTTTGCAGTATGTGTACGTGCTAGATACCAAGTTACACCTAAAGTTTCACATCTTTATGCTGTGAAAAAAAATTTAGATACTTAAAGGGTCAACCTAAATTGGGCCTTTGGTACCAAAAAGATTCACCTTTTGATTTGGTAGCATACACTGATACTGACTATGCTGGAGCAAGCTTAGATAGGAAATCTACAACAAGAGGTTGTAAATTCCTAGGGTGTAGATTGATCTCATGGCAGTGCAAGAAATAAACTGTGGTTGCTAATTCCACAACAGAAGCTGAGTATGTGGCTGCTTCAAGTTGCTGTGGACAAGTGCTTTGGATTCAGAATCAATTGTTGAATTATGGGTACAATTTTATGCATACCAAAATCTTTACTGATAATAACAGTACTATGTGCATAATTAGAAATCATGTTTATCACTAAAAAACAAAGCATATAGAGATAAGACACCATTTTATAAGAGATTGTAATGAAAAGAAGTTAATTCAAATGGTTAAAATCCATACTGACAATAATGTTGCAGATTTGCTCACAAAAGCTTTTGATGTAGGTAGATTTTAATTTTTAATTGGCAGTGTTGGAATGTTAAATCTTTAAATCTCTTATCTCTTTGTGTTTTTGTAAAGTTTTGTATGGATTAGTACTGTTGTTTAAGTCAATAAGAGTTTCTGCTGCTAAGTATAATTAGTGTTGCTAGTTATACTTGGAACTGCTGTGTTAATGCTGCCAGTTATACTTAAAACTGGTAAGTGTAATTGATGATGTGATTATTGTGAACTGTGTTATGTTTTGTGTTTTGGTGTTTTTGGACTAATCTTTTGCAGGATAAGCAAAATGAAGTAATGGAGTGCTGATTAATAAGCTGGTTGGAGTGGAAACTGAGTTAATACTTCTAAACATAAGTTAGTGCTGCTAAGCCTAACTTAACGCTGCTTGGTTTCTGCTGCTAAGTTTAAGAGTGCATGGTACTGTTTTATGACTTTAAACGATTAAGGGTTTATATCCTTCCATCGTTCACAAAAGTAATTTTATCCGATTAAAACCTCTCTCAAACAAAACCCTAACTTGTTTTTATCATTTACTTGCAAAACCCAGCAAAACCCTACACGTTTTTTCAAAAATACACAATGTCGAATCTTTCTTTTGCCGACCAACACAATATGGTTGCATTTTTGCAAAGGACCAAAGAAAGTGAAGGTTTTACTAAAATCATTGATTTTTTTAATGCTACTCATATTAAGTATGCATTAACAGTAAACCCTACTATATATATTTCCCAAATTAAACAGTTTAGGTCTACTGCTAAGATCAAAACTATTGATAGGGAAGAACAGATACATGCCCTTGTAGATAGGCAGGCAATTCTCACTACTGAGACATCTGTTTGGCAAGTTCTTAACCTAGCAGATGCTAATGGAATTGAGAATCTTCCTAATTCTATAATTTTTGAAAACCTTGCACTGATGGGGTATGTTAGGAAAGATGATTCTTTAAATTTTTTTCAAATCCTACTTCTCCCTACAGTGGAAATTCTTAATCCACACTATCTTGCAGTGTCTTAGTCCAAAGACAACTGGTTGGAATGAATTTAGCAGCAATATGGCTTCTGCTATAATCTGCTTGGCAAAAAATCAAAGATTCAATTTTTCAAAATTAATTTTTGATAATGTGGTTAAGGGCTTTGATAGTTCATCAAACAAAATTTTCTTATATCCAAGGTTTATACAACTTGTCATGGACACACAGTTTTCTGAAAAGAAAACTAAGGGTGAAGGTTCAGTAATACCAACTGAAAGCCATCACACAACTACTATTTTACCATCATCATCTCAACCTAAAAAGACCTATACCCGAAGTATCACAAAGAAAAAGGGTACTGAGCTACCTCAGGCTAGTGCTAGTATGGTTGCAGATGAGGCTGTGCATAAGGAGAGGGGTCATAGATTAGTGAGGGTTGCCACTAATGCTGCTAGCTTAGATGCAGAGCAGGCCAGTGGTAACATAAGTAAGACCCAACCCAAGGCAACACTTAATAAGTCAAGTTCTTCTGGAACTAGCTCAGGTAGTGGTCCCAGCCCACTGGAAACAATGGGGAGGGGGGGTTTAGAAGCTCAAACTAGGTTTGAGACTGAATCTAACTTACCCTATGATTCACCACTCGGGAGAGGTAGCACACTCCGAAGTGATGATGGTAGTCTGGAACTTAAAATCATTGAATTGATGAAATTATGTACCACTTTACAACAACAGGTCCTTAATTTACAATAGACCACTTCCTCAAAGCAATTTGAGATCACTAGTTTGAGGAAGAGGGTCAAACAGCTGGAAAAAGGGAAGAAGGGTAAAGACCTATAAGCTCAAAAGGTTACATAAGGTGGGTACCATATTCAGGGTGGAATCCTCTGCAAGTGAAGCAAGTTTGGGGGAGGAAGCCTCTAAACAAGGGAGGAATGAAGGCAAAGCTGCAGGGGAGGATACTAAGATGGATTTGGGATTTGATACTGATATGGGGTATGGTGTAGAAATTGAGGTTAATGTTGATGACGTGGAAGAGAATGAATATGTGGTTCATGATAAAGAAGGGAATGCTGTTGCCATTGATGCTGGTCTAGATGTGGTTCAAGATGTTAATATTGCTGAAGTAGTTATGGAAGAGCAAGTAGAGACAATTAATGCTACTGGGTTGGTTGTTGAGAAGGTAGTTGAAGTAGCTAAGCTGATGCAAGAAACATAACAAGTTAATGCTGCTGAAGTGGTTTCTACTGCTAATGTTGATGTTTCTACTGCTGAGCCAGAACTTAATGCTGCTAGTGCTACAGACAAAGTTAATGCTGCTGCAGACAAAGTTAGTGCTGCTATAACCTCAGAAGAAGAAGAGATCACCATTGCTCAAGCTCTTAAGGAATTAAGAAGTTTAAGACCATCAAAAAAAGGTGTAGTGATCAAGGAGCCATCTACAACAATAACAACAACAACAACAACAACTATCAAACCACCGTCACAGGACAAAGGCAAAAGTGTTATGATTGAAGAGCCTGTGGTGAAAACTCTATCAAAGACAGCTCAACTCTTGGCTGATGAAGAAATAGCAAGACAGGTGCAAGCTGAGCTTATTGCTGAAGAAGAAAAGGCAAGAAGAGAGCAAGCTCAAAAAGAAGAAGAAGCAAGTCTTGCTGAGATTAATTCCTGGGATGACAAACAAGCAAAATGTGAAGCAGATCACATGTTTGCCCAGAGGATGTGGCAAGATGAACAGGAAGAGTTATCATTAGAAGAAAAATCTAAGCTCTTCATGGAATTCTTAGCTAAGTAGAAGAAATTCTTTGCATAAAAGAGGGTTGAAGCTAAGAGGAACAAACCACCTACTATGGCACAACAGAAACAAATTATGATGACCTATCTGGAAAATATGGGTGGATGGAAGTTTGCTCATTTTAAGGGTATGAGTTATAACAGAATTAAAGAAGAGTTTGACATAGTTTTTAGAAGGGTGAACACCTTTACTGCTATGAATGAAGATGAGGTAGTGGGGAGTTCTAAGAAAGCAAAGAATGCAGATAAAAGTGGTTCTAAAAGAACTGGAGTATTGTTAGAAGGTAAGAACAGTAAGAAACAGAAGTTGGATGAGCAGAGTGTGAATTATGAGCAGAAAGCATATAAAAAAACTGAGGATGACCAAGAAGATGATGATCAAGACAGAGCTCAAATGCAAGAATTGATAGTGATTGCTTCTGATCATGAAGAGGAGATAGTTGATGCTGTTCCTTTAAAGACAAAAGTTCCTATTATTGATTGGAAGTGTGGCTTTAATGGGAAAACTTCTTTGTATGATATAGTAAGAGTTAGAGGAAAATCTCAAAGGTTTATCACCTTTAGCCAGATGCTGAGAAATTTTGATATAGATGATCTGGAGACTTTATGGAAGCTG
The DNA here is from genome assembly GCA_021014915.2 of Artemisia tridentata subsp. tridentata. Classification (NCBI taxonomy): domain Eukaryota; kingdom Viridiplantae; phylum Streptophyta; class Magnoliopsida; order Asterales; family Asteraceae; genus Artemisia; species Artemisia tridentata. The sequence goes on along the minus strand of CP139501.1, from coordinate 147,214,953 downwards.
GTCAAAGACAAGTATGTATATACAATGCTAGAGGGTATCTTGGATATGGTTCTTCGGGGTGACTTGAAAGTTATGTTTGAACTTCATCATGAAGATAGAGTTTGGCATGATCAGTTTCAGAATAGAGTTGTAAGTTGGACACTGTATCAATCTTGTGGAGTTCATACAGTGGCTATGAGTGGACTTCAAGTATATATGTTGGTTGAAAAAGACTATCCTTTGAGTCCTGCCATAGTTCATCAGATGCTGGATACATCTAAGGTTAGACTTCAAGTAGAAAGATGGGAAGAGATGACTTATTAGCTCCTCAAGAAGATGGAGTATATATTTAATCCCAAATAGAAAAAGAAGAAGAAGAAGAAGAAGAAGAAGTAAAGTGTTTGGAAGCATCCTCCTGGTGATTGTTCATGCTTTGAATGAAACTTGATGATTTTAGGAGAAAATATCAAGTTTAGGGGAGGATTGTTGGGAATTAAAGCTTCCAAGGTGTTAATACTTCTCAAGATGGTTAAGGCTGCTATAAGGAATTACAACTACTCAGGTATTACAAAGAAAAAGCTCCAAGTCATTAATGCTGCTAATACAAGTATTACTACTGCTGTTGTATTTTACTACTGCTGATGATGCTGAAGAGTTTCAAGAAAATACAATAAGTACGTAGTGCTGCTAGACTAAAAGTTAATGCTGCTGGTTCAGAATTACAACTGCTGTAGGATTACTGCTGCTAGCGATAGAGTTAAGACTGCTAGACTCTTAGTTAATGCTGTTAGTGAGATAAACTTGTATAGTCGGTTAGATAATTATTGAAAAGATTCATTAAAGATTTATCTAGTATAGAAAGTTATTGTAAGCCGACTAGGACTCCTTAGTGTTGGGAACACATTTCATATTATCAAGTATCAGTCATAGTTTATGTAATAGGTTTCTTATTTATTAAGAGCTTTATGTTTGTTATTAAGGTTCGGCCTATGTAGAAGGCCCATAGGCCATGACCTTTTATTTATTCTCACTATTAGGGCAACGCCCCTTTGATGTATAACTACTATAAATACCCCCTCCCTTGATGGGAGAGGGTGTTGGTTCATGTTAATTAAAAGTTTATTATTCTTACGCATGTTCCATCCATTCTCTTTCTCTCTCTAGATCTACGAATTGTGTGATTAGATTTGTGATATAACAAGTGGTACCAATCGCCAAGGGGTAGATTAGGTTGTTTTAGATTAGATTTGGTAGAAAATTTGAAGATTTTTACCTGTTTTCCTTCGAGTTAGAAGGTATTTCTTCGAGTAATAGTTGAAGTTCTTCGAGTTAGAAGACTTTCTTCAACTTAATCCTTCGAGTAAGCTTAAGTTCTTCGAGTAAGTGAGTTGAAGATCTTCGAGTTAGAAGTAATTCTTCAACTTAGTTTTCGAGTAAGATTTGGTTCTTCGAGCAAGACTTCGAGTTAGAAGTGTTCTCTTCGAGCAAGTCTTCGAGTTAGAATATTTCTTCGAGCAAGTTTCTTCGAGTAATGTTTACTCTTTAGTTCTTTTTATATTTTCCGAGTTAGGAAATCAGAACTTCTTTATTTATAATCCTTCTACTAAGGGATTATATACTTGGTGAAATTTTATTCTTCGAGTAAGGATTCTTCGAGTAAGGTTTCTTCGAGTAAGGATAATATCTTCGAGTAATAAAGTTCTGTTTATATTTTCCGAGTTAGGAAATCAGAACTTATAAGGATTTAATTTCTTTGAGCAAGGGAACATATACTTCTTCATACCTTAGTCTTCGAGTAAGCACTCTTCGAGTAAGGAACTTCGAGTAAGGACTTAAATCTTCGAGTAAGGATTTTTCTTCACATATTTTACTTAGAGATCTAAACTACAACAACAACAACCTTATTTATCCTAAAAGATTCATCATCCACAAGTTACTTCTACATAATGTCTCAACCACCGAACTACAACTACTTTTACAATCAACAACAGCACTATCATCAGCTACAACAGTATCCTCCACAAACGCAATATCCTCAACAACAACTCTTTATGCAACAACATCAAGTTTTCCCACAACAACAATTCCCTCAACAACAACCATATCAACAACAACCAATGCAGTCCTACCCACTTCCAGCAAAACAACCACACTGGTTTGATCAGATGTGTGAAGCCGTAAGTAGTCAACAATCAAGTCATAAGGCTGGATCATTAGACACACCCCCTATGCTCACTCCGGGTAACTATGTTCAATGGGTAAGCTGATTCTTACACTTCATCGAACTCAAGAAACTGCATGGCAAATACATGAAAAAGGCTATCATTGAAGGACCATTCCAAATGCCTACAACGGTTCCTGGAGATCCAAATGCTATTCCTCTAAGAGAAGCAACTGTGACCCCTATTCCTGATGCTCAGCTTAGAGCAGAACAAATACTTCATCGTGAAGCCAACGAACTTGCAATGTCTTACATTCTTCAAGGAATTGCTAATCCAATCTTTAGAAGTATTGATTCTCAGAAGACTGCTAAGGACATGTGGGAACACGTTCATCTCCTCATGGAAGGCACTGAACTGAACCATGAAGATATGGAATCAAAACTCTATCTCGAATACACAATGTTCATGATTGAAGCAGGAGAATCACTAGAGTCTTATTACCATCGGTTCACCAACATCATAAATGACTTGGACAGACACAACATTATTCTACCCAGGATTGCAGTCAACACAAAGTTCCTCAGTTTTCTTGGTCCAGACTGGCACAAATATGTCACCTTTGTTCGCCAAGCAAAAAATCTACAAAATGCATCTTATGGGTTATTGTATGATTATTTAAAGCACCATCAGATAGATGTTGACAAAGATCGAGCTGTCCGTGGTAGTTATTCACCTTCTAAAACTCTGAATTCATTGGCACTAATGGCTCAATCTCACTTTGCTCCACCATCACAATCAAATCATGCTTTTGTTCAACAACAACATCAATTTGCTTATCGTCAACAAACCTCATCATCTCAACTCATTCCATATGAATTGACACCGCAATCAAATGAGAATCAACTTGTTCCATATGACAACACATATACCATGCTCTACCCCAACCCAAACAGTGATGAGGATGATGCATTCAACTCATTGAATGAAGGATTTGCAGTAATTGCTCATGATTTTAGCAAATTCTCCAACAAATCCACCAATCGTCTTCGCACTTCATCCAATACAAGGAATCAAGCTGTTGTTCAAGACTGTCGAGTTGAAATTCAGAATCGTGCTTATGGAAGGAATGGATCAGGACGTTACATGGGAAATATAGGAACTGGACAAAGGTTTAATGCAGCAAGTGGCAGTAGGAACAATGCTGGTGCTCCACAGAGAAGGGCTAAAGTAGTTGAGACTGGGAATCAAGGGATTGGAAATACAATGGTTAGATGTTACAACTGCAATGGGAAAGGTCATTTGGCTAGTGCATGTCCCAAACCTAGAACAAGAGGTAGTGAGTATCAAAAGCAGGCACTACTTCTTGCTCACAAGGATGAATCTGGGGGGACTCTCACTGAAAAAGAGAACAACTTCATGGCAAGTGCATATTCTGATGATGATATGGAAGACTTGGAGGCAAATGCAGCCGTGATGCAGATGGCCAACTTGCAGGAATTGCACATGAGTGAAATAGGCCCAGTATATGATACTGACGGTCTGTCTCAGGTACCTGATTCAACATGTCTAATACATGAAATTATATCACTATCTGCATCTGCATCAGCCGAGGAGCAAGTTGTTCAAAATGCTTCATTATTATCTCCTCAAGAAGATGAACAAATGAACACAGTGGTTACATTTGATGATGATCAAATTAACACAGTTGTTACATTTGATGATCCAATTGATGACAATAACAATGATGAAATTGAACAAAATGATCTTTTGCTTGGTCCAGATCCATAACTCATGACCTTGCTATTGACCACCCAAACCCAGTTGGACTCACAAAAATCCCAGATTGATAAATGCAATGAGATCAATAGAAACTTAAAAGCAAAAGTTGTATTATTAACTAAGGATCTTGAGTGCTATAAAATACAACTTACAAATTATGAAACAAAACAAAAACGTGAACAAAGTTTTGAAATTCCATTTCAAAAGGCTTATGTCAAAGAACAAGATTTAGAACATCAAATACGAGAATTAACTGTTTCCAAAAATAACTTAATTTCTCTAATGGAACAAGAAAAATTAGATTTCAAACAACAGATTGAACACCTTAATTCTGAAATTTCAAAAACAAAAACAGAGTTGTCAATTTGTCAAGCTAGTTTTTTTGAACATAAAAAAGTGTAACACCCCAACCCAGCAAGGGTAGAAGTATCACATTAATGGTTTCATATCAGATCAAACAAAACATACATTCAATAGTAATACAAAGATTCTTAAAGGTTACAAATGAAATACAGAATACACAAGGATACAAGGGAAACAAAAGCTAATTACTAAGTCTGCAAAAGCAACTCCTTCTAATGGTCTCTACTTCAGAATAACTATCAAAGTCTTCTAAGTCCAAAAGTCTCTTCACTCATACCCAAAACCCGTCGTCCTGCTTATTACCTGCCGCACACGAAAAGAAAACGTGTGGCTGAGCTTAAAAAGCTCAGTGAACAGATACATATACAAAGCAAAGAATAACGAAACAGAAATATAATGAAGCACTGGAAATATCATAAGGCATAATCAAAGCAAAAGAATAGTAAGGAAAAATATAGGATAGTCATCTAACACGAGCCCCAAAACTCAAAGTCATAATCTCAACATCATATCTCAAAGTCATAATCTCACAATCAGAGGGGATACCTCTTAGGCAACCAGATAATATGAGGGGTGTCCTCATGTATCAAAAGGGTGGAGTGATCAGCTCCCAGAAACGTGAAAGGCATGTATTGCACACAGTACCAGTCACCTCAAAGTCATAACTCAAAGTCATAGTTAAATCCACTAAACATACAAATCTAGGATTGCAATCCATACGCCCCCAAACTCAAAGTCATCTCAAAATCATAATCTCAAAGTCATAATGGCCATATCATAATATAAGAGGGACGGTGTGAGAAATCACTCACCCACACATGAGTCATGCCAGTGGTGCATCACAGACATGGCCAGGTTACCTTCCTGGCTAGGTAACATAAAATCGCTCGGGTATCAAACTAAGAGTCAGGTTTCAATGTCATATTAAGGTGCATCTCAAGGTCATAATCAGAAGGTATATCTCAAGGTCATATCAAAAGATTCATGTCAAAAGGATCATGGCAAAGGTTTAAATCATAGCTCAACATCAATGCATAGGTGAAAAGACACCCTTACTAAAAAGGGTAGAGTATCCGTACCTTAAACCGCCAGGGAAAACACAATAGAAACATAAAGATCGAAAGCAAACTCCTTCTTCAGCGAATCTACACGAATTCATGATCGTCTTATTAATAACTTATTTTAAATCAGATTACCCATTTTAGTCGGCTTTCCATTTTTAGTAACTTTCCTTTTATAGCAGCTTCCCAAAAATAGTAACTTTTCATAATTAGTAACTTTTCCGGAATAGTGATTTAATACTTTAAGGTTATAATTGACACTAACACCCAACATGCCACCAAGGACAAAAGAGATATGATTGATCACTAATTTTAATGCCTACTATAACACATGAGATCCTAAACCAAAACGCATACGACCCTGCCAACAGATACTAACCATACTAAACCTCAACCATGCATGCACACGTACAAATATAACTCAACCATGCGTATATTTACCACCCTTAACCTGATGCATGTTTCATTCTTTAACTCTTACCTTTGTATTCAACTTTTAGATTGTATCTAAGAGAACATAAACTTGTTTAGATGACCAGAATGCAAGACAATTGATTCGAGACGTAAAACATGAAACAAGATCGACATGATGGCTGTAACGCAACACCCCCAAAACAGTTTCATCTCTCGACACACAACCGGTTCGAATACCCAGGTTAAAACGAGTCACACACTCTAGATACACACATGTTTACAACTCTTTTATATTCAAGTTTTTAATTTGTGACCCTTGTTATTGACCCAACACACAACACAACTGCCTACGCAATACTTGGCAACTTCGAGTCGTCCCGCACACTCACACGACACCAAACATACAAACAAGATAAAACTCTCCTATTCAACACAATTACGACATCACACCTAGCCCTTATATCCTTCATGCACGCATATAAATATTTTTAATGTGACACCATGTAATTTCATACATGACTCATGTGACGATATCGAGACGGATGACAAGATACTCGAGAAGCAAATGGGTTTAAGATCAGGTTTAGTTGAAGTAAAACATAGGTCGAACACATAATAATCATGAACATGCGATTACGTAACAAAGGTTTATCACTTATTCTCATAAACAATCATATCTTGCTAATTGTGTGGCCTTTTTAATCGTGACGTGGTTAGTTTATATTCGTATGACCCTTTTTATGAAACGAAACCAACATGTAGGCATGAGGCAAGGTAAAGAGCATCAAAACAGTTTTGGTGGAGTTACCTTGATCGGTTTTATGAACGAAAAACAAGGACGAGAGACGTATCACGAATGAACCAAGCCGCGAACACCACACCCTTCAACCCTAATGTAACCACGATCAAAACCTTTAAAAATTCCTGTCGTGCCTCTGATTCAAGAACAGAAGTGATCTGTTTGTTGTTTGTTTATGCTTATGAATTTGTTTAGCCTTTTCGATGGTGAAAATGGGAAAATGTTTGGTGTCTTGTTTATACTTGATGGTGTCTTCTGTCTTAAGCGTACATTTGTAAGTTTTATTTTAGTTTTGAGTGGAGGAAGAGTTTTCTTATAAAACGTGTGAAGAGTGTACATAAAATATTGATGACAAAGATTTGGATCGAGATTTGTCCGTGATTGAAGGTAGGAGCGTGAGGTAGTTAAGGTAAGTATTAAAATTCTTTCTTAATTGTGTTAATGAGAAACCATCATAATCGGTTATGTATTTTAAGAATGGGCCGAACATTAAGCTTAGGGTTCGTGTATTACATATTGTCATTTAATCAAGGCCAACTTAATTATAGGGATTTAAGTCTATCTTATACCCTTTTATTAAATTTAATTTACATTTAGGTTTATATAATTCAAAATTACACGAAATTCCGGCTTTTCGAATTTTTGGGTTTTACAATTCTTCCTCTCTAAAAAAAAATTTTCTTCCTCGAAAATTGAAGTCGCAGAGCTAAACGAAGTCGTAGCAAGTCGCAAAAGATCGTCACAAATATTTTCACGTCCGGGGCGGTCCTTCCAAAAAGGTCTTCAGACCAAATAGTTTCTCATGACTCAAATCAAAACGAGGTGGGTTCAAATTTCTCCAAAGGAGACAAAATCAGGTTGATTCAGAACAAAAAGTCCATGCAACATCAAATGGACGATAGGTGAATCTTCAGATAGCTCATATGGAATACGAACAAGATTTCAAATCAAATTAACTGTATCAACAGTAAAGAGCTCTACAAAGAGTTCAAGATTTATAACTGAGGTCAACAGAATGCAAAACGAGAGTCCAAAGTCATCCCGATATCTAACGAACGAAAATAGAGTATACGCATAGGTAGAATGAACTTAAAGTCTCACTAATCACAGGCAATCCAACGAAGATCAAATTCTAAACTTCTTAGGTACTCCCCAGGATATCCTATGCCCACAAAAAGTGCACGTTATATGATGTAAGTATTATCACGTTGGCCAGACGTCATAATACTGGCATCATATAAATATGCCCTCATGATGGTCATACTTTATCTCAAGTCGTAATCAAAACCACCTATCTTAATCCACCTAGTACTTCTATAGTCTCAAAGGTCAACCAAAATCGAATACTATAGTCAAGAGGGAAAACAAAACTATTCGCAAGAGTATCAAAATCCCATATTGCCTAGCAGAAGTGAGGTATGCCGTCATAAGCATCATATCTTCCACAGTTTGCCAAAATCTCTCAAAACAAAGCCATCACCGAACATACAAAAAATAAACGCGAATTGAAATGCTTCTAGGGAACTTAAATCATAAGAGGATCTTTTAACGATATAACGAAACTTAAGAGGGTCAACGGAAATGAAAATTAGTCATCGAGAACTTCGGCCTTCATGGAATCAATTCTTCCAAGCATAAAGGGTCTGTTTCAAATTTTCGTTCGTTCAGCACATCCAATCTCCTCAAGTCCGGTTAATCTGTCCTTGTCTGTCCATCAATCAGGAAGTGAAACCAAAATCCGGAACTTGTGTCCGGTTCATCGAGCCTCCTGCAGTTCTTCTTGGAATGTGATGGAGTGTTGTGGCTTTCTGGCACGATCTTTAAATCTCTTCATCATCCAGTCTGCTTCCGCTCTCAATTCATCTTAGTACAACCAAGATGAATAGGGAAGTGAGACTGTACGTCTTCATCAATCCAGGTTAGCCATCTTGACTTGATCTTATGCACCGCCCACCCTTCTGCATTGAAAGGAATATCTTCACCCTTCAGGGTAGCCTCCGTTGTTGTTAACTCCAGGTCAGGCAAAGAACACCGTTGTCTCAACAAATATCCATCTCCCAGAATGCACAAATGATCGTCAAATTTCTAACAAGGTGCAAAAATGATTTTTCATGCTCTTCCTCGTCTCCGAATGTACCATTAAGTCATACAATGACCATTTGCCCAAGTACTCACGAGAAAACACTATTTATCAAATTCACGAAACAGTCACAGCTTTAGCTAATACTATTAGCGTCACTCACCATCATAGCAGTCGTTACAAATACGGAAGTGGTTTCAAGAATAACTTCAATTCATCAGAAGGAACTTCGAGCTCCAAAAATTAAACACATACATAGTCGTTTCAGGGTGGATGAATATTGGCTCCTATCAGTAATACGATTCAGCTATCTCCAGTCGCCATCTTTTTTATCACGAACGAAACTAAAACACGCCCAGAAGATACACTTAAACAAACTTACTTCCTGATCTTCGGTTGCTGCTCTTCCCGGTCGCTCAATTCAACTGGTATGACCTCGGACACATCTGAAAGACACCTTCGCTTGGTGACTAGACAATCACTCGGCATCAAGTCAAATCCAACTTCACACTTCGGTGGAAAAACATGGTGGTTCAGCCAAGAATCATATTCCCAAAACGCAGGGTGTCAAATAACTCTCAAGATACGATTCATTCGTTGGTGTACGAAATGGGTCCTAGGAAAACTTCATAACCGCGAAAGTAACACACGAGTCTCCAGAGTAATAGTGATAGCAAAGGGTCTAACAATCGGTAATCACAGTAGGGAGTTCAAAATTGTTTCAAACGCTAAAGGTGAGACATAGAAGGGTAGTTGTCAATATTTGACTGGTCACTCAACAAATTCCATGCCAGAATAAAATTTAAGTTAACTATCCAAAGAAAGACGGATCAGCATAGCAAAACTTAGCATTCAAAAGTGAGAGGGAAACATTCTTATACTCGTGGTTACAACCACAAGACTTCTCATAAGGACAGAGATGGGTGAAACGAAATCAAATAGTGTCGGAAGATTTTTAGATACTTATCAAAAGCAAGAGACAAATAACCAAAACATATCCAATACGTCATCGCCATGAAGGTTCTCAGAATGCCCGAATAGGCATCAAAGTGATTAACAAAACGATCAGAGTGCAACGTGGGCCTTTATCAAAATGATTAATGAAAGAAATCTGAAGATAAGGATCCAAACAGTGTCGGCAATTATTATGAAATTTCTCAATGCCTTCCAAATTTAATCAGGTTCAAATCTTAGGTGGTGCAAAACATAAGCTTTCGCTTTCCAAAAGTGATATCAACAGGATCTAACCAAAAGCAAGGCACGAATCAGAGTGATGTGGAAGCAAAGATACTTAAACGAATGCCTTATAGTCTACCCATTCCTCACTGGTCAAAACATTAGGTTCCTATAGGGAAATCTTAAAGCAAAATTTTCAAAGGTTATCTTACGAGCGCCTACAGGGGAAAACTTAGTGGTCCTAACTTACACAGGTCAAGGGTAATGTATTACGAATCGCAGCCTGTTGCTCTGATACCATAATTGTAACACCCCAACCCAGCAAGGGTAGAAGTATCACATTAATGGCTTCATATCAGATCAAACAAAACATACATTCAATAGTAATACAAAGATTCTCAAAGGTTACAAATGAAATACTGAATACACAAGGATACAAGGGAAACAAAAGCTAATTACTAAGTCTGCAAAAGCAACTCCTTCTAATGGTCTCTACTTCAGAATAACTATCAAAGTCTTCTAAGTCCAAAAGTCTCTTCACTCATACCCAAAACCCGTCGTCCTGCTTATTACCTGCCGCACACGAAAAGAAAACGTGCGGCTGAGCTTAAAAAGCTCAGTGAACAGATACATATACAAAGCAAAGAATAACGAAACAAAATATAATGAAGCACTGGAAATATCATAAGGCATAATCAAAGCAAAAGAATAGTAAGGAAAAATATAGGATAGTCATCTACCACGAGCCCAAAACTCAAAGTCATAATCTCAACATCATATCTCAAAGTCATAATCTCACAATCAGAGGGATACCTCTTAGGCAACCAGATAATATGAGGGGTGTCCTCATGTATCAAAAGGGTGGAGTGATCAGCTCCCATAAATGTGAAAGGCATGTATTGACACAGTACCAGTCACCTCAAAGTCATAACTCAAAGTCATAGTTAAATCCACTAAACATCAAAATCTAGGATTGCAATCCATACGCCCCCAAACTCAAAGTCATCTCAAAATCATAATCTCAAAGTCATAATGGCCATATCATAATATAAGAGGGACGGTGTGAGAAATCACTCACCCACACATGAGTCATGCCAGTGGTGCATCACAGACATGGCCAGGTTACCTTCCTGGCTAGGTAACATAAAATGGCTCGGGTATCAAACTAAGAGTCAGGTCTCAATGTCATATAAAGGTGCATCTCAAGGTCATAATCAGAAGGTATATCTCAAGGTCATATCAAAAGATTCATGTCAAAAGGATCATCGCAAAGGTTTAAATCATAGCTCAACATCAATGCATAGGTGAAAAGACACCTTTACTAAAAAGGGTAGAGTATCCGTACCTTAAACCGCCAGGGAAAACACAATAGAAACATAAAGATCGAAAGCAAACTCCTTCTTCAGCAAATCTACACGAATTCATGATCGTCTTATTAATAACTTATTTTAAATCGGATTACCCATTTTAGTCGGCTTTCCATTTTTAGTAACTTTCCTTTTATAGCAGCTTCCCAAAAATAGTAACTTTTCATAATTAGTAACTTTTCCGGAATAGTGATTTAATACTTTAAGGTTATAATTGACACTAACACCCAACATGCCACCAAGGACAAAAGAGATATGATTGATCACTAATTTTAATGCCTACTATAACACATGAGATCCTAAACCAAAACGCATACGACCCTGCCAACAGATACTAACCATACTAAACCTCAACCATGCATGCACACGTAAAAATATAACTCAACCATGCGTATATTTACCACCCTTAACCTGATGCATGTTTCATTCTTTATCTCTTATCTTTGTATTCAACTTTTAGATTGTATCTAAGAGAACATAAACTTGTTTAGATGACCAGAATGCAAGACAATTGATTCGAGACGTAAAACATGAAACAAGATCGACATGATGGCTGTAACACAACACCCCCAAAACAGTTTCATCTCTCGACACATAACCGGTTTGAATACCCAGGTTAAAATGAGTCACACACTCTAGATACACACATGTTTACAACTCTTTTATATTCAAGTTTTTAATTTGTGACCCTTGTTATTGACCCAACACACAACACAACTGCCTACGCAATACTTGGCAACTTCGAGTCGTCCCGCACACTCACACGACACCAAACATACAAACAAGATAAAACTCTCCTATTCAACACAATTACGACATCACACCTAGCCCTTATATCCTTCATGCACGCATATAAATATTTTTAATGTGACACCATGTAATTTCATACATGACTCATGTGACGATATCGAGACGGATGACAAGATACTCGAGAAGAAAATGGGTTTAAGATCAGGTTTAGTTGAAGTAAAACATAGGTCGAACACATAATAATCATGAACATGCGATTACGTAACAAAGGTTTATCACTTATTCTCATAAACAATCATATCTTGCTAATTGTGTGGCCTTTTTAATCGTGACGTGGTTAGTTTATATTCGTATGACCCTTTTTATGAAACGAAACCAACATGTAGGCATGAGGCAAGGTAAAGAGCATCAAAACAGTTTTGGTGGAGTTACCTTGATCGGTTTTATGAACGAAAAACAAGGACGAGAGACGTATCACGAATGAACCAAGCCGCGAACACCACACCCTTCAACCCTAATGTAACCACGATCAAAACCTTTAAAAATTCTTGTCGTGCCTCTGATTCAAGAACAGAAGTGATCTGTTTGTTGTTTGTTTATGCTTATGAATTTGTTTAGCCTTTTCGATGGTGAAAATGGGAAAATGTTTGGTGTCTTGTTTATACTTGATGGTGTGCTCTGTCTTAAGTGTACATTTGTAAGTTTTATTTTAGTTTTGAGTGGAGGAAGAGTTTTCTTATAAAACGTGTGAAGAGTGTACATAAAATATTGATGACAAAGATTTGGATCGAGATTTGTCCGTGATTGAAGGTAGGAGCGTGAGGTAGTTAAGGTAAGTATTAAAATTCTTTCTTAATTGTGTTAATGAGTAACCATCATAATCGGTTATGTATTTTAAGAATGGGCCGAACATTAAGCTTAGGGTTCGTGTATTACATATTGTCATTTAATCAAGGCCAACTTAATTATAGGGATTTAAGTCTATCTTGTACCCTTTTATTAAATTTAATTTACATTTAGGTTTATATAATTCAAAATTACACGAAATTCCGGCTTTTTGAATTTTTGGGTTTTACAAAAAGTGTCTAGGAAACGGATTGATTCTTATCTTGAGGAAATCGTAGAATTGGAATGTAAATTAAAAGAGTTTCAATAAGTTGTTTATAAAACTGGTGAGTCTGTAATAAAAATTCAAAAGTTTACTCTTAAGCAAAATCCCCAGGGTTATGGTTTTGCTATTGGTGATGACAAACCACGTTTTATACACAAAGCACTCAAGGAAAATCCAAAGTTGTATAGTGCAGAACACCTTTTTGATGATTCTATTATGCGTGTTGTTGTACATAACTGTGAGGAAGAACAGGAACAGGAAGAAGAGAGTCGATCTAAAATGAGGAATGTTAAGTTTAATAAACCATTTGATTATTCAAGAATACCTCATGTTGAGACTTGAAATTGTGAATTTAAAAAGAGAAAATGAGAGAATCAACAAAATCAGAAGCTGCAATGGTGTCAAACTCAGAGTCTTGATTTTGAGTTAAAATTGCAAAGTCAAAAAGAAACAATGTCCTTTCAGATCAGCAAAATCAATGATGATGTGCCAAGTAAACTGTTAAAAGAAAATTTTCAACTCAATCAGAAGCTGCAATGGTGTCAAACTCAGAGTCTTGATTTTGAGTTAAAATTGCAAATATAAAAAGAACCAATGTCCTTTCAGAATAGTAACAGATCCAAAGTTCAGAATCTTGAAAAAGAAAATGCTGTTTTAAAAAGTCAAATTTTCACACATGAAAAGGACATTGATGAAGTTTGTCAAAATCGGAATGACACCGTTCGCTTAAATAGAGAACATGATTCAAAAATTCAACAAAAGAATCACATCATCATTGAACTCAAAGAGAAAATTAAATTACTTGAAAAAGGGAAGTTTGTTCACACAAATGTGATTGCACTAGGAATGTATAAAATAGATAAAACACCTAGGCAAGCATCCCCTCAGACTACTAATTTGAATGCTTCAACTTCTACAGGAATACTCATCCCTCCTAGCGTTAGCAGATCAAAGCCTAAGAGCAACAAAAAGAAGACTAGTATCTGGCAAAGTAAGAGCGGAATACTAAAAGACCAAGAAGTAGAAGACCACCTTAAGAGTTTGAATAAAATGCATGTTGTGTCTGATTTAGAATCAAACTTAAAAATTTGTAATTCTAATCTTGATGTAACGAATGCTAAGACCTTGAATGTTTTGAATGTTGATGCTTCTTGTGTGTTTTGTCGTAAAAGCATGTTATCTGGTGATCATAAAAAGTGTGTTGCAAAATCTCTTTTATCTCGTAATAAGAAATGTACATATGGCATTTCCTCTAGGTCCACTACTGCTTCTAAGTCTATATTAGGAAAACCGCCAAGTGTAGTTTCTAAGAATGCCTTAGACAAGACCATAGTTGCAAATAAAACTCCTAAGACAATCCAATCATCTAGTGCATTCACTAAGAAGAAAGCTGAAACTAGTTGGACATGGCAACGTTGGCTACAAAGTAAACCTAGTTTTACTTGGTTAACTAAAGTGATTAATAACTATGCTACTAACCCAACGGGTTCCACCGTTACCATCTTTCCATCCTCGTTGTCTTCATGTGATGCAGGTGATTCAAATTGTTCTATGGATTGTTTGATAGCGGCTGTTCCTGACATATGACAGGCAATCTCAAACTTTTAGTAAACTTTGTTGCAAAGTTCACCGGCACTGTCAGATTCGGGAATGATCATTTCGCTACTATAATGGGCTATGGAGACTATGTCAATGGCAACATAAAAATTAGCCGTGTATATTATGTCGAAGGCCTTGGTCACAACCTTTTCTCGGTAGGGCAATTTTGTGATGGGGATTTGGAAGTTGCATTTAGGGAGAAAACTTGTTTCGTTCGTGATTTGCAAGGAAACGATCTCATGATGGGCAAACACGGAAATAGTCTTTACACCATTTCTATGTCTGGCATGACCACCTCTTCTCCCATATGTTTACTCTCCAAAACACATTCAACAAAATCTTTGTTATGGCACAAACGACTGTCTCATCTGAATTTCAAAACCATGACTGAACTTGCTCGTCATAAACTAGTCAATGGTCTTCCAAGGTTTCGGTATGCAAAAGATCACCTATGTCCAGCATGTGAACAAGGAAAGTACTTGTGCTCATTTCTCTTTAAAACGAACACATACGATCAGTTTTTCAACTTCTCATATGATTTGTGTGGCCGATGCGTGTTCAAAAAATAAACGGAACACTAACATTGTTAATTTTTGATATTTCCAGATGGACTAGGGTTCACTTCTATGAACAAGATCAAAGCACTCGATGATCATCAATTTACACTAAATCAAGTTCAATCGAATACAGTAGAAAGTCAAGAACATACAATGGAACTGAATTCAAGAATCAAACATCTTCGAGATTATTTGAGAAAGTAGGAATTGAACATCAACTATCTATTGCAATGAAGTCCAACAGAAGATTTTTGAAAGACGTAACAGGACGTAGGAGCCTGCAAGAACAAGTTGATCATGCTCAATATCAGATTACCTTGGGCAGAAGTTTTCCACTCATGTTACACTCAAACATTGTATGATCACCAAACGACATACAAAACTCCATAGAGTTGTTCACAACGTAAACGAACATAAATTACTTTCATGTTTTTGGTGCCTTGTACCCAAATAATGATGTGAGATTTTGGAAACTGAAAGCCAAGCTGACATTGGTATCTTTATTGGATTTGTTAACTCCAAAGGTTTCGAATCTGGAACCGTCGCACTCAAGAATTCAGAGACCATTCATGCTAATTTCGACGAGCTTACATAAAGCTTCTGAGCAAACAGCTTAGACCCGCAACTAACCGTCTTAATTTAGATCATCAGCTGCACCACCTTCCCTCAACATAAGAATTGGAAACTTTGTTGCTCACGGTCGATGATTCTTTGCAAGTCGTGCACCAGATGTATCTACAAGTTCCGCTGCACAACCTGATCATAATCATTACCTGATACACCTGCACTACAACAACAACAGTTGCTGCAGATGCACCTCCACTGAATCTCCGTCCACAGAAGGTACAAACAGCTTCAACACGGATATGCAGCTGAAGATCTTACAACAAGAAGTACCTTGCACCTGAAATTATGACAAAATGCATTCTTTTCCATTTGCTCCTGCTCTAACCATTCTCGATATTGCTGAGTCGTCAACAGTAACTGGATCCGTCTAATATGCACAATACTTTTCAACATTACCTTCAACACACAAATGGACAAGATCATCCTTTAGTAAATGTGATTTGGTAATCCGATAATTAGTCATGACCGACAAAGACTTCACATGGAGGGTGACACATGATTTATGCACTTACTGTCTGTCAAGCAGAACCAAAGAACATTAAAGAACACATGCTTATGACAATTAGATTGTTCAATGCAGAAGAACTGATCAATTCAAACGTCTTGAAGTCTGGGAATTGTAGAAAGACCCGATGGAGTCTATGTTGTCAGACTTAAATGGATTTGGAAAACAACTTGAGGGCTGACGGAACAGTGATGTTACTTAAATTTATCACACAACACTAATCACCTTAGATCTAGAGAGAGAAGTTATAGAGAAAAGAGAGTGGAAGGTTATCTTAAACTAATGAAAATGAAAGATCAATTAACCAACCAACCCTCTCCTGAATAGGAGGGGGTATTTAGTAGTACTTCAAGAGATGGGCTTTTGGCTTAATTCAAATAATAATTAAACTAAATAAAACGCCACGGCCCATGGCCTTTTACAAAGGCGAAGCATAAAACTACCTAAGCCTAAGCAACCTATTACATAATGTCACTACTTGATAGACTAATAACGTGTTCCCAACCAATCTCCCTAAGTATTGGCCATCAAGTTCTTACGTCGTCTTTGCTTCTTTGGCTTTGCCGTCATTTGCATCTTTGTTCTTTGTTACTTGTTGTGATATGATTGGTAATCTTCTCGTCTGCCTTTTACCAACGGTTCTTTGATGACTGTGTCTTACGTTATTTCACCATGCTCTATGTCTTAGACTGTTGCTCAAAACGTCTCACTTCATAAGCTTCCATATTTTGACTTGTAAAAGTTTGTAATGCTTCAACTTTGGACTTTTCTTTAGAAATTCTTTGAACTTTTGTTATATCTTAGTCATTTATGAGAATTTTTTTTAGGATTGATTTGCATGATGAAATGGTGGTGGTATAACTCCCGGTCTTCATGATAGCTGCAGTGTAAACAGTTAGCAATAATTACCCGGGCCAATTACAGGTTCGAACTTCGAGATCATCAAAAGCATAGTGTGAAGACTTTCTCTAATCCTAACCAGGCTTGTTTTGAATGGATACCCCGGAAGGGCTTATCAGACACTACCGAATGTGCTCAACGATTCAGTTGTCGCTGGAGATCACCCCACGAACTGTTAGACCAAAGATTATTTTTCAAATTACTCCCCCTCAAAATAGCATACTTATGTTGTTTTTGGTAAACTTTTGATTAAAATATGCTCTTTTTGAGGTTTACAGAAAGAATTTCAAGAAGTTTTGTTTTCAGAACAAAGATTATTTTTCAAATACTCCCCCTTAACAAGGGAATACTTGTCCTTATGAGCAGAATTTTGAAAAACTTAGAAAAATTCTGGTTAATTCTACTCATAAGTAAGAAGCTTTCGCTCCATTGATCAGGATTGAGGCACTGAAGCGTACCTCAGGGTCTTTTCTTTACAGGAACGGGTTGTGCACTGTTATGTGTGCACAAGCCATAGTCAAAAATAACAAATATGATGAATGATGATGAATTATAACAATGGTACCAATGATTACTGCTCAGGACGACGGAATGTGAGAATGTTGGGAATTCTGGCTCGTCCTCCCACATAGCTTTCCAATTGTCTCATCGTCACCCGAAACTTTATCCTTCGATCAATCTTCTCCATGAATTTGATAGCTTGCTTCACATCATTCTTATTCCATTGCATATGCTTTAGCCACCCTGACTTCAACCCCTTTCTATGGTTCTCTAGAATCTTTTAAAGTTCAGACTTGACATGCAACAACATTTCATCACTAACCTTGTGGAGATCTTGATAACCCATGAATCTTGTTGAACTTCGTCTGATGAATGCTACCACGAATGGTCTATCACCGAATGTATAAGGTTTCTTGTCTGTGATTCCCGGAGGTCTGAGATTAGGCTGAACTAAGTTCAATTTCTTCTGGTAGCTTTCTACCCCAAGGTGTACGTCTTCAACTCTTGATCTGATGACAATGTTGCGGATGTACAGCAGAACTGAGTTGACAATGTCATACTAAAGATGTCTAGGAAGATGTTCGAGTTTTCCTTGAAGTTTTAATAGATACATGTCTTCAATATCATTGATGTGTAGGTAGGGATAGTTAGCTTCGCTGAAGGTGTATTCTTGATCATCCAGCCTCCTCACGGTGATCTTCTTAAGAAAGTTGTAACCAAACATTGATTCTGTTTCAGCGCTTATGATTGAGAGAATCTTACTCTTGTGAAAAACATCAGTCTTTGACCTTTTTGTAAGCGTCCATTTATAGAAGCATTTTCTTATATCCGGCCAGTGATAGATTCCAAGAGCAGCTTCATCGTTGTATTCTTCAACTTTGTTGACGAATAAATTGCTGATCTGTTCTTTGAAACCCTCTAATGCATAAGATGCTACCTGATACTTGGTAAGGGAAGTAGCATATCGTTTTTCTGGGTTTGTGTTTCCATAGACCAGATAATCCAGATCGTTGTTGAAAAAATAAGCTTTGGGTATCTTCGGGTTGTTGGGTTGACCAACGAGTGGTAATGGTTGAGAGTAATCATGAAATCTGAAGTTGTCAGATGAAAGTTTTCCCCTTGTATCATCCCAGTAGATATTCTCGGATAAAGCTCTTGCCACTTGTTCCAAGTTATACTCAAATTCCAACTCTGAAGTTGTTACAGTTTTGAACTCCGTGAAGCCTTCGTTGCGGACTCTGATGATGTCAGACAGTCTCAACCTCTGAACTCTCATCACTTTCTTCAATCTTTTGGTAAAATCTACAACAGAGCCTTCAACAGGTGTTTCATCTTCTTCTTGAATACTTGGATATGCATATATCATTGCTTCAAACCAATCATACTTTGGAGCGTCAGGGTTTATCCATTCTGGTGTAGGTGTAACTTTTCCATTAGTTGGTGGTGCGGGGACATTCGCAACTTTAGGTGGTGCAGGAGCAAATTCATCTTGATCTTCACTTAAGTCATCATGAGGTTCAGTCTCATCAAATGCCCCGGTTTTAAGAGGAATGAACTTATCGTGACTTAATTGCTTGGTAGTACCAGAAGAATGTGCAGTAGTAGAGGGTCCAGTTGATTTAGATGGTTCGTTCTTTTCTTCCCTTGATCGTCTTTGTTAGGATCATCCCGACGACGAATGATTGGCTTATCCTTCTTATATGCCTCTGCTTTCTTTTCAGCTTTCTTGATTGCATTAAGTAAAGCCTGACGAAGCTCATCCTCTTCGGGATTATCCATGATATTTTCAAGCAATTTTCCTTTGATCTCATCAGTAGATGGTTTGGATGGGACGGTCCGAACTGTCATTGGTATGGTTTTCATCAGATTAGCCATAGTTCTTTCCAGATTCCGTTTGACATATTCCTTAAGAAGTTCTGGAAGTTCCTCTTGAAGATGTTTTCTGACTTCTTGGGGTACTTGAAAACTGACTTGAAGGACATGTGTTTGGTATTGCTTACTGCTTTCTCCAGATCAAAAGATTTATATCATTGATGTCAAATTTCATGTTTATCACCTGCTTTTGCACTCAGTGAGTGTACATTCAAGGCTTTGTGCTCACTGTCTTCTGATTGTTGAAGTTCAATAACCTCTTCTGAAGGCAAGGAGTTGCTCTGAGATCATTGACTCACTGGAGGATTGACCCACAGATGACGGTTGTAGAGATGTACAGGTGCTTTATCTCATCTGGTTAAGTTCTGCAACATTGCCTTCATCGTCTTTGTTCTCTTATCTCATATTTACCCTCTCATCATTTTTCCTCTTCATTGTTGTCATGCACATCAGTTCTGATCCTGACTCTTCCCATTCACCCCAGATTCACTAAGTGTAACAACTTTGTGGTCTCTGACTCTCACTGATTGAGCTAATGGTTGTGAAGCTACCTTCACTCTTTTCTTCTTGCAATCTGTTTCTTGATCACTAGATATTTCTTTTGTTTTCCTTTGATGCTTTCTCAAATTTTCTTTCTCTTTCTTCAGTCATTGGGTTCTATGGTTAAAGATTGATCTGAATCTTGATGATTTCCTTCTCTGCCAAACCTTGTCTGTTTCCACCAATACTGTCTTCATCTTTCAGTTCTTTCTTCTTCTTTCCCTTACTAAGATCAACTTCTTCTTCTTCATCTTCGTCAGTAGATTCGTCTCTAAGTTTCAATTCTGTGGACTTGTCTCTGGTTATCAGTTTCTTCTTCTCAGGTTTTGAGGCTTTCTTTGTTCGAGAAGAAGCTGCTGGGACAGTTTTTCCTGTTGCTTTACCTTTACCCCTGGTTGATTTTGCTCCCTTGACTGTAATTCCAACCTTTCCGGTCTTTTCAGCTTCATCGTACCATTGGTAAGCATCAGTTCCCATCACCGCTTCTGTTAACATACTCGGTGGGATTCTCACACCCTGTTTCTTAGTGTTGGTCATCTGCACTTTAACCCTGGTGAGAATATGATCCATGTGTTCGGTATGTGCTTTCTCATTTGATCTTCTATTTATTTCAGGATGATTCTTCATGAAATGTGAAATTATGAGTTTGGTGAATCGGGGAAAGGGTATCTTGTATTCCTTCTTTTGTTGGAACTATTGGGCTTGGTAAATCATATCTTTCCATATGAGCTTAGCGAAGTCCATGTGGTAGAAGTTGAGGACACCTCAGAAGAATTGTAACTATTCTAGTCTCGGGTGTTCAAGTGCAGTTGCTTTTCCGTTTATACAATGAATAATGATGGTGTAAAGGGTCAACCAAGGCTGAGGGATGTACTTCCTGTCCACTTTGGAGATTGAGGTGAGCTCTTCATCCTGATCATCATAGCCGAGATGCATTAATGTTTCAAGTTTGGTGTAGGATCGTGCCTGATAGATAGATCTTTGAGTGAGCTTGGTGAACTGTCTATGTAAACACAAACAGTTTAGGAGAATCTCTAAGGGTGAAACTTGTGCTTATGCGGAACCTAAACACAAGAGTTTAAAGAAGAAAATAACCAATAACTATTTGAACCGGTATGGATCGTTTATTAACTAAAGATAATGTTTTTTTATGCGTACATAAACCCTAGCTGCAGGTTTCTTTTATAGACTAAGAAACCCTAATACAGCTCATACAAACCGTGTAAAGAGATATACATGATCTCTTCTAAAAATAAATCTAACAAACATTCTAAACATACGGGATAACTATTACTACTACCCGCAGAAATGACTACTAACAGCAGAAACAAAATAGACCTAACAGCAGGAACCAACTGCAGTAGAAATGGATAACTACCAGCAGGAACCAGCTGCACTACCAGCAGGAATGGAAATAAACTATTATTCCAAAATTTCTAACAATCCTCCCCTAAACTTGAAGTTGACTAGGTTAACTTGCAAGTTTCTTGATAGATCTTTAAGTACTTGGTAGAGGATCGAACTTGATCTGCAGCAGCAACAAGATAGTAACCCGCAGCAACTAAACTATAACCAGCAGCAACAAGTAACCTTTATCTTTAAGTCCAAGTATCCAGCAGCAACAGAAGGAAACCATCAGCAGCAACCATGACTATTTGTACATCAAAACATTTAAGTTTCATACTATTCTCATCACATCCAGGTGTGTTAACTCTTGTGAGAGGTGAATCATTGAAAATTAATGGATTTGATGTCTCTTAACCAATAGCCAGCACTACTGGAGTAGCCAATGTTTAGGTGTGTTAGACATGGTACATTGATAACCATATGATTTTTAGTATATCATCAACTGTAAACGGATTTGAGTTCTCTTTACCTGTAGCCGTTTGCTCAGGACTAGCCAATTATTAGGTTGAAGATAACCTTTGGTGAATTGAATACCAAATATGGTTTCCACTGCCTTTACCACAAGCCATATACTTGTGGGCTAGCCAATTCTTTGGAAACCCCAAAAGGAGTAAAATCCATGGTGAATTGAAAACCATCCAACTCTTAGTTATGAAACATCGGTGAGTTGAGAACCCTATAGTTTTAAGCAAACTATTGCAGCTACCAACGGATTTGATTATCACACCAGAGCCGTACCCTCATGGTGAGTCAAGTCTTTCTTGTCTGTGAGACATGGTGAGTTGATTACCATTTGTTGTGTGGTCAAAGACCAACACTATACCTGCAGGGTGTTACTCAAAACCATACAAGTTAGCACACAAAATATACATAATTTTTTTAAATTTTTTTTTTTTTTTTTTTTTTTTTTTTTTTTTTTTTTTTTTTATTTATAACTAACACACAAAAAGAAAAAGAAAGAAAAATATACAACAAGAAGCCTCCCCTTAGGCTTAGACCTCCCCTCAATCTCAGCACTCAAGGATTGAGCATGCCAATATGAACCACCAAATGGTTAAACCTTGGACCCTCAAAAGCTTTAGTCAAAAGATCAGCCACATTGTCATCAGTGTGAATTTTAAGCACCTGAATAAGATGCTTCTCATAAGCATCTCTTATGAAATGATGCCTAATCTCTATATGCTTGGTCCTTTGGTGAAAAACTGGATTTTTAACAATGCAGATAGTGCTTTGGTTATCAATAAAGATCTTAGTATTCATAAAGTTGAACCCATAATCCAATAGCTGATTTTGCATCCAAAGAACCTGTCTACAGCAGCTAGCAGCAACAACATACTCTGCCTCAGTAGAAGATGTAGCCACTATAGTCTGCTTCTTGCACTGCCAAGAAACCAACCTTTTACCCAAAAACTGAAAACCCCCAGTAGTAGATTTTGTATCAAAGTTAGCCCCAGCATAGTCACTATCACTATAAGCTTCCAGTACAAAAGGAGACTCTTTGGGGTACCAAAGACCCAACTTAGGCTTGCCTTTCAAATACTTGAAAATTTTCTTGACAACATTTAAATGAGAAGTCAAGGGTGTAACCTGATGTCTAGAACAAGCACTGACTGCAAACATGATATCCGGCCTAGAAGCTGTCAAATACATGAGTGAACCAATCATGGACCTGTAGAGGTGAACATTAACAGCAGCATCAGATTCATTATTTGATTTTGGCTTTGGAGCTTCATATGGTGTTGTAGCAGTCTTCACACTTTCCAAGTCAAACTTCTTAAGTATGTCATGAACATACTTCTCTTGGCTGATAAAAATCCCATCAGGTTTCTGTTTAACCTGTAAACCCAAGAAGAATGTCATCTCTCCCATAGCACTCATCTCAAATTCACTCTTCATCAACTCCTCAAATTCCCTACACCAAGCTTCATTTGTGGAACCAAAGATAATATCATCTACATAAACTTGTACCAGAATGATATCTCTGTAATTCTTCCTTATGAAAAGTGTTTTGTCTATTGCCCCTCTTCTGTAACCATGTTTTAGCAAAAAGGCTAACAACCTGGCATACCATGCCCTTGGTGCTTGATGAAGACCATAGAGTGCTTTTGCCACTTTGTAAACCAAATCAGGATTCTGTGGGTCCACAAATCCCTTTGGTTGAGTAACATACACCTCTTCTTCAATCCTTCCATACAAAAATGCACTCTTTACATCCATCTGATAAACCACAAACCCCATGAATGATGCAAAAGCTAAAAACAATCTAATAGCTTCCACTCTTGCCACTGGTGCAAACACCTCATCATAGTCAATACCCTCTTCCTGTCTATGTCCTTGAGCTACCAACCTAGCTTTGTTTCGAATCAAAATTCCCCTTGCATCCCTTTTATTCTTGAGAATCCATTTAGTTCCAATTGAATGTTTTCCTTCAGGCAAAGGTACCAACTTCCAGACTTGCTGATTCTGGAACTGCTGCATTTCCTCTTACATAGCTTCAACCCAATCAGAATTATCAAAGGCTTGAGCTATACTGCTTGGTTCAATTTAGGATAGAAAACAAGCATAGAGGCAATGAAGATAGTCAGTATGATTGCTTCTTAACTGATCCTGAATATAACTGATGAAAGCAGATTCTCCAAACTTGGGTTGATGCAATTTGCTTCTTGTCTGCACAGGTGAATTTTAATCTCAAGAATCAAAGACTAAGGATGAACAATATTAATCCTCTTAGTTACAGTGGGATTGACATTAATGGTGGATGCTTGATTTGTGATTGAAGGGTTGAAATCATCATCATATGAGGAAGAAGTGAAAATGCCTTTCCTGGATTGATGATGAGGATCTTCCAACTTATCTCTTGAAGAGTATGAATTTCCAAGGTCAGATGGACTTGGGAATCTTTCAGGGGAGTTATTGAAACCCAGAGAGTCAACAGATGGAGTGGTCAAAGGAGCAGCACAAGTAGAAACACCAGCAGCATCAGAGGGACCAGTAGTAACAGGTGTACTACCAGCAGAATTGATAGCAGCAGAAACAGGAACACCACCAGCAGAATCCAGTTGTCTTCTAGCTTCAGCTGCAGCATTTCTCAATATCTCCTCTGTTTCTTGTGAAAACCCAGAACCAAACATTTCAGCAGCTTTCTTGGCATTATGTTCTTGTCTCAGAAGACTAGCAAGATCTTCTGCAAAACTTGAATCACTTCCCGCCATATCAGAAGAATCTTTGAGCTCTGTACCTGAAATGTGGTTAGAGGGAAAAGAAGGAACAACAATGGGTCGTTCATCACTCTCTAAATCTGATTCATCATCTGAGGTACCTGCATTGTTAGTTTGATAATCATGTGTACCTACAGATTGATTTGCCTTGAATCTAGAATAACCTAAGGTATCTGTCAGATAGTCTAGGTCAAAGAACCACTCAGGACCTGCACCCTGTAAATTAGGTTTATCTTCAAGATATCTTAGGTTGAGAGTCTCTTCTATTTTCTTAGTAGACAAATTATACACCCAGAATACCCAACAATAAAACCCTCATTAGCCTTCCCTTCAAATTTTCCTAGGTGATCACTAGTGTTCAATATAGTGACATGACATCCAAAAGGTTTAAGGTAACTAATGTTTGGAACTTTCCCAGACAAAAGCTCATAAGGTGTTTTATTATGAGGACTGGTAATTGATACCCTATTCAGCACATAACAAGCAGTGCACACTGCCTCAGTCCAAAACATAGTGGGCATCTTAGAGTCAGCTAACATGGACCTAGCTGCTTCTATAAGGGTTCTATTTTTCCTTTCTGCAACCCCATTTTGCTGTGGGGTTCTGGCATTACTATAGTCCCTTTTAATCCCCTTACTCCCACAGAGTTCAATTAGATTTGAATTCTTAAACTCTGTTCCATTATCACACCTTATTGACTTAACCTTTTTATTTAGCTGATTTTCTATTAAGGTAATAAAGTCCCTAATCACAGGATAGGATTCATCTTTAGAACCTAAAAAGAAAGTCCAAGAAAACCTGCTAAAATCATCTATAATCACCAGGCAGTAGTACTTATGGTCAATATTTCTGATGGAAGTAGGACCAAACAGATCCATATGAAGCAGCTGCAGAGGCTCAGAGATGGCGCTCACAGCAGTAATGGCCTTGTGTGAAGCTTTGTGTTGCTTTCCTTTGTTGCATGCAACACAATTGTGTTCATTAGAGAAGGTCTTGAGAGGGAGCCTGATATATGTCGATTATAGTCCATGGAATTGCAAAGGAAATATGCAAGACCCGAGTCGTTTGTCCCGACGAAGATTGAATGGAATTTTGATTCGGGATCGTGATTCATGAAGTGAATGTGAAAAAGTGAGTGATTGATTTAGTTTTTACACTATGAATATGAAATATAAATGAAAAACAGCTAATTAAGCTATGGAAACAATTAAGCTAAGCATACTATCTAAAAATGCAATTAAAAACGTTATGCGACGAAATTTAAAAACGCGAATAAAAGTGAAATGCTAAAATTTTAAGTCCTACAATTATGAAAATAATTTTCCTATATTCTAAATGATAAAAGAGAATTTTTAGAAAAAGAAAAATATTTTTTTTGACTTTTTAATTATTTTTTATGAATTAAAAACTGATTTAAACTATTTAAATGATTTAAAAATATTTAAACAAATGGGAAAAATCTGGAAAAATCTGAGCAAATCTAATTTTTAATTCTAAATCTAGAAAAAATAAATTCAGAATTTAAATCAACCTAAATAAGCAGAACAGTGGAAATAAGCAGTTTGGAAAAAGCTAAAAATAAGCTAAAAAGCTCTAAAAATTATCTACTGATCAAAATCAATCAAACACTCTTAATGAAGCTAGAAACTACTGAAAAATCATAAATAAGCACTAGGAATTAAGCAGAAAAGCATATGAAACAGAAGCATAGTTAAAGTAGCAGCAGTGCAAGAAGCCAATTTGTAGATGAATTAAAAGCTAGGGAAAAGCTAGTCTGTGAAATCCAGAAGCAGAGTATCAAAGCCCATATGACAACCTATTAGCAGACCAAATATGCCTAAAATCTACCCTCAAATGCTACCCTAATTAAGGTCTAGAACAGAAGGGTATAGGGAACAAAAAATGCACAGGTCTGCAAGTATCAAACTGATGCAACAGAACAGTCTACATAGGCTTTTTGCAGACCTTAAATCAGTTACCAAATAAGCTTATTAGTGTAATTCAAACTCAGATCCTTAAACCTCAAACTAAAAGCTATTATCTAACCAACAATCTTGTATTGACAGTTAGTGAATAAGCAGATAGAGGGCTGAGATCAGCAGCATGTAGGGCTGCAAGAACTGAGGTAAGCAGCCTGGGTAATTTAAGCTTAAATCCTACAAACTTTGATATATGCACTATTCTCTCTATAAGGAACCTTATTAAGTATGAAATAAAAGCTAATTAAGCTTGGACTTATTTGTAGCTTATTATACCAGATTCTAGAACTATGCTTGCATGAACTAATAATAGCTATCAAATCCCTTCAAAACTGATTGACACCTGCTGAGAATACCTTATGAAGACCAAAATAAGCTTACTCTATCCTAACATATGGATCAATGAACAGTAGGATTTAGTTATAACCTAGAATAAGCTCAATCCAAACATCCTACAATTCTAACTGATTTTTAGAATTTCAAACACACAACTATTTTAAGCTGAAAACCAGACCAATAAATGAGCCACTTAACTAATTTAACTCTAAAAACTGATTAGCAAAGAAAATTAAGCTGAGAAATAAACTGATAAAGAAAATTGACTTACATTGACTTTTAATGAAATCATGAATTTGAGTACAAACTGAATAATTTGAAGAGAAATACAATAAGCAGTAATTCTAAACTACAATAAACTATATTACCCTACTCCTAAACCTAATAATCTAACACTCTAAAATCGTGAATGAAGGGCTCTATTTATAGCCAACCCGTAAGATGCCATGTCATTGATCCGCGTCATTTGTGTTTCTTCAAAACAATCTCGACCCTCAGATTATCCCTTGATCATCACTCTTGCAACCGCGACCCTTGGATCAATATGTGTGAGGTGGCTTGTCCAATCAATAGCTCCCACGTGTCATTCTTGGTGTCAGGACCTCCTAGATACGCGTGCAAGGACAACTTTGCCCTTAATTGCAGTAATTTTTGGGATTGGGGATTTAGGGTTCTTCGGTAACAGTACATTTTTCTGGTAAAGGGTGAATTGTGGGCGCAGGTTAATTTTGGATGGGGTAATAAATGAGGTGTTGACCGGGTTTTGGGGTTTGACGGGTTGGTTTGACCCGGGTTTATTATTTAAGGGTGAGTGGGCTAGTATTGGGCTAGGTGGGTTATTGGGTTAAGTTTATTTAGTTTAGGTTTGTTTGGTTTGTTTGGTTTAGGATTTAGTAAATTCCAAGGACCAATTGTGTAGAATCTGAAATCTGGGGACCAAAGCTGCCAATATTCCAAAGTAGATTCCAAGGGCTTTTCTTGTAACTTTATGAATCTTCAAGGACTTGTTTTGACTTTTCAAGCTCAAATGATGATAAATAGCTTCCCCGGCTTTGGCTATAAATATCTTTTCCATATCTCGTGCTCATTTTCCCGGTATTTGCTTGATTTTGTCCCTTTTTCTCGATATCCGTTCCTGCATACAAACAAACACAAAAACACAAATATCTTTAGCATTTTGGTTAGTTTTTGGTCATTTTGGTCTTAATTTGGTAAATAAAAGGTATGTGAATAAGCACATACGAGAGCCCTTGTACCAAACCATTCTTTGCCAGCTTGTTGATGGTCTTAAAGTTCACATGGGCCATTCTTCTGTGTCATTTATTAGATTCATCCATAGATGCCTTTGCCACCAAACAAACAAGTGTACCCTCAGGCTGAACATCACTCAGATTGAAACTATAGAGGTTGTGTGTTCTTGGAACTTTAAGTACATCCTGACTTTCATCAGGCAACTTGAAGTCTTTGGACAGCACAAGACAATCAGTCTCAGTGAAGAGAACACTGTTCTTCTTGTCACAAATTTGTGAGACAGAGAACAAATGGAAGTTTTGGAGTTCCTTCACATAGAAGACATTCTCAAAATCCAGCTTGGTTGTCTTGATGTTTCCCTTTCCTGTAATTTTGCCATCTCCTCCTCCAAATGTCACAATTCCTCCATTTAGGGGCACAAAATCATGCAGTCTTTCTAAGTTTCCTGTCATACTCCTGGAACATCCACTGTCAACAATACCTACATCTTTACTTCTAAAATGATGTTCCTACAATAAAAGAATACATATACAATATTAGATACAAAGGAGACCCAAGCCATCACTGACTTGAGCCTGCCTAGTGGATCAATAAGAATAAAACCATGGAGATTGATGAGATCCACCATTGTTCTTGGACGCCATTCTCATATAGTGGTTATTGTTTCTCCAAGAACAACCTGCTGAGGACTTAACAACAGTTTCCCATCTTGCCCTCCCCCATGTACATGGTGTCAAAGTAAACAGGCCTTAAATCATTCTGAAAATAAGCACTAGTAGGTCTGAAGAAAGGTCTAGCAGCATTGCTTCTCCAACCAGCAGGATTAGAACTACCAGCTGGAACTGGATTGCCAGAAGAAAAGGCTTACCTGCAGGAACTGGCTTACCAGGAGCAACAGGCTTACTAGCAGGAACTGGCTTACCAGCAGCAACAGGCTTACCAGCAGCAACAGGCTTACCAGTAGGAACTGGCTTGTCAGCAGGAAAAGAAACTCTACTAGAGTTCATTCGTGCTGCTTGTGGTGCATATGGGGGAATTTCACTAACATTATTCCACACAGACCTAGTTTCTCCAACATACATACCCATGTGTTTCTCATAAAAGTCACAGTCTTTAATAAGATGAGTAAAACTCCCACACACAAAGCAAGATTTCTTCCTAAAAGACTTTTTCTTAACACAACTTTTATTGCAAACTGAATTCTCAAAACCACAAGAAGAAACAAAATTATTCTCAACAGAAATAAAACCAGAAACATTATTGTTTGAAACATAACCACAACTAAAAACATTATTGTTTTTATCATAATCAAAAGAAATTTCTTCATTTGCAGCTGTCTTCGAATGAGATTCATCACTAGCTACTTCTGAGGAGATATCTTCTGACATGGTAGAGGTAGACTTTTCACTTGAACCAGATGTGGCAGATGCATTGGTCTTGATTTTTGAGGTTTTGTCACTGTTAGAACAAGAGACAAAATCATTAGAGTCACAATCAAGGTCAGACAACATAGTTGCCTTCTTGCCATAAGTCATCTTAGATTCATCGATGTCAGTATGGGGAGAGGTAGGCATAAATGTTCCAGTTATTGTTGAAGGAACATCATGCATTCCTCTCTCTTTTACATACTTTACAGGTTTTTGATAGTTTACAGGTTCAGGGTCATATATACAAGGTTCAGTAGGGTCATATACTTCATCAGTCCCTATATAGTTTCCATATCCCAACCCAAGTTTAGACCTCACAGACATAGAACTATCAATTAACTTGTGTAGGTTTCTAGGTGATTCATTCCATTTATTCATCCTAGCCACCTCACTGTCTAACTTAACCTGCAAATCCTGTTTTTCTAAAACCACCTTAGCATGTTCTCTCTCAGAATGTTTTAACTCATTAGTGGTGAACTCTAACTCTCTCTACAAAACCCTTATCTTTTCATCATATGCTAAATGTTGAGTTTGAAACCAGGTCTTTTGTTTTTCTAATGTATTAACAACATTTTTATAAGCTTGGACCTGTATATAATAATCCTTATATTTACTCTCTATATCATCAAACTCCTTTTTCAGTTCAGTATATTTAAGTTCACAAGCATAATGACTGTTATGTACCTGAGATGGATAGCCCATAAAACCAAGATCACCCACCATTTGTGTCTTCTCACCATATCCAGCAATCATCCCATAGACCTTTTCAGCTCCTCTTACTGCAATAGCTTTCTCATGCTTTTCCCATTCCACCATTGAATCCACAGACACCAAGGCTTTGGGTTCTTCTGACTCCAATTCTTGAATTTTGAATGCAGAATACCTTGTTTTGTCATCCACCTTCTTATCTGGGCATTCTCTAGCAAAATGACCTGGTTGTGAGTGTTTGTTGCACCTCACCTTCCTTCTGTCAAACCTTGCTGCCTCCTGTCCATCGAAGTTGATCCTTCTCCCCGCCTTCTTCTCAAACCTGTTAACTTTCAATGACAGCATAACCATCTGCCATTTAATGTCCATCTCTTCTAGATCCAGTTGATCCACCTGATGAAAGTCTTCATAAGCAATTTGCTACTGTGGTGTACTTTCAGCAACAAATGAGTGAAGCACTTCCTCAACCACATTATCAGATCTGGTCTGAGTTTTTGGTGCAGCAGGAGAATAAGAAACTGATGAGGATGATGAAGTTGGGCTATCACCATATGATACTTTGTTAGTACTAGTAGCACTAACAAATGTAGTATGAGTAGGGGTGTGAGATGAGTAAGTTGAAAACCCTTTGATATCAATCTCTAGGGTTTTGAGCTTGTTGTACAGATCATCAAAGGTCATGAAATCAAGTCCACCTCTGGCCTTGAGTGTGATAGAAACCTGAGACCAGGATGGAGGCAAGGCCCTCAAAAACTTGGTGTTGCAGTCTTCATTGTCCGGCCTGGCCTGCAACTAGTTGAGTTGGCTGAGGATCTTGTGAAACCTGTCATAACCTTTGTGAATCCCTTCAGCCTCAGAGATCTTAAAATCCTGGAACTCCTGCTTGAGCATGGACTTCCTCATCTTTTTGGACTCATCATTCCCTCCAAATCTGGCTTTTACAGCAAGTCAGATCTCCCTAGCATCATCCAGGTGATGAAAATCACCCATATGATATTCTGGAATAGCCTGAAGCAAAAGAGTTCTTGCCTTAGTTTCCCTTTGTACAGCAATCTGCTCCTCTGCTGTAACAGGTGGAAAGATTATGATTTTCCCCAGTTCATCTCTCCTTGTTCTCTTTAGGCTATTTCCTTTGAGAACAACATTCCACAGATTATGATCGCTGTTCGAGATCCAGTACTCCATCTTCATGGCCCAAACTTTATACTCATCTTTCTTAAGGTATGGGAACTTTGCATTACTGTTAGACACAGTGGTTGTGACTATTTTTTGTTGGACTGGTTTGGGTTGAGGTTCCTCCTGGTTAATGATATTGTTTTCAGGGATTTCGCCTTCCATTAAGAGAGGGTTAAGAGATTTGTTTGAGAGCCTTTTTCTTCTTTAACAGAGATCCTCACCAGGCTCTGATATCACTTGTAGGATCGTGCCTGATAGATAGATCTTTAAGTGAGCTTGGTAAACTGTCTATGTAAACACAAACAGTTTGGGAGAATCTCTAAGGGTGAAACTTGTGCTTATGCGGAACCTAAACACAAGAGTTTAAAGAAGAAAATAACCAATAACGATTTGATCCTCTATGGATCGTTTATTAACTAAAGATAATGTTTTTTTATGCGTAAATAAATCCTAGCTGCAGGTTTCTTTTATAGACTAAGAAACCCTAATACAGCTCATACAAACCGTGTAAAGAGATATACATGATTTCTTGTAAAAATAAATCTAACAAACATTCTAAACATACGGGATAACTATTACTACTATCCGCAGAAATGACTACTAACAGCAGAAACAAAATAGACCTAACAGCAGGAACCAACTGCAGCAGTAATGGATAACTACCAGCAGGAACCACCTGCACTACCAGCAGGAATGGAAATAAACTATTATTCCATAATTCCTAACGCATGGTTTCAAAGTTTGGGTCATCGTGGAATTTGCCTCTTGGGCCTGAGGCTTCTGATGGAAGGTCTAGAACATGGCGAAGAGTATCAACCCCAAATTGAATCTCTATGTTGTCAACTGTGACTCTAATGTTTCTGTTGTCTTTTCCTATGATCATGAAATGCCAAAACTGATTCATATACACCTCAGGTACACTGGCTGTCTTTGTCATCACAGAACTGATGTAGTGTCTCTTGAGTATTTCCACAACTATCTGACATGACTGATGACATGGTAAGTTCTCAAAGTTGACTCTTGAGTTGGATTCACTGATTTTACGCTCATCTCCTTAGGGAATAATCTCCTTTCAAGTAACGGATCCTTGAGACATGATTAGCCTGTATACCATAAACACCAACAGCAACACACAATAGGCATTGCATATATATATGTTAGTGTACGTTATTGAATGATTTTAGCCTAACTAGTATGATGTATCACATAGTATGACTTTATCATTACTAACATTCACATATCAAGCAAGCAATCCATAAATCAATCCTCATTCTTACAAACTTTTTCATTTTCCTAAGTTCATTACCAAAATAATTCTATGTCTGAAAAATAAACAAACTCGAAGAATTGGCACACACTCGGAAAGTTTTACAAAAATTCGAAAAGTTTTTCATACTCGAAAAGTTTTACAAAACTTGGAAAGTTTTACAAACTCGGAAAGTTTTACAAACTCGGAATGTCTATAGAAACTCGGAAAGTCTATAGAAACTCGAAAAGTCTATAGAAACTCGAAAAGCTTATAGAAACTCGGAAAATTTATAGATACTCAGAAAGTTTATAGAAGCTCGCGAGTTTATAGAAGCTCGAAAAGTTTATAGAAGCTCGAAAAGTTTGTAGAAACTCGGAAAGTTTGTAGAAACTCGGAAAGTTTGTAGAAACTTGGAAAGTTCATAAAAAACTCGGACAGTCTAGAAACTCGGAGAGTTCCATGACTTTAGTCTCCTAACTCGAAGACAAATTCGAAGGAATCCATTTATCCAACAAAGTCGAAGCATTAAGCACAAAGTCGAAAGATTTCAAATAACACAAACACGGAGGATAAACATTACTTAATCAAATTTCATACAAGTTATTTACAAGTCACAAGCAATGTTTAACAAGCATCCTATCCTTGTTCTAAACACAGACAAACACTTAAAAACCTGTTCACAGCAACACATTATTCATCACAGACCTTATACGCATATGCAATCATTCTGAACTAATGTTTTGATTCATGTTATAAAACATCAAATGCATAATCTAGGACCATAAACAAGTATATCCCACCAATCAAACATTCAAACACATCACTCATTCATTCTTAGCATACAAACTCAACTCCTTAAACCCTAAATCGATTGAACTACCTCTCTTGATGCTATTGAATCTAATTAAGCACGTGCATAGCATTCTAAATCATGTTATGAAGCTAATATACTCATTCAATTAGACTAAACAACAACAAGCAAGAAACGCCCAATTCGTTCACTTAATCCCTAAATTGTAAAATCTGATATTTAGCTACAAGAATGATGCGCGAATGACTCTAAGGCATAAACGCTTGAATTAAACACGTACAAATTTTTATTAATGAAGAATCGAAAATCTTGTTATCACAGTGGGTTTTGGCGGGTTTTTAGTGAGAGAGAAATGAGTGATACTGTGTGTTTTTTAGTGAGAGGGAAATAAGCAGGTTTTGACTTATATTTGACTAACTTTGTCCATTTGTCAATTTCAGCCCCTTAACTAGTGTCCTAGTTCACATAAAGTCCCCTTGTGATAGTTTCTGTTCCTTAACTAGAGTCCTAGTTCACATAAGGTCCTATTATGACAACTTTTAACAACTTCACAATTTCAGTCCTTGAGGTTTGAAATGGTTAAAGCTTTTGATCCAATTTGTTGTGAACTTGGTATATTTCCATTTCTCCCCCTTGAACTAGGATATATTTTTGAAATTTTGAAAAAAACTTTAGTTCAAGAGATCATAGAAATACTTTTTGAAGAAGATTTTGATGATGACGAAGAATTTAGATGATAAATGTGCAAAAGTTAAAGAAAATCCTCCCCCTCAAAATATGTTCGTGATTTGAAATTGATGAAATTTGAAATGACGAGAAAATATTCTGATTCATTTTTACTTTTGCACATTTAAAGAGGATTTTTTTTAATTTTAAAGAAAAATCGGAAAATCTTTTTGTATTTTTTAAGAAATTATTTACAAAGATAGTTTTGATGTTTGACTCATTTAATTTTGTTTAAGAAAATTGTTTAAATCGTCTGGAGTCAAACATCGCATACCAATCTGGTGAACCAATTCCACAAATCTTGCATGAGGCAAGGCTTTGGTGAATAAATCCACCAGTTGGTATTCTGTACCCACGAAATAAAGTTTAATTGTACCCTGTTCCACGTACTCTTTGATGAAGTGATACCGGAGAGCAATATGCTTGGATTTTGAATGCTGAACCGTGTTGCACGAAATAGCTATGGCACTCTTGGAGTCACAATACATCGGAATCTTGTTGAACACATATCCGTAGTCCATCAGCTGTGACCGCATCCAGATGACTTAAGCGCAACATGCTGACATGGCGACGTATTCTGATTCGGTAGACGACAATGACGTACAGTCCTACTTCTTTGATTGCCAAGAGACAAGCTTGTCACCTAAAAATTGTACTCCCCCAGATGTACTTTTCCTTATGTCTATGCATCCGGCATGATCGGCATCTGAAAAAGGCGATTAGTTCAAAACCAGAATCCTTCAGATACCAGATCCCCAAGTGAATGGTTCCCTTTATGTATCGAAGGATTCTTTTAACAGCAGATATATGTCTTTCAGTTGGTCGAGACTGATAGCGGGAGCATAGTTAAGTGGCAAATACAATATCCGGTAAGCTAGCTGCGAGATACATGAGAGACCCAATCATGCTACAATATTTTGTAGGATCAATGGGTGTCCCATGTAGATCAGCATCCATCTTCGGGGATGAGGAAGACATATGGGTGTTATAGGTGTCACAACTGGTCATGCCATGTTTTTTCAAAATCTCTTGAGCATATTTGGATTGACTTAAGAAAATACCATGAGGTGATTGATGAACTTACAGTCCTAAGAAGAACTTGAGTTCACCCATCATGGACATCTCAAATTTTTTTTTCATTAATCACTACAAGAAAAATGGCTTTTTAGGACCCCCATAAGCGTCATAAAATGGTACTTTTTAGGACCTTTCATTTAATAGGACCAAGGATGAAAGCGTTTCATCTCGAGCGGTTGTAATAGGTCCAAAGCGTCCTAACCCTTATGAAACCAATTTTATGGTCGTAATATATGTCTATGAACAACACAAATAGCGTCCTAATAAAACCATATTAGGACACTTTTACATTGTTTTAACATGTGATTACCTACTTTTAATCTTTTGAAACACATAAAAACGTCCTAAAAGTATTGTTAGGACGCTTACGATGTAACATCATAGCTATTTTAGCAACCAAGAAAAGGGTCCTAATAACTCAAATAAGATTATGATACCAATTTTATGGTCGCATTTTACGTCTATAAACAACACAAATAACGTCCTAATAAAAACATATTAGGACACTTTTCCAATGTTCTAACATGTGGTAACCTACTTTTAATCTTTTGATACACATACAAGCGTCCTTTAATGTTAATTCTTAGGACGGTTATCATATACCATTATAGTTACTTTAACACCAAGAAAAGGGTCCTAATATCCCAAATACGATTATGAAACCAAATTTATGGTCGCATAATATGTATATGAACAAGCAAATAACGTCCTAATAACAACATATTAGGACACTTTTACAATGTTGTAAAACGTTGTTACCTAATTTTAATCTTTTGATACACATACAAGCGTACTTAAAAGATAATTGTTAGGACGCTTATCATATAACATTATAGCTAATTTAGGACCAAGAAAAGGGTTCTAACATCTCAAAGAAGATTATGAAACCAATTTTTTGGTCGTATAAAATGTCTATTAACAACCTAAATAACGTCCTAATAACAACATATTAGGACACTTTTTCAATGTTAAGTTAATTGTTAGGACGGTTAATAAGTTTAATAGGACAATTTAAAAGTCCTGACAAGTCATATGATAGTACGCTATTTTCACCATGCACACTATATTATTACGATATGAATAAAACATCAACTAAATATTAAATGAATAAAACGAAATTATATTTCAAATAAGCAATTGTCATAACAAAAGCACTAAACATAAATAAGGTATATACATTATCCAACATAAAGTCTTGTAACATTAAACAAGAAATTAAAGCAACAAGAAGCTTAGTCCGGGGTCATCATGCATCCTTTCTCAATCCTCACGGACCACCTACAAATAAACATCCATGTACAAGCATTAAGTTCCATGTTATTAAAATTATTGGTATCACATGTTTAACAAAGACATACCGAGATAAAGGGACAATGCCATGCTATGGTTGCACCAACACAGTCTTCAACTGTGGCAAATAACCCATATGGTTGCACCAACACAGTCTTCAACTGTGGCAAATAACCCATATGGTCTCGCCAACATTTCATCTCTTTTTGTTGGTACTTGAACATTTACCTCACACTATCCTCGTCCAATCTCTATACCACCATGACTGCATCACCATTTCAATCTTTACCCATTACTTTAGAAAAAATATCATCTTGTGGTGTCTCGTAATGTCGAGACCAAGACAAAGTAACGACACCTAACATATTCATACAGCAAGCAAAGTAATCGAAGACAAAAAAAAATCAGTGAATTCAAATGATCAAGACCCCATTAGGAAGCAATTACAAACCTTGCTTGCTAATGTGATAATACCACAAACAAACACGTATCAAAACAAAATAAGTAAACCTATACTCAAACTCAACACAAACTGTATTCGACACACCTAACAAACTTAAACGCACCATGACTCGACTGGAACAGTAACTACAAACCATTTCATGGGTTTTCTACTAACCGAGAACTATAGTCTATATTCACGCATGTGAAAATTTTATTAGTCATGCCATTTGCTTTTAACATATACTACTATGCAGGTTTTGTTCTTAAATTCATTTTAATCTAGTAATAACTGGTACCCCAATACACAAAATTTCTTAAGATAAAATCTGCCACTATGATTTGTTGATTACCACCTTGGTCCCTGATACATAACAATATCAATCAATCTGTTTTTTAGGTGACCTTGTCATGTCATATATATTCCTTGTTAATGCTCTTATCAGATTAATTATATCGAGAGACATATTTATTGGGTTCAATCAGAGGAGGCGGAAGGGCTGACAATGAAAAAACGATTACAATGTTAGCTACATCACCCACTTTTACCAACAGACGTGAATCAAGATAATTTGGATTTACAAGTCATATAACGAAACAAGTAAACCAACTCGTATTTCTTTTCAAGAAAAATTTCATGTAGGTGTTGATATATTTTTCTATAGCTATTTCTATACTTAGTATACAAATGCGTGTATGAGAC
The DNA here is from genome assembly GCA_021014915.2 of Artemisia tridentata subsp. tridentata. Lineage (NCBI taxonomy): Eukaryota > Viridiplantae > Streptophyta > Magnoliopsida > Asterales > Asteraceae > Artemisia > Artemisia tridentata. The sequence continues at coordinate 147,177,012 of CP139501.1, read as the reverse complement.
TTAAATACTCACAGAGCAATAATCAAGCAACGAGGGAATATTACTTACCCGGAAGCCCCATCCTGGTAAAGTCGTGCCTGTCTCTTCTCGGCTTCCTTCATCTATCGACCATCAACCAAGCAGCCTGCATATGATCTGTTTCTGGGTCATCAATCACCTCGATCAGATTTACTGTATTGGGGTGATTTAACATTTTCATGATCAAGACCTGCAGATAAGTTGATAAAACACCAAAGGGTAGATAAGAAAATCGTGGCTATGAAAAGTGTGAAGTATGTACAAGTATGTGAAGAAGTATACCTCACGAAGAACATCAGTCATTGCAGTTTCAGATGGGGCAACTCGTAACTTTAACAAATGAGATTTGTGAAAGGCCTGCATTCAGATATTGAACATAGTTATCATATGAAGTACAACTATCTTTTTTCTTTATCTTTTTCAGTTTACGGCATTTGCCAATTTGCCATGACTACTGTGAAGAAAGAGTCATAGTTCTATGAGTTAAAACTACCTTAATTGCATGATGCTTCCCATCAACCTGGCTTTGGTAGAGAACCTGTAAAACACACAAGTCATGGTTAACATAGAATGTTTAATAGAGAGATAAGGGATGAGGAAGGGGGAAAGCAGGTGGTATAGTGTATCAGCAATGAGGTGATTACCACTTTCCCGTAGCTACCAGAGCCAATTTTGTGTTCACGAACATACTCATTTACCATCTTGTTCCCATTCTCATCCTATGGCAAAGAGGAGGCAAAACAAGTATAAATCGAATGAGCAGTGTATTACCAACACAGTGATAATAGCACAGCTTTTAACACGATATACATAAGGTTGAAAGAAATTCACATCCAAATAGTAAACAGAAAAATGACATCCTATCTTCAACTGTGCTAACATTATTTGACAGCCTCAGATTACAAAGGCGAACACTAGCAAGGTTTAAGATGATAGTGGGAGAATCAGATACAAAAATATAGAAGACTAAGTGACTCTCTGGTAGAGTGGTAGATACTCCATTAATCAAGTCGCCACAGAATCTAAAACAGTGAACTCCTAGAATCTTTATTAAGCACACTCTTAGATAGCCATGCTACCAGGGCTTCAATACTTCTACATATATATGGTTCCATTAGATTAGTATAAATGATGGTCATACGTATCCCCCAGAAATTGCAGAGCAAAATTAGACAATAAAAAATTAACTACTCGAATAGCAGATATATTAATAAGTCTACTGCACTTGTTTGTTTGTAAGTCCACATGTACTGATGTTTAAATGTTAATTTAATAGCAAATGTTTTGTTTCTAAGTCTACATGTAATGACGTACATATGTTAATTTAATTAGTAGAGAGTGAGACCGTAAAGTGAGACAAGCAACTCGCCACAACCTGACAACCCAAACCACCCGTTTTGACCCGAGTTGAGTTTTGAATTTCTAAAAGTGACCCATAACCCGACCCGATTAAGAACCAGGTTATGGGTCACTTTTTAAAAAGTGACCCATACAAATGTTGGTACTTAACAGGTAGAACATACACACCCCATCCACCATAAAAAAAAAAAAAAAAAAAAAAAAAAAAAAAAAAAAAACATGTACATACCATTTTCTTGCGATGTATTCCAAAGTTGGTAGAACCTCCTGTGTGTCTCACATCGAGCTTGTACCAGCTTCAACCCTGGGCACCTTCTTCCTATTTTCAGCTCCTACTTTCGAATGTTTCTGCGACTCTGGTTTCATCCAAGATTTTAAAATATCTTCCCAATCTTCTTGGTCAATATTATCAGGACAACACTCTGACCAAGTTGGGATCACACTGCCCGACTCTTTCTTACTCTTTCTTACTGTTGGGATGTTTTTGTTCAGGTATGCTCCCCTAGGTGCTCTTGGTTCTCTTGGTTGTTGAGGTGAGTCTCGATCTATAAAAAATAAATATACGCAATTAATAATTGCAGCTACTAAGAATAATAGTTTTTATAAAAGGATCAAACCTATGTTAGCAGCCTGGGTAGAACTTTCTCCAACTTCAACTACTGTTTCCGATTCATGGGGTGTTTGAGATACAATTTGAGGTGAGATCAATGCATTTGTTCCTAATGACACAGGGCATTGAGGTTGTAACAAGATTGTGGGTGGTGATGATGGCATTTGTGAAGTACGTGTCTGCAACGAATGACTCTTCGCCCCACGAGATAAACTATCAGCCATCTGTTATTAAATAAAACATGTTATAAACATTAACTAAATAGGTATCAGAATTAACAAGTAACATATACTTGATAACATCTAACATAATCAAATATGCACAAGATAAACTACCAATTAGGGGTTACATTTACATTAAGTGGCACCTATCGTAATAAGACCAAATTGATAGTTATAAGGCATGTTTAGACATGCTTTGCATCACAAAGTCACAATAATCACTTTCAAGTATTAGAGAGAATTGATTCTTGGTTTTCTCACTAATTAGGGTCGTAACTAATAAGTCACATTTGGATAATCTAGTAGATAGTTATTCTATGAAAGCTACTAGTAGAGATAACTTTAGAATAACTTAACTATCTCTAATTTATATCAACTAGACATATCACATATGATTCTTCAAGTGACAATAATCACTCCCAAATACACATCCCTAAGTGGTACCAACGTTAACATGGGACCAAAGTTCTCTCACAGAAATTGTGTTGCAACTTCTTACTAGCAAAACTTTCACATCAGCCAATATCTTAATTGTCGATTCCTCTTAATTTGAAGCATCACCATGAGCCTTTTTATTTTGTAAATACGCACATCAAAAAATATTGTCTTCCACTCACGTTATCATCTATAAGTCCATTATCTACTTATACAATTACCATTTGTAATCTGTCACATAACTGTTTCACCCTTCTATCATTATTACATGAGCACAAGTTTCTTTCAAATTTATCAAAATATAGCAATCATCTCTAAAAAAAAATTCCCATTAATGCTACTACACACCTGGATACAGCCTACACAAAATCCACTCTATGGAACACAAAACCATACGAGTATCATATATAAAGCTTTAATAGAGAAACAAAATAGAAACACATATTGTATACACTAGTGATTAATTGATGAAAAGTTCACAAAATTAAAAAGAAAACAAACCAACCTTAATTTCTTTTGATGACAATGATTATGAATCGAATTTTAGATGTAAAATTTTGAGGAGGTTAGGTGGGGAGGCTGCAAAGAGAGAGAAGAAAAGTGAGTAGAAGGTTTTTTTTAGGTCTAAGTGTTATAGGGGGAAACTTTTTTTTTTTGGTATGGAGGGAACTTTAGAAAATTTTGATTTTGGGATGGGGGGAAATTTTACTTTGGTAAAACTAAATATTTGAAGCAATTATAAAAGTTTATATATTGAGCAAAAGAAAATAAATGATAAATGATGAATGGAAAAAACTAGAGTTATGCAAATAGAATATTAAAATGTTAGAAAATGACGGAAATAGAAAAATCTAATAAATCGTGTGTGAAACTAATCTTTTGAAAACCGGGTTTTTATTCGACCCGGTCGAGTCACCGGGTCATGGGGTCACTGGTTCAACCGTCTGGTCAACCAAGTTTTTCTATACAAAAAGGAATCATGGTTTTATAAGAGTCCACTTAAACTTGGTTTAAGTGGACGCCATAACTTGGTAAGTGTCATCTATGAGCTGATGTTATCATTGTAAAAAAGTTTGTTGGTAAACTAAGCGGAAATTTTCCCTCCATGTGTAAATAATAGTTCCAACAATTTTTGCAACAAAATTTCCTTTAGTCAAGTAATTATGATTATAAAATATTTATTGTTGGTAAAGTTGTTGGTAAATGCACTTTTCACCAACGAGAAATAAGTTGTGGGTAAAAATCGTTGGTAAATTTATTCACCAACGAGTTCATGTCGTTGATATTATTGTTTTCCGATTTTACCAACAATTTATTGAGAAAAAGTCGTTGGTAAAATTAGCGGGAACTTTCCCGCCAAATATCAACTATGTTCCAATGGATTTAGCAACAATTATGTCGTTGGTAAACTATAAAAAATGTTTTTCTTATCTTCGTTGGTAAAGTAATAATTTACCAACGAATCGATGATTGTTGGTAAAATTTGGTTGGTGCTGGCATGATTTCCAGTAATGAGCATTGTATAGAGCTCTATAGTCATCTCGGCTCATTCGTTTAACATCTCGTGTATAACCATATCATCTCGGCTGATTCGTTAAACATATCGGCTCATTTAATACAGACTCAAAACGAAACAACTTGACAAGCAAACAAAACAGATCAAACGAAACAACTCGACAAGCAAACGAAACAACTCGGCGGGTTTCTTCTTTGTTTACCTTTTAGATAATATGTGCGTTGTTGATGTTGTTGCTCATCTTTTGTATAACGGTTCATTCGTTTGTTTAACATCTCACGTATAACGGTTCTAAACCTGTATATGAAGACGGTTTAGATATGAATATTGATGAAATGGATGTTGATCGGATTGAAGGGTCAAATGAACAGACTACTGATAAAGGGAGTAATTGGGGATGGAACAGGAAGGAGGAACAAATGATAGCCGTGAAGAAGACTTCTCGTACATTAAATGTGTAGCGCCAACCAAATCTGGATGGGGATCTTAGATTTATTTTGAAAGTAGGCTAATCATTTTGTAATATTGGGTTACACGAATAATTGGAATGAATTGGCATGGTAGGTTTGGGTAGAATCAGATGTTAAAATTAGATTATTAGTTATTTGTGATCCGTATGTAGGCAAACGAAACAGATCAGAAGAAACAACTCGACAAGCAAACGAAATAACTCGGCTCATTTTGTTTCAACCGATGGCCGTATAGAGCTCTATAGAGCTCTATAGTCAAACGAAACAACTCGACTTGCATTGTATAGAGCTCTATAGTCATTAGCATTGTACAGAGCTCTATAGTCATCTCGGCTCATTCATTTAACATCTCGTGTATAACCAAATCATCTCGGATCATTCGTTAAACATCTCGGCTCATTTCATACAGACTCAAACGAAACAACTTGGCAAGCAAACGAAACAGATCAAACGAAACAACTCGACAAGCAAACGAAACAACTCGGCAGGTCTGTTCTTTGTTTACCTTTTAGATAATATGTGCGTTGTTGATGTTGTTGCTCATCTTTTGTATAACGGTTCATTCGTTTGTTTAACATCTCATGTATAACGGTTCTAAACCTGTATATGAAGACGGTTTAGATCTGAATATTGATGAAATGGATGTTGATCGGATTGAAGGGTCAAATGAACAGACTACTGATAAAGCTCTATAGTCAAACGAAACAACTCGACTTGCATTGTATAGAGCTCTATAGTCATTTGCATTGCATAGAGCTCTATAGTCATCTCGGCTCATTCGTTTAACATCTCATGTACAACCATATCATCTCGACTCATTCGTTTAACATCTTGTGTACAACAAAATATTCTCGGCTCATTCGTTTAAAATCTCGTGTACAACCATATCATCTCGGCTCATTCGTTTAACATCTTGTGTACAACCGTATCATCTCGACTCATTCGTTTAACATCTCGTGTAGAACCATATCATCTCGGCTCATTCGTTAAACATCTTGTGTACAACCATATCATCTCGGCTCATTCTTTTAACATCTCGTGTACAACCATATCATCTCAACTCATTCGTTTAACATCTCGTGTACAATCATATCATCTCGACTCATTCGTTAACCATCTTGTATATAACCATATCATCTCGGCTCATTCGTTTAACATCTCGTGTACAACCATATCATCTCGGCTCATTCGTTTAACATCTCGTGTACAACCATATCATCTCGGCTCATTTCATACAGACTCAAACGAAACAACTTGACAAGCAAACGAAACAACTAGACAAGCAAACGAAACAACTCGGCTCATTCGTTAAACGAAACAGGCGAGTTAATAAACTGCTTTACACTTGGCCAATTGTTAGGAATTGCATCTTTCAAACTAGAACAAGATAAGCTGGAACTTTGTTGTTGAGCACGAGTTCCATAATTGCTCATTTTTAATTTAAATAAATTTTAAATTATTTTAATAATTTATAACTAATTTAAATCATTTTTAATTTATTTAATATTAATTAAATAATTTAAATCATTTTTTATATACATAAAATTAAGATAAAAAGAAAAATAACACAAAGGGACGACATTGTCGTCCTTTTTTATTCACTACATTTTTTCACCAAAAATTAAACAACTCGCCAAATTTTTTAATAGCCCGCCTTCAATTATTTTGATACCACCATCTGCTTCTTTTTTTACTAAGTCTTTATCTAAAAAAAAAAAAAAAAAAAAAAAAAAAACATTCTTCTTCAATCTGTGATCGATACCACAAATTCGACACCACCACAACCACCTTCAACACACACACACACACAAAACTCATCTCATCCTCCCAATCGAAACCACCACACACGCACCACTGTTTTTTTGTATAATTATATTAAAGGTATTTTTTTTTTAATTTTGGTTTTTATAGTTTTTGTCCAATTATAATTTTAATTTTGTTACAATTGTGTTTGTTTATGTTTGTGTAAAAGACACCACTGCCTCCGCAGCCGGACCACTGCTCGCCGCCGCTGCTACCGCCGACCACCAAAGCCGCCCCAGCCACCCCACCACAACACAAATTAAAGGTTTGTTCATCTTTTAATTTTTTATTAATAGTTTGTTTATTTAGTTATTTATGTGTTTAATTTGTGTATTTGTAAGGATGGGTTAATGGGTTATATTGATGTTTGTTTATTTAGTTATTTATTGATGTTGATTATATGTGGTTGTGATATGATACCGATTACTGAAATCATAACTTTTTGGAGTGTATAATTAAGTCATAGTCAAGGTGACTTTGAAAAAAATCGAGTCAAGAAGAGTTTGAAAATATGGAGTCGAGTCAAAGTGAGTTTGAAAATATCAAGTCGAGTCACGGCGAGTTTGAAATTATAGACTTGAGTCAATTCGAAAATCTTCAGGACTTTTTGAGAATGTGTTCAGGCTTTATTTTATGTAAAGCTTAAGCCTTTATTCCCATGGTTTATTGCTGAAGTTCTAGTTGTACGATAAAATACTACTATAACAGAGTATTATTCTATGTTCTGAGTTATATGGTCATTTGTTGGTTATTTTGTTTGCTTCTTGTGTAACTCTCATCATGTCAAATTTTTACTCCTTGATATATCGATAATTTATTTTATTGATTATCTGTGGTGCTTCGTATAGTTGCCACACCTGCTTTAATCGTATACTAATACAAATGTATGTTATTGCTACTTCAGGATCCAGTTGTGAGGCCAATTTTTGAGCTTGATTAGCCGCACATGGACTTTGGGTTAAAGGTACTATATGGTGATCTTATATCTATTCCCGGCCTCTATCGACTTGTACAGGTTCATATTTGTTGTTTTATCTTTCGGGTGATTGAAAGTGTATGTATTGCAACAATGAACGTATGCAACGAACATGAAAGCATCATGGTTTTTTTGCAGGATGTTATCAAAAAAGAAGTCGCAAAACTTTACATGTGGCCACAAACTCTTGAAATACCCACTGCTCTTCTTCTTCTTCATTGATCGAACCCACCACTACCACCTTCAACACACACACAAAACTCAGAGTATTCATCTCTTGAAAGCATATGAGAAGGGATCCTTAAATCTAAGTGAGTTTCCTCAGAGTATTCATCTCTTGAAATATTACACGTGCATTATTGAATATTCCAGTTTAGTGAGTTTCCTGCGCATAGCACTTACAAAACTCATCGGATGCGGGTTCTCAACAAAATTCTGCAGCTATTATCTGTTCAGGTATGGGTTAAGTCAATAAGGAACAACTATTTATTTACTGAGTATGGCTTCATCTCGTTTAACATCAAGTACATGAAAATTATGACATTAGGATGTTTACCTATGCAAATTTGTATCTTCTTTTCCCGCAATGTGCTATGACATGTAAGCATGCTGTAATTGCTTTCGCCCATAATCTTGTTGCAGTGCTTTTAGATTCATGATCATAATTATTCCAATAAGCTTAGGGAGATACACGTTATAGCCATGAGAAAGGATGGATCACAAATACCGGTTCTGATATTTGATTAGAATTCATATATTAGAGCGTTCAGCGTTCACATAAGGTAATAGGCCTGACATTTGAAGTTAATCAGTTATAATGTTGCCTCGAGGTAGATTGGAACTAATAAGGTGAACATAAATTTCAAGATGTTGGACCATTGGTTCATTCAAGGAACTAGTTTTCTTTTCGTGCTATCTCATAGGAGACTTATGTGCTCGGGTTGTCAATGCAAACTATATTTCACTATTGTAAACATGCACAAAAGACAATATATTTGTAAGAATATTAAGTGAAAATTCCGATAGGATTGTCGACTCTTTGACCATTGTGCCTGTCTGTCTAAATACACACTAGAGTATTATTCATAAGAATATGCCGAAAAAACACAACAGCTAGTTAAATGGCGATTTTGGAGAAAATATGAACATTCATGGACTTTTTTTTTTAATTCAAAATTGTAGTTTTCTCGTTTTGACAAAATTAAGAATTGTCTATGATGCAAAGTCAAGGGACGGTAGTTTGAAAGGTCGATCACTCCTGATGGTATTATGTAGTAGCTTAAAAAAAAAATTTTTGAAGGCTGTAGTAGTTCAACTAACTGAGCTGTGGCCTAATTGCATCCATGGATCTCTTTAACCATTTGTTTGTGACTTTGAATCTTTTTGAACACATTGATGGATATCTCTGTTGACAGTTTTAAACAGGAAAGAAGTTGGACGTCCACATGTCATCCGTGGAAACTCCCAGATACTTGTTTTTTAAAATCCCAGCTTGACATTGTGTTTGATTGTCAGCCTATCAAACTAAGCCAAAGTGACATGAAATGTATCAAATGCTAAGCTAAATCTTAAACAAAGAAGATAATTATTTGTAATCATATTTGATCATTAGTTTCTATAATATTGAAACAAAGGGACAAAAACTTTACTCCGTATTATTCTGGTTGGTCACCCAACCTAGTTGACCTGCTTACTTTGCCATTTGTATGTTTTTTTCAGATGATGGTCACATAAGACTCAAAACAAGCAAAAGAACTATGGGAAAGACGCGGAAATGCCCTACTGGACAACCTCGGACGCGGACACGGCTAAACCTGACAAATTTTTAGTACGGGTCCATAACTAGTGCACAGAGCGTTTCGGCTGATGATTTTGATGTTTCTGTGATAATGTTTAACATAATACATCAATATGCGATTTGTTGTTTCTGTGATGTATATATTTTTTGTTTTTAACTTACTGATGTCTCTGATTTTTGTTAATAGGCAGTCATCCTCTATCAATTTCATGAATATGAGAAGTGTTTCTCCATTTTGGAGAGACTATATCATAAAATTTTCAGATTTTTCTAAACAATTCTAGTATTTTTAATAATTTAATTAGTTTAAAATAGTTTTTTAATTCGTAGTAAATTAAATAATAATCAGAAAAATATAATTCTTTTTTCTAAAATTTTCTTTTATTAAATAGAACTCAGGAAAATTATTTTGGCATTTCTAGGATTAGAATTCCATCGTTTTTTTGACGTTTAGGAAAATTATGTTCTCACTTATCAAATCCTTGAATGTACCAGCTTGGCCGATTTAAAAGCTGAATGATATTATTATTCTGAGATTTTACTTATACCAGTAGGGCTTGTGTGTGTCATTAGCCTGAGTCGGATCTATTTTTTATTTTTAATCTTGAACTTGAGCATCATGTTATGAAAAGCATTAGTCACCTGATATGCATTTTTAAGTGTATGAGTTTATAGTACACACCTAAGTAAGTCATATGTATTGCACATCATACGTTCTTGCACCAGATGCAATGTCGTATTACACTATCACATAATAAGGAGTGTTCTATTATGGCGTATGATAATAAAACCACAACAAATAAGCGTACTATAAAGGTTAATGTTAAAAGACACAGGTGTATCAATCTATGGTACCCAAGTATCAATCTATGGTACCCAAGTATCAACTGTCATATTAACTTATGTTTTAATAATACATTTGCGAATAAGCGTTCTAAATAATTAATGTTTTATGACTTATGTATCAAGTGTCCTATTATGGTGTATTGTAATAAAACCATAATGAATATGCATCCTTTAAGGGTCCTATTAAGTTTTGTTATAATAAAACTTTTGCAAATAATCGTTTTAAAAAAATAATGTTATATGACTCAAAAATGAAATGTCCTATTATGGTGTACAATAATAAAACCATTGTACATAAGCGTCCTATAAAGGTTAACGTTATAATACCCACGTGTCAAAGGTCCTATTAAATTTTGCTATAATAAAACTTTTTGTGAATAAGCGTTTTAACTAACTGATGTCTTATGACTCAAAACTCAAGTGTCCTATTATGTCTTATTAGGTTATGTCATAATAGGACATCTAGTGATCAAGTGTCGTATTACACTATCACATAATGGGACACCAACAACTAAATGTCTTATAAAGTAATTTATTAGGATCCATATTTTAAGCGTCCTATTAAGGTTATGTCATAATAGGACATCTAGTGATCAAGTGTCGTATTACACTATCACATAATGGGACACCAACAACTAAATGTCTTATAAAGTAATTTATTAGGATCCATATTTTAAGCGTCCTATTAAGGTTATGTCATAATAGGACATCTAGTGATCAAGTGTCGTATTACACTATCACATAATGGGACACCAACAACTAAATGTCTTATAAAGTAATTTATTAGGATCCATATTTTAAGCGTCCTATTAAGGTATATGATAATAGGACATCTAGTGATCAAGTGTCGTATTACACTATCACATAATGGGACACCAACAACTAAATGTCTTATAAAGTAATTTATTAGGATCCATATTTTAAGCGTCCTATTAAGGTATATGATAATAGGACCCCAAATCATCGACCATCCTATTATATAACTTTTTAGGACATTGCCTAAGTAGCAAATATTTAAAAAGGACCCTAAATGCTCATATGTCCTATTAAACAGTTTTTTAGGACTCCATTATCATAGCGTCCCACACAAAGGGTCCTAAAAAGCCACTTTTGTTGTAGTGAATTTTGCAAAAGCGTTTGAGTACTTTTTAAGGGTAGACTTAAAAATGATGTCATCCACATAGATTTGAACAATGATCCTTTAGTGAAATGATTAGCAAGTAAAAATGCAGATAATTTGTCGTACCCTGCCCTCGGGGCTTGCTTAAGGCCATAGAGGGCTTTATTGAGCCTGTAGACGTGGTTCGGATGCTCTGGATCGACGAAGCCTTCTGGTTGTGTAACGTACACCTCTTCCCGGAGTTGTCCATTGAGAAATGTCGTCTTCACGTCCATTTGATATACAATGATATTCTTGTGAGCAGCGTACGCCAGGAACATTCGAACGGCCTCAAGTCTTGCCACTGGTGCGAAAGATTCCTCGAAGTCGATTCCTTCCTCTTGACTGAATCCTTTAGCAACCAACCGAGACTTGTTACGAATAACAGTGCCATCCGCATCCAACTTATTCTTCCAGATCCATTTCAGCCCGATGACGTATATCCCATCTAGTCTTTCTACCAATTCCCAAACTTCCAAACACTTGAATTGATCAAGTTCCTCTTGCATTGACTCAATCCAATTGTCGTAGGTAAGGGCTTCTTTAATGTTTTTGGGTTCTGACTGACAAACGGTGAGTGCATAAATGCAAGTTTCATCGTCTGTGTGGAGGCGTTTACGTGTCATGACCGGGTTTTCTGGATTGCCAATTATGTTCACTAGAGGGTGATCCTTAGTCCACTTGTGGGTTGACAGGTAGTGTTGAAAATTTTGGTGCATATTAGACGGATCCAAATTGCCCGTTGATGACTCAGCTATATCTGGAATGGTGGGAGCCAGAGCAAATGGATTGAAGAATGCATTGCCGTCGTAATCTGCTGGTGTGGGTACTTCAGAAGAATGTAGAGGGGGATCTTCAGCTGCAGTCATAGTGTTAGAAGCTATTTGTTCTACTGATGATGAGGTTTTCGTTGGAGGTGCATCTTCAGCAACTGCTGTTGTGGTAGTTAATGGTGTATCAGGTGCTTGATTATCGAAGAGTGGTTGTGCAGCAGAACTTGTGGATACATCAGAAGCACGACTAACGAGAGTATCATCAAATAGCGGAGCAAACAAATCTTCTAAGTCTTTGCGATTAAGAGAGAGAGGTGCAGCTGAATGATCAGGGAAGTTTAGACGGTTAGATTCGGGTCCTAAGCTATTTTGCTCAGAAGCCATATCCGTAAGTTCATCAAAATGAGCGTGTATGGTCTCTTGAATCGCTCGGGTTTGACGGTTCTAGATTCTAAATCCTTTGGAATTCTCACAATATCCAACCAAAATCCCTATGTCAGCTTTGGCTTTTAACTTTCCAAGGTCATCACGATCATTCATTGGTTAACAGAGAGCCCCAAAGACATGAAAGTAATTTATGTTCGGTTTTCTTCGGTGAACAAGTTCATATGGGGTTTTGTTGTGCCTTTTGGTGATCATACATCTATTTTGGGTATAGTAGGCGGTGGAGACTGCTTCAGCCCAAAGGTAATCCGGTAATTGAGCACTTATCAGCATCGTTCTGGCGGCTTCCACTAATGTTCGGTTTCGTCTTTCGACCACTCCGTTCTGTTCTATGCTATGAGCAATTGATGTTTTATTGTTCAATCCCTACTTTCTCATAGAACTCACGAAGGGTGTGATTCTTAAATTCGGTTCCATTGTCTGTTCTAACTTTTCGGACGGTGTTGCGAAGTTGAACCTGAATTTTGGTGAGAAAGCTGATGATCATCGAAGGAGCTTGATCTTTACTACGAAGAAAGTAGACCCCAGTCCATCTCGAATAATCATCAACGATTACCAATATATACCGCTTCCCATTGATTGTCTGAACACGCATTGGGCCACAAAGATCCATATGGAGAAGGTGAAGTACGTGATCAGTACTTTGCTCGGGTTTAGGAGGAAAGTGAGCACGAGTACTTTTCCCTTGTTCACAAGCTGGACTGAGATGATCATTGGCATACCGGAATCTTGGAAGACCATCTACTAACTTATGACGAGCAAGTTCCGTCATAGTCTTGAAATTCAGATGAGACAAACGTTTATGCCATAGCCATGCCTTTGTGGAGTGGGCCTTGGATAGTTAGCAAATCGGAGAAGAAGCGGTTATGTCTGAGAAGGAAATGGTATAGAGACTGGTTCCGCGCTTTCCTTTTATAAGGTCGTTCCCTTGTAAATCTCGAACAAAACAAGTTTTCTCCCGAAAAGCCACTTCTAAGTCACCATCGCAAAACTGCCCTATGGAGAAAAGGTTGTGCCCAAGGCCTTCAACGTAGTATACACGACTGATTTCGATGTTCCCGTTGACGTAATCCCCATATCCCATGATAGATGCAAAAATGGTTATTCCCGAATCTGACAGTTCCTATGAACTTTGCGACAAAGTTTACTAGAAGCTTTAAGTTGCTTGTCATGTGTCGGGAACACCCGCTATCAACAATCCATAGTACAATTTGAATCACCTGCATCACAAGAAGACACAGATGGAGTGTTGGTAATGGTGGATCCCGTTGGGTTAGTAGCACAGTTGTTATGCATCTTTGGTAACCAAGTAAAAGTAGGTTTATGCTGTAACCAACGCTGCCATATCCAACTAGATTCTGATATCTTCCTAGCGTATGCACGTGGTGATGGAATTTTTTAGGGGCAACTACGGTCTTGTCAACGGTAGTCTTAGAAACTACTTATGGCGGTTTGCCTAGGATTGACTTAGCAGCGGTAGTGGGCCTAGAGGTAATGCCATTAGTACGTTTCTTTTTATAAGACAAAAGGGTTTGTGCAATGCATTTTTGATGATTACTAGATAACACACTAGTACGACAAAACACACAATAAGCATCCACAATAACATCATTAAAAACATTCAAAGGTTTAGCATTCGTTACATCACATTTAGAATTACACTTTGACAAGTTGGATTCTATTTTAGACATAACATGCGTCTTATTCGACTTCCTAGTGTGAACTTCTACTTCTTCATCTTTAGGTGATCCATTCTTAGGTTTCCAGACACTAATCTTCTTGTTGGTCTTTTTGGTCTTTGATCTGCTAACTGTAAGAGGGGTGCCTAATCCTCTAGAAGTGGAAGCATGCACATTAGTGGTCGGTGAAGATGCTTGCTTAGGTGTTGCCTCAACTTGATACATTCCTGGAGCAATCACATTCTTTTGCACAAATTTTCCTTTTTTAAGTAGTTTGAGTTTCTCTTTCAACTCAATGATGATGTGATTCTTTTCTTGAATTTTACAATCCAATTCCCGGTTTAGTCGAACAGTGTCATTTCTGTTTTTGCAAATTTCATTAATGTCCTTTTCTTGTTCAACAATTAGACTTTTTAAAACAGCATTTTCTTTTTCAAGAGTTTGAATTTTAGATTCATGACTGTTTTGAAAGGACAATGACTCTTTTTGTTTTTGAAATTTTAACTCAAAGTTAAGACTTTGAGCCTGACACCATTGCAACTTTTGGTTTAGATGAAAAATTTCTTTTGAAAGGTTTTGTTTCACATCATCATTGACTTGTCTAAGTCTCTCATTTTCTTTTCTCAGATTATCAATCTCAACTTTCAACATTTCAACATCAACAGAGTGTTCATCAACAATTATTTCATTGCATAGCAGATAAATGGAATTCATGATAACAAAAATTATGTCAGAACACAGAACATTTTCCAAGAGTCGATCTACGTCGTTTTCCAAAGCTTTCTTTTGACATTTTTGTTTCAAGATCTTGTTATCTTTTGCTTTGAAAATGCTCATCATGGATGCAACCTCTGTTTGAAGTTCCTGTTCCCAATGAGTAGCACAGAGTCGCAGGTGTTGAACGTGTGGTAAAAGTTGTTTTTGAAAAACTTCTCTCTTTTCTTTCTCATATGGAGAAAGAAAAGTTGAGACTTTTATTTCTGAATTACGTTCAATTACATCTTCCAAAAGTTTTATGTCGTCCATGAAAGTATTAAAATATCGAAGGATACGACATTGTTTTGGCATTTGAACATTATCAACCGGATTTGGTAAAGGACCATTAACTTGTGCTACATTGGTCATAGGGACAACTTTAGAAGTTTCATGCATTTCAGTTAAAAACAATGTTTGTTCTGATTTATCTTTTTGAGGTACGAAAGTGGCATTAATATGAGGTACCCGTGAGTAGTCATATTGTTTATGAAAGTGAACTTTACTCATTTTGGATTGACTCTCGTCCTCTTGTTCCATTTCTTCTTCATTATTATACACAACAACATGCGTGACAGTATCATCAAACAAGAGTTCTGCACTGTACAACTTTGGATTTTCCTTGAGTGCTTTATGTAAAAAACGTGGTTGATCATTTCCAATTGCAAAGCCATATCCTTGGGGATTTGGTTTGACAGTTAATTTTTGAATGGTTGTTACAGATTCACCCGTTTTATACACAACGTTTTGAAATTCTTTGAGTTTGGATTCCAACTCAACAATTTTTTCAAGATATGAATCAACACGTTTCCTTGAAAGTTGACGGTGTTCAGAAAAATTTTCTTGACAAGTTGACAACTCTGTTTTGGTTTTAGAAAGTTCAGAGTGTAAAATGTCAACTTGTTTTTGAAAGTCTAATTTTTCTTGTTCCTTTTGTGAAAATAATTCATTTTTGGAAACGGTCAATTCATGTACTTGATGTTCTAAATTTTGTACGTTCACGTATGATTGTTGGAATGCAGCCTCAAAGCTTTTCTCACGTTTTTCTTTGTTTTCAAAATTTGAAAGTTGTAGCTTATAGCACTCAAGATCCTTGGTTAACAATGCAACTTTTGCTTTTAAGTTACTAAATTTCATTGTATTTATCAATCTGGGATTTCTGTGCATCTAATTATGTTTGGGTGGTCAACAGCAAGGTCATGAGCTCTGGATTTGTATCATACTCAAGATCATCTTGTTCAATGTGAGCATTATGATCATCATCAAGAGGATCATCAAATGAAACAACGGTGTTAATTTGATCTTCATCAAAGGTAACAACGGTGTTTATTTGGTCATCGTCTTGCGAGGATAACGATGAATCATTTTGACCAATATTTTCTTGAGTAGATGCAGATGCAGAGGGTGATACAGTTTCATGAATGAGACATGCAGATTCAGGTACCTGAGTCAAGCCGTCGGTATCATACACCGGGCCTGTTTCACCCATATGCATTTCTTGCATGTTTGCCATCAACATTACGACTGCATTTGCTTCCAGATCTTCCATGTCGTCGTCTGAGTATGCATTTGCCATAAAGTTGTGCTCTTTCTCAGTAAGATTGCCTCCTGATTCATCTTTGAGTGCGAGAATAAGAGTTTCATTGTGATATGCACTGCCCATTGTCCTTGGCTTGGGGCATGCATTGGCCATGTGACCTTGCCTTCCACAATTATAGCATGTTATCGATGTGTTTGCAATCCCTTTCTGCTGAAGATCGTTTAGCCCATCCAGGATATGTTTTACAAACGTTATTGTTATGCACAACGGATTTAACAAACATCAATAATGTTAAACAAGGTTGTAATTTATTCAAGCGCGCTTCATTTATTCAACACTAAATAATAAACTAATCTACTACAAACTATCTAACGTGTACACTCACACGTTTGTATTAGACTCTCATTGGAGAGATCTATGTTTTTCTATGCTTCTACTACCGCCCTAGAACCCTTTATAAATAGGTTTTACAAGATGACCTAACTTACACAAGAAGCTAACTTTTTATTACATTAAGTCCCTGTTGTTTCCTATTTATGCAAATGTAGTTTTGTAATCATCAAATTATAATTCCCAACAATCTTCCCTTATTTGATATTACAAAACTATCTCCATGAAACAATCTTCAATGGTTCCTTGAGTTCTTCTTGAACATGTCACCACAAATAATAAGCTGCAAACGAATCATCTTCCCCTTTTTGTAATCATCCAAATAGGGGTCTTCCATGCAACTTGAATCGAAATGCTTCCCCTTAAGTGGTACACGTAGATGGTTAAACATTAAATCAACAAGCTTCCCCTGAAGTCAATATGTTTACCATCTCTTGAATCATGAACTCCGTAGGCTTTATGAAATGATCACTGATGAAGAAAACCGAGTATAACGAATTTGATAAAGAAGTTGAATTTCCCAAACTTGCGTCTTCTAACTTGCACTATCCACGTGACTCCAAACTCATCCTAAAAGTAGGTCGCAACCTCTTGACAAATCCTCAACTATATGAGACACTGAGCACTACAATATAACTCCTTAAAGTGATAGCAAATGTGAGCATTAAGCACCCTAGATAATAAATCACACACATTTGCTAGATTCATCAAGTCTTTATCACCACATTAATGCACAAACAAGTTATCTCCAAATGCCACCCTCATTTGAGATATGATAAGAACACGCACTTGTGAAACTCAACTACAACATCAAATATGCAATATTCAATTGTCTTCTTCAAATAATCACCAAAACAAGCCATAAAAGTAAAATATTCTGTCCACGATCCATTTTGAGCCAGCAGTACTAACCGAAAATCAAGCAGTATTAACTGCTAAACTGAGCAGAATTAACGATGAAGGAGCAGTATTATTTAAGTCTGGTCACCAGACTTAACAATCACCAAGCATAATTAATCAACGAACAGACCAGAATTAACCATCACTGAGAGCAGACTTAATTTGCGTAGCAGTAGACTTAACAGCTACAACAGACCAATATCTGATCAAATGTCCGCACCACACAAAAGCTCCACCAATCAATATCTGTTCCCATTAAATGCCATGAAACAAATCCATTGACTAACCACAAGCGACAAAACATCCCCACAAAAAGCAGCCCCATTCCACATGCGACAAACTGATTTTATATCAGAGTAATAGACAGTCCCACATACTAAGTAAATAATCAAACATGATCGATTCATGAATAAAATAATCAAAGCCCCATGTGAATCAAACGCGAACACCAATCAGAATTAATTCACCACAAGAATAATATTCCACCTATTGCACTTGTCAATAATTAATTAATAGGTACTAGGTTTGATTAATTAAATCTAGCCCCACAAATTAATTTGAATAAATAATCAATCCAATGATAGCCAATCGATCTGCTCATATAAAAAAAAAATAACGAATACCTCAAAACATTCATGATTTGCTGCTGTCGACAATAAACTTTTCTAGATATGCTCTTCGTCTTTTGAATCTGCTCCATCTCCAACAGTAACAACCTTGTAGATCCTAAATATCGAGAGCAACCCTCTCTGATACCACATGTTGAAGATCGTTTAGCCCATCCAGGATATGTTTTACAAACATTATTGTTATGCACAGCGAATTTAACAAACATCAATAATGTTAAACAAGGTTGTAATTTATTCAAGCGCGCTTCATTTATTCAACACTAAATAATAAAATAATCTACTACAAACTATCTAACGTGTACACTCACACGTTTGTATTAGACTTTCATTGGAGAGATCTATGTTTTTCTATGCTTCTACTGCCGCCCTAGAACCCTTTATAAATAGGGTTTTACAAGATGACATAACTTACACAAGAAGCTAACTATTTATTACATTAAG